>PVJD01001059.1:276841-310483 GCA_004026545.1 Mormoops blainvillei
GGGGGGGGGGGGGGGGGGGGGGAGGCTCGGTGGTTTCTCCAGAGGGACGGCCTTGTGGAGAGCTCAGCACTTCAGCCTATTGGAAAACAGGACTTGCCTCCCCCTGCCTGGAAGCCTGAGGGCACTGCGCTCAGGTAGCGCTTGGGGGGACCTGGTAAAGCTCCTGGAGGCCGAGCCACAAAAGCATGGGGGTTCTGCTGCCCCCGGGTCGCCTCCCGACTTTCCGACTTTCAGAATTGTCCACACTGAGCCTCCAGCATTCTTCGGCTGCAGGACTGGGGTTGGGTTGTCCTGACCCGCGCTCGTTCCAGAGGAGGTGTCTGCGCCAGGAAGTTGTCACATATCAGCCGGTGTGTCTCTCTAACTCAGGGGGCGGGTGGCAGCCGTTGGCTCTGTGATGTCAGAGCCGCGTAAGAGTCATTGATCTTTGAGTTTGCTCAGTTTTTTCCCTGTTCGAATGAGGTGGTGACTCCTAAGGTCCTTCCCTGCCAGACTGGACACCAGGAGACCCGTTGTTATTTTTAAACTATATTTTGCACTTTTCATATAACTTGTATTTTATTATTATCTTTTAGTTATTAATTTAGGGAGAGAGAGGAACTTCAGTTTTGCTGTTCCACATATTGATACATTCATCAGCTGATTCTTGCATGTGCCCTGACCGCGGATCGAGTCCAGCGGTCTGGGCGCATTGGGACGTCGCTCTTACCAGCTGAGCCACCTTGCCAGGGCCTCTCATAAATTTCAGAACCAGCTTGGATACTGTTACAAAAACCTTCCCAGGAGTTTGGTTGGTATTTCACTGAACTTACTGCCCAGTGTCGGTGGAATTTACACCTGGATAACATTGAGTGCTCCCACCCATGAAAACAGACACCCCACCCCACCCCCCAACCCCGTTTCTTAGGCCTGTTTGCCCCCTTCCGTTGCTGTTTGATGTCTTTCAGCCTGCAAGTCTTGCACGTGTTTTGTTAGACTTTAGCCTATAAGCCTCATGGTTTTAGTACCCTTGTCGACGGTACTTGGACGTTTTTCATCCTGTGATTGTTCAATGCCAGTGTCTAGAAATTTAATTGATTGAATTGAACTTGGGTGCTGAGACCTGGCTAAATGCACTTATTAGCTCTAGGAGCTTTTGGAAGTAGGATCTTTTGTATTTTGCACATGGATAATCGTGTCACTCATGGGTTGAGAGTTGTTTTGGGTTTTTTAAAGATTTTATTTATTTTTTTAGAGAAAGGGGGAGGGAGGGAGAAAGAGAGGAAGAGAAACATCAATGTGTGGTTGCTTCTTGCACACCCCCTACCGGGGACCGGCCCGCAACCCAGGCACGTGCCCCAACCAGAAATCAAACCAGCGACCCTTTGGGTCTCAGGCCGGCGCTCAATCCACTGAGCTACGCCAGCCAGGGCTGGATCGAGAGTTTTATTGTTTATCCCGAACTTATATGACTTTTCTTGTTCTCAGCCTGCCGAGGGGCCCTGTTCTAATGGAAGCAGGGACAGCGGACATCCTTGCAGTGTTCTTTCTCTTCTCCATAACACGAGTGTGTTTAATATTTTTAGAGAAACGATGCATTTGAAAGTAAACTTGTATCAGGTGCAAGAATATATTTTTTTGTTTTGTTCTTGATTTTAGGAGAAAGCCTTCAGTTTTTCAGTTAAATATGATGTTAGTTTTCAGTTTTTTGTTAAGTGCCCTTGATATTCCTAGTGTGTGGGAAGTTCTTATCATGACGTAACGTTGAATTGTGTTAAATGCTTTAAAATTTTTCTGTTTTGCTTGTATTGAGAGGTTCGTGTGAGTTTTCAGATGTTCGTCTTTGCTCTATTGAATTACATTAATTGATTTCTGAATATTGAACCGATTTGCCACTCCTGGATTAACCTCCACTTTGTGATGATGTATTATTCTGTTTCTGCATTGCTGAATTCAGTTTGCTATTATTTTATTTCTAATTTTGGCAACAACGTTCATGAGGAATAATGGTCTGAAGGTCATTTTTCCCGTGATGCTTATTTCAGGTTTTGGCATTGGGCAATGACTTCAAAAATGACTTAGGAAATAATTCCTTCCCTTCTATTTTCTGGAGGATTTTGTGAAAATTTGTATTACTTCTTCCTTCAGTGTTTGGTGGAATTCACTTCCAAAGCGTCTAGGTCTGGACTTTTTTTTGTTTGTTTATTTGTTTGTTTGTTTTAAACCAATGCAATTTCTGTATTAGATATAGGAATAGCTGGAACACCTCGTTCCTCTTTAGTGAGCTCAGGAAGTTTATGTCTTTCAAAGATCGTGTCCATTTCATTTAATTTGTCAAATCTATTGCTATAATGTTTAAAATATTTATCCTTTTAATGCATCAGACCCGTACTGTAAGGTCGCTCGTTCTTTCTCCTGCTGCTAACTAATGTCTTCTGGTTGGTTTCTTAATCAGGCTAGAGGTTTCTAACTTTTACTGATCTCTCTGAGGAACCACTTTCTGGTTCATTTGATTTTCTCTACATTTTTTCTGTTTTCAGTTTCACTGATTTCTGCTTTTATCTTTAGTATTTGTTTCTTTCTCCTTCCTTTGGGTTAAGTTACTCTTCTTTTTCTAGTTTTCTTAAGGTGGTAGCATAGGTCACGGATTGGACGCCTTTCTTCTTCCCTAATATAAGTATTTAACGCTATCCTCTTTTTCTCTAAGCGCTGCTCTGGCTTTATCCTCCCACTTGTGGTTGGTCGCGTGTGCATTGTCATTTAATTCAGAGTATCTTTAACCGCCCCTGTGACTTTCCCTGGACCCGTGGGTTATGTAGAAGTGTGTAGTTTAATTTCCAAACGCCTGAGGATACTCCAGATAGCTTTTGTTCCTGGTCTCTAGCTTAATTCCTTTGTGGTCAGAAAACATATTTCCTACTATTCCAGTTCTTTCAGATCTGTTGAGGTTTACCCTGTTTCCCAGAATCCGGTCTAGTTCGGGGAATGGCCCATGTGTGCTTGAAAAAATGTGTGTCCTGCTGTGTGGAGTGTTCTATCAACGCCACTTGGTTTTCTCCATTCAAAATCCGTTTCAGCTGGCTTTTCTCTGTCTTGCGCCTGAAATGTTCCTGCCAGTGAGGAATGATAATTGGCCTGGGTCACTTGCCCAGTCCTGTGGCCACAGGAGCGCGGTCCTCTGACTGGGCCCTGCTTGAACCTCACATGACTGGTGTTGACCATGATCACTCCCAGGGGGCATGGGGGGTGCCGGCCAGGCCCCCCCGGCTGTCATGTGTCTGTGCGCACAGACACACGCTCACAACCCCCATCTGTTCGACGTTTAAAACTCCCCCGTACGTAGCTCCTACATGACTCCCAAATCCGACTGGTTTTCCAGGGGGAGATAATGGGAAGTCACGGCCGCCTACATGGCTGTTCCCGGCGCCGGTTTGCTGGGTGAGCCACCCGGCCTTCAGTCATGTCTGAGCATTATTCCCCTGCTTCCGTCACCAAGGTGCCAGACGATGAACACGCTCCTGCCCCTCCAGGGACACCTGGGTGCAGAAAAGCCACAGACAAAATCCTCAGGGCAGCTGTTCGTCCCGGTGGCTCCTGACACCTTCACCGCAGCTGACAAGGGAGCTGTGTGTGTGAGGCAGGCGATGGGACCAGCCTGGGTCTCAGGTGAGCGAGGACTTTGAGGAAGGGCTGTAAAGGACTGAAGAAAACACGCGTGCATGGGCTGAGTTGCAAGCGCACCCCAGTTTGCAGGCCTGGGCCGGTTCCCTGCAGCGGGGAGAAGCCGCTGGGTGAAGTTTGTGGGGAATCGCTGCCACCTGGGTTGCGCGGGGCCTGTGGCTCCAGTAAGGGCATCCTAGAAACCCCTGGTGTACCTTGATGGTGAAGACAGTCTGTATTTTCCTTAGAGAAGCCATACTGCCTTGGGATGCTTTCTGGGCGGGAAGGAGTGCGGTGTGGTCCCCCCAGCCCTGCTTCCCACAGTGGTGTTGACTCCAGGTGGTGTGGGGGGGTGGGGGGTGAGGGGGCGTCGGCCCTGGAGGATTCTGGCTGCCGCTGAGAAGGTCCCTCCCAGCAGTTCACGCCTGAATGGAACGCAGCCTCGGGATGGGCACCGGATCACAATGGCCATCACTCCACTTATCTCGGGGTCCTGCAGCCCCACCCCCCCAATGGCACATGATGCGGATGCCCACGGGTCCTAATATCCCAATAAGGAGCATTAACTTGGAATGAGTATCCCCTAAACTAAAGGTCAGGGTGTGTCCAGTCTCCTGGGCACATTTCTCTTTGGGGAACATGAGGAAGAAGACTTATAACATGTCTGGTGCTTAGTCTCAAGGCTACCTGACACCTACATTAGTCTAGGCGAGACTCTGAGTCACGGGAGTGGCCCAGCATGAAGAATTAGATAAAAGGTATTGACTTTCTTGTGTCTTGATTTTGTTGATTTTCTTAAGGTATGCTTATTGTCATTAGACGTGGACTTATTTTATGAAGAAAAGGTAACGGGGAGGTGCTGGCTGGGTAGCTCAGTTGGTTAGATCATCCTTCCAGGACACCAAGGTCACTGGGTCGATCCCTCGTCAGGGCACATACAAGAATCCATCAATGATGCAAAAATGAGTGGATGTTTGCATCGATACAACAAACCGATGTTTCTCCCCCCGCCCCGCTCTCTCCCTTCCTCTCTCTCTCTCAAAAAATCAACAAAAAGTCAATAAAAATAAAAAGAGGAGGGGGATCATTTGTCACTTTAATTCTAGAGAACCCTATAATTAATTAACCACAGCTTAAGATCTCTGGGCATCACACAATTTTGTGACATTAAATAAATACAGCTGCCCTGTTGCCTATTGTGATAATTAGGTCCGCTTTGCTCCTGGCAGGTAATAGCGGCCACCTGGACCAAGCTCCCTTGGCCCCTCCCACTGCACTGCAACTGACCACTGCAGCCCCTGCAGTGCCACCGACAGCGCCCGCAGCCTAGAAGGCCAGCCAATAAAAGCCCGTTTTTAAAGACTGGCACGTTCCTCTCCAACCCATTCCTCAAGGAGAAGGTAAATGTCGTCTTCCAGCCGTAACGGGCAACATGGAGGGGAGGGTGGCGCCTGGGAGAGTGGGAAGCACAGGCTACTTCCAAGTCAGCATTCCTGTCTCCTGAAATCTTTGAATTTTTCCTCTATCTTCTGCCAGAATGTTCCTGGCCTTTCCATGTCATTTTGCCCAGAGCCACGCTCAGAGCACGAGCCAGAACAGCAAACTGCCGACGCAGCTGTCGCGTCTCCCAAGAGCTTGAACTCAAGTGAGTCACTTCGCCTCGTCAGAGGAGGGGACCCCACCAGACAGGCCCCAGGACCCCTGTGCCCGCGCTCACAAACAGACCCTGGACGCAGCCTACATGTATCAGCGAGCCCCCGCTCCTCTTTGGCGGGTTCTTCTTTGTCCTGGTTCTGCGGGGCACTCCCAGGCTACAGAGTTGATTTTCATCGCATCCGAGGTCAGAGGGAGGGAGGAAGGGGCCATGTTTCCTAGAAGGGGAGGGTCTTTCCTGAAGGGCAAGAGTAGGGAGTGTGCAACGTGCTGGGGTTCGGGGACCTCAGACAAGGTCTGGATACTTTTACTCCATTTCCAACCGGTCAGGCTTTCTTCTCAGTCCCAGTTGTCACTTGCGGTTAAAAGAAAGTACTGTTGACAGTGAACTTGATGCTGATAGCCCAGCCAGCTGTAGGGTCAGTCTGCAGTGGTTCCGTTTTCAGCAGTCTTCGGACTTGCTGTAACCCTCACACTGTCTTTGAACATAGTTGTAGAAAGGCCCTGAGATTGTCTGCTTTCCTTGAGGTGTGCGTTTTGGTTTCTTTTTATGGATTTGGTTCAGTTTTTATTGATTGATTTTATTTTCTTCTTTTTAATTATTTATTTATCGATTTGAGAGAGAGAGAGAGAGAGAGACATTTGTTGTTCCACATACGCATTCATTGGTTGATTCTCGTATGTGTCCTGATCAGGGATGGAACCCGCAGCCTTGGGGTATCGGGCTGACGCTCTAACCTGCTGAGCTACCCGGCCAGGGCGTGAGAGTTTTGTTGTCTGAGCCTCTGGTACTGTGGCTGTGAGTTGGCTGATGCTGGCAAAGCGACCCCTCTTTCATTGTTTCTGCTTTTCTCGCTCCTTTAAAGTGGTCTCTGGTTGCTGTTCGGGGGAAAGGCAAGGTGTGCACATAGTGGGCTATCTTTTTTATTGAGACATAATCCTCACACCATGTATTTCACTCTTTAAAGTATATAATTCAGCGACTTTTAGTACTTTCACGAGGTTGTACAACCATCACCACTATTTAGTTCCAAAACATTTTCATCACCACCACCCCCAAATCCCTATTCCTGGGAGCAGTCATGCCCTGTACCCCCTCCCACCAGCCCCTGATCAACACAAATTTACTTTCTCTCTCTGTGGGTTTCCCACTTCTGGACATTTCCTATGCAGAGAGTCAAACAGTATGTGGCCTTTTGTGAGCGGCTTCCTTCACTGGGTACCTTGTTTTCAAGCTCCATTCACATCCCAGCAGGTGTCCGGACTCCATTCCCTCTTCTGATGAAACACTATTCTGTTGCGTGGACGGGCCGCATCTTGTTTATCTGACCACCAGTTGATGGGCATCCGAGTTGTTTCCACTTTTTGGCCATGATGCCTAATGCCGCTGCTGTGAACAACCGTGTACAAATTTTTGTGTGAACACATCTTTGTTTCCGTTGGGCACGGGCCGGGGGGATAGAATCGGGGAGCCACTCTGGGTTTAGCTTTTGGCGGAATGCCAGGCTGTCACCCCAAGCAGCTGCACCAGCTGATATTCCTGTGAGCAAAAAATACATGCGGTTTCAACCTCCATGACCCTGCCAACACACGTGTTATTGTCCATCTTTGATGGGAGCCATGCCTGCGGGTACGGAGTTTATTACTTTTTATGTCAACGTGAAGAGGAGGTATCTTTGCTTGCAATTGCTTCTTATTGTTACAGAATAGCCCTGGGACATTACAGGGGAAACTAGCAGCCCCGTTGCCCCTGGGGAGGGGAACTGGGAGCTGCGGGCTGGCGTGGGAGCTTTTATCCTCTCTACCCTACATTATTACACTTTAGGGCGTAGGGAAGTACCCCCTGTACAAATAACTAAATTGGCTGGAACTGAAATGCAAATAAAAAATTACATGTGTTAACTTACAGCCAGAGTTGGCACCTGTGGGCCGAATCTGACCTGCCACCCATTTTGGTGTGACCCGTGAGCTAAGTGATTCTTGCATTTTTCAACACTTGAGAAGAAACAATAAAATAAGACTCTTCCGTAGCACATGAAAATTATTTGAAATTCAAATTTCAGGGTCCACCGATAAGCTTTCGTTGGGACACCGTCATGCTCTTTTTTGATGGGTATCATCCTGCTACTGTGGCAAAGGTGAGTGAGTGTGACAGGGGCTGTATACGACACTCTCATCACTGTCCCCTGCTGTAGGAACAGTGCCAAGTGCACTTAGTCATAACTCAATGACATTTTGGGTGTCACACAATATTGCCATACTGTGACTTTAAAAAAAATTGCCAGTGTGTGTCCTTGATGTGAAAACGAGGAAAGAAGACAGAGGTGGAGCGCGGATGTCGTGTTCCTAATGCGTGATGCAGGGCGGGTCAGGCTGTTACCGAATTACATGGCAGGGTGTCATGTTTATTGGGCAATGACGCTGTCTCTGGGCTCGGAGTGCCGGGTGCACCCACAGTACCAGACCGCCCTTGAAAAGACCCCCAAACTGCAGGAAAGTAAGGATCAGAAAAATGAGAAAATTTCAAACAATATCTCAGGACAGATGTCTTCATGCAAATAAAAAATGAGAGTGAACTGGCTACCAAGCCCTGGCTGGTGTGGCTCAATGGATTGAGCACTGACCTGCGAACTTAAAGGTCATCGGTTCGATTCCCAGTCAGGGCACATGTCTGGGTTGCAGGCCAGGTTCCAGTTGGGGACGTGCGAGAGGCAACCAGTCGATGTTTCTCTCCCTCTTTTTCTCCCTTCCTTCCCTTCTCTCTAAAAATAAATAAAAATAAAATCTTTAAAAAATACCAAAATAAGTTATCAAGTGGCTCATTGGTTAGCCAAGAAAGAAAGCTGTTTGTAAGCACTGAGTTAATTAAATGGCATTGGATTGCAACAGTTGAATAAATGTGTTCAGGGGGAAAAAACATTTAAGAATATTAGCCTTGCATTGAAAATTGTTGCTTGAAAAATTCAGGACTTTGGGAGAAACGGCAGATTATAAACGGCAGATGTTACCCCTCAGTCATTTATTCAAGGAGACATAAGTTAACAGTGACCAAAGAATTAGCCTCTGTGACCAGCCTGCCCTGAACAACTACAGGTGAGAATATTTCCAAAGAAGGTGATGCCTTCTTGCAGAATAAAGTCTTTAATTCCTTGAAAAGTGTTAATATGATGCTAAGTAGATCCGAATGGAGGGTGAGGATGGTAATAACAATAGGAACAGAGATCCGACTGGCCACAGTTCGAGGGCGCCCGACGATGAACATATTACTTTGAAAACCAGTAAGTAGGAAGGAAGAAGCGAGCGCTGGCCCTGCCTGTCTACGCACAGTGTGTGCTTGGGAAGCAAGTGGTCGGGGCAAGGAAACTTTCTTTTCAAGAAGCATTCCTGCTCACGGGCGGGGAAGGAACGCTCCCCTTGGTTTCTGAGCACGTCTTCACCCCTGACAAGTGCATGAATGTAGACAGGGAACCCCAGCGGTGCTCTTAACAAGAAGGGAGAGCACAAGACATCACGCTCATCCTGTTGGAAGTAAGACAGCACCGCCCGCAACGTCACCTGGCCAACAAAACCCAGCCTGGGTCTGAGGAAGCCTCAAGGGCCGACTACGAGTTCACGGGAAACAGGACAGAGGACCGTGTCAGACGGCGCCTCAGGAATTCAGGCAGCAAAACCCAGGAGGGAGGAAATAATTGTCTCAAGGGAGATAAAAGGGAGATGGTTAGGGGGTCCACAAATTCAAAGGAACTTGAGAGTTACATCCAGGAATCTTGTTTTTGGAACTTTAGTTGTTATTTTTAGAGCAGTTTCAGGTTTACAGCAAAACCGAGTAGAAGGTACAGAGCATTCCCTGCCCCCCACACACGTGTGCTGTCCCCAGCTGTCAACACCCCCGCCGGGTGGTACATTCGTAACAACTGATGAACCTACACGACACGCCATCACCTCCCATAGCCCATACTTTGCACCGCCGTTCACCCTTGGTACAGCATGTAGGTCTGGACACATGCATGATGACATGTATCTGTCATTATAGTATCACACAGGGTAGTTCCACTGCCCTGAAAATCCTCTGTGCTCCGCTGGGGGAGGCCCACAGTCCCCGGTGCCTGGCAACCACTGGTCTTTTCACTGTCTCCACAGGACCGCCTTTTCCAGAATGTCATAGCGTTAGAGTCATGTAGTGTGTGGCCTTTTCACTTAGTAATATATGTAGGGCTTCTCCATGGCTTTTCATACCTTGATGGCTCATTTCCTTTTAGCACTCGATACCACTCCACTGTCCGGATGGACCGTAATTTATTTACACACCCCCAACCGAAGGGCGTCTTGGCTGCTTCCAGTACTTGTCAGTTATGTGTAAAGCTGCCATCAACATCCGTGTGGATGTAAGTTTTCAGCTCCTTGGGGTAAATGGCAAGGAGTGGTTCTTACCAAGGAGTGGTGGACCGTAGAGCAAGACGATGGTTTGTTTTGGAAGAAACTGACCAACTGTCTTCCAAAGTGTCTGTACCGTTTTGCGGTCCCATCGGCACTGAGAGTCCTGTCGCTCTGCATCCTCACCGGCACGGGGTCTGGTCAGTGTCTGGGGCTTTGCCCCTTCCAACAAGTGTGCAGGGGCGTTGTCGTTTTAGTTTGCATTTCCCTGATGACATAGCCTGCGGGTCTCGTTTTTATTTGCTTATTTGCCATCTGTGAATCTTCTCTGCTGAGTTATCTGTTAAGGTCTTTGGCCCATTTTTTTAAATCATTTTGTTTGTTTCCTTATTGTTAAGTATTAAGGGTTTTGTTGGGGTTTTTTTTTTTTTTTTTTTTTGGTATGCTTTGGAAAACCATGTACTAGCAGGCATGCCTTTTGAAAATAGTTTCTCTCACTCTGTGCCTTGTCTTCTCATTCGATCAACACTATCTTTGGCAGAGCAGACATTTTTCATTTTAATAAAATCCATCTTATCGATTTTTTTTTTTATGGATTGTGTCTTTGGTGTTTTATCTAACAGGGCATCACCACATCCAAGGCCACCTTGGTTTTCTCCTATGTCACCTCCTAGGAATTTTATAGTTTTGCATTTCACATTGAGGTCTGTGGTCCCTTTTGAGTTAATTTTTGAGGAGGATGTCAGATCTATGTCTAGATTCATTTTTCTGCATATGGATGTCCAGGTGTTTCAGATCCATTCGTTGAACAGGCTATATTTTCTTTACTGAATCACCTTTGCTCCTTGTCAGAGGCTAGTTGGCGCTTCGCATGTGGGCCTGTTTCTGAGCTCTCTGTGTCATTCCTTGGATCTAGTGTCTGTCTTTTGCCGATACCCACCCACCTCGATGACTGTCGGTTTACGGTAAGCCTTGAAGTAGAGCAGCACCTGTCCTGCAACTTTGTTCTCCTTCAACACTGCGTTGGCTCTTCTGGGCCTTTTGCTTCTCCATATACATTTTAGGGTTGGTTTGTTGATATCAACAGGATGACGCTTTGACTGGGACTGCAATAAACCTGTAGATCAGTTTGGGGGAAACTGACAACCTGTCAACAGCGAGCCTTCCTAGTCATGAATGTGAACTCTCTCTCCATTTATTTAATCCTTTGGTTTCACTCACCAGACTTTTGTCATTCCCTCAAATCGATCTTCTATGTTGATTTATACCTAAATATTTCATGGTTGGAGTACTAATGTAAATGGTATTTTTTTTAAAACCCAGTTTCACTTGTCATTGCTGGTGTACAGAAGAGCAATTTAGTTTTGTAGGTCAAAATTGTAGCTCATAAACCTGCTGGAACCACTTATTAGCTCTGAGAGGGTTTTTTTTTTTTTGTCAATTCTTTGGATTTCCTACATAGATGAGCATGTCATCTGCAAACAAAGACAATTTTATGTCTTTCTTCTACTCTGCATTCTCTTTTACTGCCTTTTCTTGTCTTATTGCATTAGCTAGGAATTCCAGTACCTGTTGAGAAGCAGAGGTGAGAAGGAACATCCTTCCCTCAAACTTGACCTTAGTGGGAAAGCATTGAGTTTCTCACCATTAAGCATGAGGTCGACTATGGGCTTCTTGTAGAAACTATCTTATTTTTTAAAATCTATTTTGTTGTTGTATTTTTTCCATTACCATTTATCCTCCTATACCCTCTTCTATCTCCACCTGTAGATGTTCTTTACAAGTTGAGGAAGTTCCCCTCTATTTCTAGTTTACTAAGATTTTTATCATTTATGGATGTCAGATTTTGATAAATACCTTTCCTGCATCTGTTGATATGATCATGTGATTTTTTTTTTCATTTTCAGACAATTGATGTGATAGATCACATTCACTGATTTTCAAATGAAGAATCAGCCTCCCTTGCATACCTGGGATAAATCCCACTGGGTCGTGGTGTGTAATTCTTTTCATACATCATTGGATTCAATGTGCTAATATTTTGTTGTAGATTTTTACATCTGTGCTCATGAGAGATATCGATGTGTAGAGTTCTGTAATGTCTTTGACTTTGTTATTACAGTGATGTTGGCATCATAGAATGAATCTGGAAGTATTTTCTCTGCTCCGTCCTCTGAAAGAGACTGTAATCACTCCTTCCTCAGAGGTTTAGTGGAATTTACCAGTGAGCCTAAAGCACGCTGTTGCTTTCTGATTTGGAAAGTTGTTAATTACTGATTCAATATTTTTAATATACAGGATGGGGCAAAAGTAGGTTTACATTTGTTCATATGGAAAATAATAAGATAACTAATAAATAATAATACAAGAGTAAACTCTGTGTTTCACATGCTCACAACAATAAACCTACTTTTGGCCCACCCTGTTTATGGGCCCTTTTAGATTGTTTCTTCTTGTGTGTGTTTTGGTAGATTATATCTTTCAGGAAATTGATTCATGTCATCTAGTTTATCAAATTTCTGAGCAGAGAGTTCATACTATACCTTTATTATCCTTTTAATATCCATAAGGTCTATAGTGATGGCCTCTCTTTTATTTCTGATATTAGTAATTTATATCCTCTCTCTCTTTTTCTTAGCCTGGCTAAAAGCTTATGGATTTTATTGATCTTTTCAAAGAATCAGCATTGGTTTCAAAGTTTTCTCTAATGATTTCCTGTTTTCAATTTTATTGGTATCTGCTCAGATTTTTATTGTTTATTTTCTTTTGCTCACTTTAATTTTTTTCTTTTTCTAATTTCCTCATGTGGATGTGGAAGCTAAGATGATGGATTTTAGGTCTTTCCTCTTTTCTAATATACAAATTCAGTGCTGCAAATTTCCCCCTGAAATTCACAGCTTTTGCTGCATCCCAGCAATTTTGGTAAGTTATTTTCATTTTCATGTATTCAAAATATTATCAGTTTCTCTTGAGATTTCTTCTTAGACCCACGTGTCATTAGAATGGTGTAGCTTTAATCTCTGTGTATTTGGAGATCTTGCCGTTATCTTTCTGTTTTTGATTTCTAGTCTAATTCCATTCGATTCTGAGAGGAGACATGGTATGATTTCTATTCTTTTAAATGTGTGAAGGCGTGTTTTTATGGCCCAGAAAGTGGACTGTGTCAGTGAATGTTTTTGTGAGCTTGGGAAGAATGTGTATTCCTCTGTTACTGGGCGATACAGTCTATAGAAGTCAATTGTATCCAGTTCACTGTTGCTATTGCAAAGTTCAGCTATGTCCTTTCTGATTTTCTGCCTGCTAATGTGCCCCCTTCTGATAGAGGCGCATCGAATTCTCCATCTATGATAGGAAACACATCCATTTCTCTTTGCGTGCCCATCAGTGTCTGCCTCTTGTAGTTTGACACTCTGTTTTAGGCACAGGAACAGTAAGGATTGTTATGTCTTCTAGGAGAATCGACCCCTTTATCATTATGTAATGCCCCTCTTTTTCCCTGGTAACTTTTCTTACTTTGAAGTCTGCTCCATCTGAAATTAACATAGCTCCTTCTGCTTTCTTTTGATTAGCATTAGGACGGTGTATTTTTCTCCATCCATTTACTTTTAATCTATGCGTACCTTTAAATATAAAGTGGGTTTCTTATAGACAATGTAGAGCTAGGTCTTTTTTATTCACTCTGGCATTATCTGTTTGTTTTTTTTAATTGCTGCACTCAGACCATTGGTGTTCAAAGTGATTATTGATAGAGTTGAAGTAATACTTACAATATTTCTTACTTTTTTGTACTCATCACCCTTGTTCTTTGTTCTTATTTTTGTCTTTCACTCTTCCACCCTTTGTTGATGTAATTGAGCTTTTGATAGGATCTGTTTTCTTTCTTCCTAACATTGTCAGTTCTTTTTTGACTGTTTTAAGTAGTTATCCTAGAGCTCACAATATACAGTCACAACCGACCCAAATCCACCTTTGAGCACTATCGAACCACCTCATGAGCAGTGCGACAAGAGGTGCCCATGGTTCTTTCCTCCTGTCCCCCGTGACACTGCTGTCCTTCATTTCATGTACACGTAGCTACACGTAAGCATGTGCATAGGCATTAGCGTGCGTAATCAATTAATTGTCGTTATTGCTCCTTTGAACAAAATGTGTTAGGTTTATTAAGACTATGAAAAATAAAAGGTTTAGCTGTAGCCTCACTGTCTCACTTCAGCGCTCTTCCTTACTTATGCAGATCTGAGTTTCTGACCTACATTGTTTTCCTTCTCTGTTAAGGGCTTCTTTGAACATTTCTTGCAAGGCAAGTCTACTGGCAACACATTTCCTCAGTTTGTATTTGTCCAAGAAGACCTTGATTTCTCCTTCACTTTTGAAAAATAACTTCACGGGTACAGAGCTGTGGGTTGGTGGGATTTTGTCTCTCCACACTTTAAATATTTCATGTCACTGTTCTTGATGGTGTGATTTTTGAGGCGAGTCAAATGTAATTCTTACCTTTGTTCCTTTGTGGGTAAGCTGTCTTTTTCCTCTGGCTTTTTTTTTTTTTTTTTTGCAGTGTTTTTATTCTTCTTTGATTTCCTATAGTTTGAAAACGACATGCCTAGATATAGTTTTTTAATGTCTTGTTTTGCATTTTTCCTGCTTGGTGTTTTCTGAGCTTCCTAGATGTGTGGTTTTGTGGCTGGCATTAACTTGGGCAAATTCTCTGTCATTATTGTTTTAAATATTTCTCCCGCTCCTTTCCCTCTCCTCCTTCCAGGTCCCCGTTGCACACATGCTGCACCTTTGGTAGCTGTCCCACAGTCCTTAGATATTCTGGGGGGAGGGGGTTCCAGCCTTTCTTCTCTTCGCTTCCCATTTTGTGAGGATTCTATTGGCATAGCCTCTAGCTCAGAGACTCTTTCCTTCGTCATGCCCAGTCTACAAGGCATTCCTCATTTCTGTCTCTGTTACGGCGTTTAAAAAACCAGAAATTTCTTTCTTACAATCTCCATCTCGGCTCACGCTGCCCATCTGTCCTTGTGTGCTGTCTATTTTACCCATTAGGGCCCTTAGCATATTTTCCTGGTTGTTTGAAATTCCTGGGCTGATAATTCCAGCATCCTTGCCATGTCTGGTGCTAAGGCTTGCTCTGTCTCTTCCAGTCGTTAGTTTTTCCTCTCGGTGTGTCTTGTATTTTTTTTCTTGGTAGCCAGACGCCATGTGCTGGGGAAAGGGGACTGCTGTCAGCAGGCCCCGGTGACGTGGCGCTGAGGTGTGCGGGAGGGGGAGCAGGTTGCCGTCCCGAGACCGGGCCCGAGTCCTGGTGAGCCTGTGCCTCTGGGCTGGGACCGTCACCCATGTTTCTCGGTTGTTTCCTCCCTCTCAAGTGGGATGGGGGATTTGCAGGGGGGGGTGGGGGGTGGACTTGGGTGTTTCCCTTCCCAGGTCAGGGTGGCGCTGGTAACCCAGCCGGTCAGGCGCCTTGTAACTAGTGTCCCCGGAGGCGCCCTGCCCAGACCTGAGCGCTCCGGGGTGTTTCAGAAGGGCGCCTCTCCCCTCCCCAGCCCGAAGCCCGAGGTGGGCTGCCCGGCGGTGGACTGTGGAAACCTGGGGGAGCTCCGGCAGGTAAACCTCACACCGTCGGCGGGGGCCTCTGTGACTGGGTGTTAACCCCACACACTGAACTCCCAGCCATTCGTTTAGCACAGTTTGTGCTGTGTGCCCCCTGCCCGGCCGGCCCTGGCGCTGGTCCCCTCCACGGTCTTTGCTCGTGAGTGTCTGCTCTGACGGCCACCCCCTGCATTCCCTTCTTCCCCAGGGGTGTGTGTGCGCACGCGCGCAGAGACAATGAAATACCCCTCCGCCGTAAAAAACGAAGTATTGCCATTTGCAGTGACACGGGTGGGTCTTGTGGGCATTGTCCCGTGGCATAAGGCAGAAGGTCCCTCCAGTCGTGAGCCAGCGCTCGGCCCCGGGGTCTCCTCTCTCTCCTGGCTCCCGGCAAAGGCGTTGATTTTTCACTCTGTTTAGCTTTTTCACTTGTTGTGAGTTGAGGTGGAGTGGCGGCTTCCGAACTCCGTCCTTGATCACCCAGAAACCGGAAGCGGTCCGCTGCGCTCTTGTTCGGGTAGATGCTGAGTCGGACTGTCCGCCTCAGGTCCCCGACCGCAGCAGCCTCCCGCTACTCCAGCATCGCCTTCCTGGTGCATCAAGTCGTCCTTCTCTCGGTAGTGCCCGGTGACCACCGCCCAGCCATGCCCTCTTCATGCCTGCAGAGCCCTGATCCCGGCTCAATCTAAGGACGTGCCATCCTGACGCCTGGAGAGCTCAGTCCTGTGGAAGGAAAAGCCACAACAGGGGGACCTCTAACTTTCTAGAGATTCCTAATCACTGACTTCCACCAACCATCTTAGGGTCCTGCTTCTTCCTTCGGGTCAACACAGCCTCCCTCTATCTGCAAACATCCCTCAAACTTCCTATTTCTCTCCTCTACCCTTGGGCCTCACCGTCACCTGCTCCAGTCACCTCCTCCTGCAGGGAGAAGATGAAGGCCACCATGCAAGCACCCGTCACATTCCCACCGCTGAAGGTGTGTCCTTGTCGGCATCCAGTCCTCCTGCCCCAGCCTCCCCTTCCGACACATTAGGACAGAGAAGCCATCCCCGTCCACCTGTGGGCCAGCCTCACACCTGTGCTGAGGAGCATCCCCATTCCACCTCCTTGAATCTGTCCCCTGTCACCTGTGCAATCAATGCCTCTTTCTCCAATGGATCGTTCTTTCACCTCCCCATTTAAACATACTCACAGTGCTTCCATCTTGAAAAGCAATATGAAGCAGAGACCAGCTTTCCGTGATCTAATACCCTTCACTCAGCGCCCCACTTTTCTTCTCTCCTTCACAAACTTCTTGTGAGAGTTATCAACCATTCCAGTGACTATGGCTGCCTGAAAAATTACTCCAAACTTAGTGACATTTATTATTCTAATGGTTTCCTTGGGTCAGGAATTAAGACAGAGCACAGTGGGAAAGCTTGTATCTGCTCCACAAAACCTCGGCTGGGTGACCCAAAAGCTGGGGCCAGCATCACCGGAAGCCTTTACTCTCGCGAGTGGAGGTAGCTGATCCCTGTCAGCCGCCGGGGCCAGGGAGGGGGCTCCCAGGTGGTTTCTTTGTGGGCCACTGTGGGCTTCTTCCTGGCACGGCTGGCAGAACCGGGGTATTCCAGTTCTCAGAGACAGAAAGTAGGAGCGCGCCAGGGGCTGGGGAGAGGGAACAGTGGGGGACCAGTGCTTAATGGGGACGGGGTTTCAGTTTTGCAAGTTGAAAACAATTCTGGGGATTAGTAATGTAGAAGTACTTAACATTATTGAACTGCACATTCAGAAATGGTGAAATGGTCAATTTTGTGTATGTGTATTTCACCACAATGGGGGGCAGAGTCGTATTCCTCCACATCCTTTTTATGACCCAGTCACACAAGCCACGGAGCGTCCACTCTCCAGTTCTCAGGCAGTCAGAGAAGTCACCAGAGCACTGAGATTCAAGGGTTTGGAAATAGACGCCCCCCTCACTGAAAGACAGGTTCTGGAAGAGGGCAGGGACCTGAAATGACAACCCTCTGTCCCCATTCTCTGCATCCTCAGCAGTCACAGAACCCTTCTCTCTCCTGGTTGGCTTGCGTTCTTTTTCCTTTTCTTTTTCTTTCTTTCTTTCTTTCTTTCTTTCTTTCTTTCTTTCTTTCTTTCTTTCTTTCTTTCTTTCTTTCTTTCTTTTTTTTTGGCTTTTGCTTTTTAGCTGCTCTTGTGAATGCCACAAGTGTTTTCCATGTTGATGAAGCAAAGAGGTTATTGTTTTGCTCTGATATATGAAAATGTTCAAACATATTCAAAAGTAGAGAGAGTAGTAACAGGAACCATCATTCTCACCTGCTACCGATATTTGCAAATCTTGTTGCATTGATCCCCCCTTTTGATAATTTGGTAGAAAATCTCATCTCGCTTGCCTGTTTGCCGAATGAAAAAAAAAAGTTCCTGTTTGCCTAATGAACAAATGAAGATGCTTTTCGATTCACAGAGCCAAGTATCTTCTCAAAAGATCAGACCAATTTACATTCCAAACAACCACACCTGAAACTACAGTTTTCCTACCGGGGATTGACAATCTTTAAAAAATTTTATTATTCATATTTTTCATATTTTTCTTTCCCCTCTTCAGTCCTTCTTTTCTGAATGGTTTGTTCGCGTCATTTTCTCAGACTCCCTCCTGTCTTCCTCTCTAAGAGCCGTTCGGCCCAGGGCGGGGTGGGGGGTGGGGGGGAGCGGTACCAGCACTTTGTCTGACACGTAGGCTGCAGAGTCTTCTCCCGCAATTTGTTGTTAGTTTCCTTCCCTCGCTGTGGAGATTCTGGTGGTTTGGTGTGTTTTTGTGCTACGGAAGCTTAATGTGTATAAGTCTTTTTCTGTATGGTGCCTGATTTTAGCGCCCTGGTTAGAAAAGCACTTGCCAGCCCCCTAATTCTTTCAGTCACCAATACTTTATCCCAGCTCTTTTGTGGTTTCTCCTCCCCAACCTTAACCCCTTGTCCATGTAGGATACACGCTGAGGTTAGGAACAGGTAGAGACCTGGCCTCTGTCTGGCATCTCTGGGTTCTACCTGACCAGCATGTCTTCTCTAGTCTTCTGGTAAGAACCCCTCTTTCCCAGGGGACACCTTCTTACTGTGATCCCAGGTAGGGTGAGCCCATCTACCACCCATACTTGATCCATGTCTGGCCAATTAGATCACTCCATTTCTCTGACTACAGTGATTGGTTCAGAAAGGGGCATGTGATCTAAGTTGGACCAATCAGAATCCTTCCCAGGGTTTTTTTTTTTTCTATCATGGGATTAGGAAAGAAGTACTTTCTTTAGCTGGAGTTGTTAAGGTGCTATGATATGTGTGCTTGGCTATGGGAGGCCACCATGCCGGCATTGGAGAGAGAGCTTACTGGGGAGATAGAGAATTGGACACCTGATGACATTAATTGAGATCCTGCTCTCCTACCCATGGGACTTTCGACTTACTTTAACCAATACATTTCCTTTTTAAAAATTAGTGTCACTTGCACTCAAATATCCTGATGGGTACATGGCCTTATTTTTTGCATCAAATGCTAAGCCAGAGACCATCTATTGCTTTGTTTGCTGAGGAGAAAAAAACAAACATCTGCCCCTCCCTGCAAACCCTTCTCCCCAGTTATTCGGGGAAAGCTTTCTCTTCCGTTGCAGACTCGGGGCGTAAACAGGCTGTCCTTGCCGCGGCCTCATCTTCTCGGTCACTTAGATTGGCCCAGGGACGGCCCCTGATTCAAGCCTGGCCTCTCTTCCTTTCCTGAGATTCCCCCCGCCCCCAAAGAACTGGGAGATAAGATAGAATCCATTAAAAGACTACATTACATTTCTGAGAGATCAGGAACATATTGATATTGTTTAATAGCCTGTGACAATCTCTACAAGGGACTCTTGAAAATCAAATAGAAAATTATAGGAATCCTCATAGAAAAAAATAAGGGAAAGATGTGAACAAGCACTTCCTAGAGGAGGGAAACTAAAAGGCCAAGAGCACATGAAGAGACACTTAAACTTATTAGAAATCAGAGCACTGCCATTTAGAACAATAACAGCTCTCATTTTATACCTACTTGACGGGCAAAATTTAAAAAGCTGGTGATTACCAACTGTTGGCAAGACGTGGGGTTGTCCGCACCTCCCTTCCTGCTTGTCGCAGGGGCCAAGCAGCCTTCCGGAGGGGCATCTGGCACTGCTTAGTGGAACTAAATGCGTGCCCTGCACCCCCGAAATCCCACTCCTGGGTATGTGCCCAGAGCGGTGGTCATGTGGGCTACGGAGGCCGTGCGCAGGTGTGCCCCCCACACCGCTGGGTGGGGTGGCCGGGAGGTGAAGGCGACCTGGGGTCAGTGGTATTCATTAGGCCCGTCCACACATATTCCAGCACTTTCTCTGTCCACAGTCACGTGGTAGCCCTGAACGTCCCTGCCATTTAAAGTTAGGTGGAACCATGCGGCGTGTTCGGACCACGAAAGGTTTTAAAACGTTATAATCGGGCAGTGTTTGTTACTGCAGCGTAATCCACTCTGTCTGACCAATGCACAGTGGCTACACAGAGACACTGGGAGCAGTGACCTAGGCGTGTTCACAGCCTCATGAATAGATCTTAAAAACAGTGCTGGGTGGTAGAAAAAACCGATTGAGATCTGTAGCGTGATGCCATTTATGTCAATTAAAAAACGACGTGCCCCCATGCTTTTTCACATTTTTCCAAGGACAGATACATACCAAAAAGGGCACACGGCAAGCATACGGCAACCCCTGCCGGGAGCAGAAATGGAAACTCAGTGAAAGGCGAGCGAGTGAGTCAGGCCGTCAAACAGGAGGCGTCTGGCAGGGGACTGGAGCCCATTAATAAATCAGCGCGCTTCTCCTGAGGTCCGACGAGGGGGAAAAGGATGTCCCGCTGAATCTCTTCCCTGGAGGCCTCCCACAGCGCCTCCTCCCTGTGTACCCTGCCAGGGGGTTAGGCATGTGTAGACAAATATACTCCCCTCACCGCACGCACACAGACACGCACACAGACACGCACACACTGCCTTTCACATGAATGAGAGCCCCCCAAAGTCTATGCGGATTGTTTGCTGCTTGTTTCTCGGGCTGTTTTTGACGGTGAAGTTGGGAGGTCCGGGGCATGGGGCATCTTTCCAGAATCTTCCCCATTTTCTTAAGATATTCTACATTTGAGTTTCAGTTACACATAACCAAATGAATGCTGACCGACACATTCAAATGCCACTTTGATCCTGTATTACATTTCCATACACTTGGACGTGTTTCTGGCCTTCCTGTTTTGTTTCAATTCTTGATTTACAATACGTTTTTAACATGTAGAATATGGTTTCTATCTGGTAGGGCAAGTCCCCTGTCAACAGCCTTCATTTTCAGAATTTCATTTGCTCTTCTTTTATATGGTGGTTTGTTCTTTTGGGTGAACTATAATATAATTTTGCCACATTAAAAAAAATCAGGATTGCCTGAGGTTGCATTAAATTTAGAGGTTACTTTGGAGGGGATCAGCACAGAGTCGTCCTCGCCAAGAACAGGGCATGCCGGCTCGTTTATTCAAATTACCTTTCATCGATTTCAGTAAAGTTATAGTTCTTGATGTAATAAAATTCTGTGCTTTTCTTGTTATGTTTATTTGTGGGTATAATCTTTCTTTTTTTAAAAAAAAATGGTTTTATTTATTTATTTATTCCTTTTTAGAGAGAAGGGAATGGAAGGAGAAAGAGGGGGGGAAACACTGATGTGAAAGAGAAACATCGGCCCGGCCCGCAACCCAGGCATCTGCCCTGACGGGGAATTGAACCAGTGACCCTTCGCTTTGGGGGAAGACGCTCAACCCATGGAGCCACGCAGATCAGGGCTATAGGCATAATCTTTCTTGTTGTTGTGAGTGGCGTCTGTTTCCAGCTACGTTTTCTGTCATCACTGTGAGTGCAGATGCTACAGACTGGGCGTACATGTGCGCTTTTAGCCACCGAGGGACTTTGAGGCTGGGTCTGTTTACAGCAAGAAATGGAGACTCTGTCAAAGCAGCTGGTGGCAGCAGTGGTGGCCAGGGAACCCAGGTATAGAGGCGTGGTGGTCTTCAAAGGGACACAACCTGGGAAGCCGGTGGGACCCAGGACACCGCCTGCTCTCCCTAGCCCTCGGGTGTCCCCTGCTCTGTCCTTGTGGCCCCTTGCTCACCTGCTCACCTGCCCCGCCGTCTCCCATGCCAGCGACCCTGCCTTGGCCCCACCCTGTGGGCCTCCTGCGCCCACCACCCCATGCTGCTCCCTGAGTGGCTTTCCTCACCGGCCGGGGGGAAGGCATCCAAGGGCCTTTTTGTGACCAGCCAGCAGCTTCTCTGCATTTGGGCCACATGTTCTTCCCTCCTTCAGTCACCTGTCGTTTGGGGTTTTACCCAGGGGCAGACACACGCACACAAGCTCGAGTGACTCTGGCCCTCGGCAGAGCAGCTTCTGTCCCTGCCCCGGGGGGCCAGGCCGCACGGGTCCCCAGGGGTCCCGCAGAGCAGAGGGCGCGAGGGCAGGGCCTTGGCAGGGACTTGCAACCAGAGTGCGGCCGGCCTGCCCGCCCTGCCCTCGGGCACAGGGCTCCCTGGCCTCGGTTTCAGCCTCTACGGAGGGTGGGATTTAAAAATGGTGTACGGTAATATAAATTGGACATCATTTAATGTGGAATAGTATTCCCCGTTATGCACATGTAACTATAAAAGGATGCAAATGTAGTAATAATGTAACAATGGCCTACATTAATCTATCATAAAACACCATATAGTGTGGTAAGATAAATTATATATAATTTAATATGTAATATATCACCTTATACATGTATAATTATAATGTAAAATATGTTATAAATATAAATGTGGTAATGTAAATTATAGCACAGCATTAATAATTTAGAAAATAAAATTTATACTGTAGTATAGTACAATATTAATTACATATGATTGAATATGTAATATTTTGCATAAGTGTAATTATCAACTACATTGTAACTGTATAATGCTATATGGTAATTTTTATTAAAATCTATAATGTTATATAGTCTGAAACAATTGGATTTAAAGCCTCTTCGAATGATTAAGAGTATGGAAGTATTTTGATGTGGCCTGGACTCGGCGGGTCAAGTTTTATTGTCAGAATTGTGAAGTAGCGAAGTGTTACACAGCACCTGGCACGTGGTGGGCATGCTATCGAGGCCCTCTGTTTCTATGGTTACCGTACGCGGTTACCATAGGTTACCATAGGTTAGACACACCTGAGGCTAGTGAGACTGATAACATAATGCAGTATAGTGTAATAAATTACATATAATTCAGTGTGATATATCACCTTGTACGTGTGTAATTACAAAACATGAAATACGTTACAAATATCAATATGTAGTGATAAAGAACTATAAGACTATATTAATAGCCTATAAAATAAATTTATGTACATATAATTTATGCTTTTATATATAAAATGCCCAACATGACAACATTCTTGTAAACGTTACCAAGCTGCTGAACCAACTTCGACAAACCAAGAGCTGCAGTGAAACGCCAGAGAGTTTGTCAGACCGCTTATTGTAAAAGCACGGACACAAACCTACTCCCAAGCCTCCTTTGAATTTACACTCCCGCTGCGAAGGTGTGGCTGTCCGAAGATGTTCTGAATTATGCCTCAGAGACCTTGCTTTCATCTGTTGTGTGAGCTCATGCTATGTCCAAATTTAAAACTAATTGAAAAAAAAAAGGTAAGTGACTCCTAAGTTCAATTTTTATTGGAGGCGTGTCAGTGTGAAACGGATCCTTTCTTTTTTTGTAGAGAAATACAAGACTGGGTTTTTACTTTGCACATAGGAAAGGTTCGTGGAGGGGGACCTTCGCAGCGTGAACCTGCATTGTCCCGGCCCGCACCAGGGACGCCTCCGCTCTCTCTACCCCTGTTGCACTTGTAAAAGTGAAATCCCAGCAGGGGCGACTGACCTTTCGGCGTCTCTGTGCCATGCTGGAAGAGGAAGAGTTGTCTTGGGCCATAGGTTAAATACATTGTGACATGAAATCACAAAAAAATCTCATAACGTTTTACGTAAATTTACGATTTTGTGTTGGGCCGCATTCATTGCCGTCCTGGGCTGTGTGCTGCCCACCGGCCAGGGGTCGGACGCCCCTGCTGGGCAAATGATAAGCTACTGCTACAGCTTCAATTTACTGCTGAAACTGTTACGGGAACATCCACATCTCTATATGGTAATGGAAGTGTTTATTTTATAGTTGTGGATGGAAGCAATTATGGAATTCTATTTGAGGTAATTTCTCAACTGGTTGCACAGTGAGCTATAATTTTAGGGTTAAAGGTTTAATGCTGTCGTTTTTGGATTTAACCTGTGTTACCTACTGATTTTTCGATTTCCGGTTACAAATTAAGGAAAGACCTCTTCTCATTTGTGCAATGCGTCTTCTCCACATTGGACTCCTGCTCCTGGAGACAAGTAAGAATTTTCCTAACTATTCCAGTGACAGTAATTCTCTTTTGGGGAAAGGCAGGAAAACTGGAGTTTTCCTTAGAACTTCCTGCGCCAGTGGTCTGGCTTCTCCCTTCCTTTTTCCCATTTTTCTGTGGGAGCCTTTGTTTCTTGGATCTACAGCTTTTCATGGCCAATCTGTTTGTGATCCGATACTAAAAATGTTTTTGGTCGGAAGTTAAGGAAGAAATCACAGTACCAAATTACCCCAATGAAAGTACGCTGAAAATCTATCTCCTCCAAGTGCAGGAGCCCACGGCGCTGCCGTCTGGGGAGTCCTTTTGGACACCGCCGCCCAGGGCCAACCGACTGGGAAAGACCCCGCAGAGGGAGAAGCATTGCATCTCCGCAGACCTACCCAACACAGCGTGATTTGTAACGGGTCTGCAGACCCTTGCCAAACACCGTGAAATCCCAAAGCCCTGAAGAACACAGCTCCGATGCCTTCACTGGCCGGTCATTATGGTTCCACGGACCATCACTTTGCAATGGTCTATGAAATCCTGAGCCACAGACCAGAAACCCAGAGTCAGTGATGGGAATGTACAGACGCCAACTTTGTCCCCGACCCAGGACACCTCGGCCACCCCTGTCCCGTGGCCAGTTTTCTGTTTCTCAAAGCCTGTGTTCACTGAAGCCCAACGAAATGGATACTCTTCCCTCTGAGGGACCCTGACCTTGAGGACCAGGACGGCATTATAATTATTTTTTCTTTAATTATTTCTCACCTCTTAGAAAAGGGAAAGAACCAATTCTTATCTCTGGTTCAGGGATCCTTATTTCTAGTGGCTGATCTCAGTTATCCCCAACCTTCAACTTCACCTTTGAGGCAGCGAAATGTGTGTGTGTGTGTGTGTGTGCAAACTTCACTGTTGTCTTTTTTTTTAATCCTCACCCAAGGACGTTTTTTCCCCATTGCTTTTAGAGAGGGAGGGAGGGAGACACAGGGAGAGAAAAACATTGATTGGTTGCCTTCTCGTATGTACCTCGACGGAGGATCGAACCTGCAGCCCTTCCATCTACACAACCAAATTGGCCACATCAGCCAGGACTCGTTGTCTTATTTTAAGAAATTGCCGCAGCCACCCCAGCCTTCTGCAACTCTGTCCCCCACTCCCCATCAGTTAACCACCACCAACATCAAGGTAAGACTCTACCAGCAAAAAGATTACAACTCGCCGAAGGCTCAGATGATGGTTAGCATTTTTAGCACTACAGTATTTAAAAATTAAGGTATGTATATTTTTTAGACATAATGCCATTGCACACTTAATAGACTATGTTGCAGTAATAACATAACTTTTATATGCACAAGTAACACACAAAATACGTGTGACTCACTTTATTGCAATCGTCGCTTTATTGCAGTGACTGGCAACCAAACCTGGAGGTCTGCCTGTGTATTTTGGATCCTAAGACCTTATCAGATACATGGTTTGCACACATATCCTCCCATTCCATGGTTTACCTTTTCACCAAGTTGATTGTTTCTCTTGTTGAGCAGATGTTTTTTGTTGGATGTAATCCCACTTGTCAATTTTTGTTTTTGTTGCCTGTACTGGCAGTGTTACATCCAAAAATAAAAAATAAAAAATAATCACCGCCCAGGCTAATGTCAAGAAACTATATTTTCCTGTCTTCTTCTCTTAGTTTTATGATTTCAGGTCTTACATTTAAGTCTTAATCCATTTTGAGTTGATTTTTGTATACAGTATGAGCTAAGAGTCTGATTTAATTCTTCTGTGTGTGGATATACAGTTTTCACTATACCATTTAATAAAGAAATCATCCTTTTCTCCTTGATACTCTTATCGAAGGTCAATTGACTATAGATGTGTGGATTTATTTCTGAGCTCTCTATGCTGTTCCATTGGTCTATATGTCCATTTTTTTATGACAGTGCTATACTGTTTTGATTACTGTAACTTTGTAACATGTTTTGAAATCAGAAAGTGTGATGCCTCCAGCTTTGTTCTTCTTGTTCAAGATTGCTTTGGTTATGTGCCATCTCTTGTCATTCTATATTAACTTTAGGGCTTTTTTCTATTTCTGTAAAGAACACCTTTGGGATTTTGATAGAGGTTGTACTGAATCTATAGACCATTTTGGGTAGCCTTGGTATTTTAACAATATAAATTATTCCAGTCTGTGAACATGGGACTTTTTTACTGAGTCATCTTGAACTTCCTTCATCAGTGTTTTATAATTTTCAATGTACGTCTTTAACCTCTTTGTTTTAGTTTATTCCTGAGTATTTTATTCTTTTTGTTGCTATATGAATGGGATTTTTTTTTAACTTCTTTTTTGGATAGTCTGTTGTTATTTTATAGAGATGTGACTGATTTTTGTATACTTACAAAAGAAAGATATTTTGTATACTTACAAAAGAAAGATATTTTTATTCTGCAACTTTACAGAACTCATTTATTCTAACTTTTTGTTGTTGAGTCTTAAGCACTGTTTACATACATGATAATGTCATCCACAAACAGAGATAATTTCACTTCTTCCTTTCCAATTTGTATGCCTTGTATTTCTTTTTCTTGTCTAGTTTCTCTGGCTACAACTTATAGTTCTATGTTAAACAAAAGTGGCAGGAGCGAGTATCCTTGCCTTGTGCTAGGTCTTAGAGGAAAAGCTTTTAGTTTTACCCCATTGAATATTGTGTTAGCTTTGCCTTTTCATAGATGGCCTTTATTATAGTGAGGCAAGTTCCTCCTAAACCTATTTTGTTGAGAGATTTTTTTTTATCATGAATGGATATTGAACTTTGCTAAATTTTTTTTCTGTATCGATTAAGATAATCATGTGATTTTCATCCTTCATTCTGTTAATGGTGTGTAACACGTTGACTGATTTGCATATATTGAACATTCTTGGATTCCAGGGATAAATCCCACTGGGTCACACTGTAAGATCCTTTCAATGTGCTGTGGGATTCGATTTGTTGGCATTTTATTGAGGAATTTTGCATCTATGTTCATCAGAAACATCGGCCTATAGTTTTCTTTTTTGTGATATTTTTATCTGGTTTTGGTATCAGGGTGATGCTGGCTTCATACAATGAGTTTGGAAGTGTTCCCTCTATTATTATTTTGAAAGAGTTTAAGTAGAATTGGCATTAACTTATCTTTGAATTTTTGGTGGATTTCACCCATGAAACCATCTGGTCCTGGACTTCTCTTTGTTGAGAGTTTTGGTTACTAATTCCATCTCCTTCTTTGTGATTGGTCTGTTCAGGCTTTCTATTTCTTCTTGATTCAGTTTTGGTAGGTTGCATGTTTGTAGGAATTTAGCTGTTTCTTCTGGGTTATCCAACTTGTTAGCATATAATTTTTCATAATAATCTCTTATGATTCATTTTTTCCTGAGTCATCTGTTGTAATGTCTTCTCTTTCATTTCTGATTTTTTAAAAAGATTTTATTTATTTTTAGAGAGAGGGGAGGGAGGGAGAAAGAGAGGGAGAGAAACATCGACTAGTTGCCTATTGTAGGCCCCCTACTGGGGATCCAGCCCGCAACCCAGGCCTGTGACCTTACTGGGAACTGAACCAGTGACCTTTTGGTTCATAGGCCGATGCTCAAACCACTGAGCCACACCAGCCAGGGCTCATTTCTGATTTTTGAAATTTGAGTATTCCTTTTTTTCTTAGGTTAGCTAAGGGTTTGTTGGTATTACTTATCTCATCAAAGAAATCAACTCTGACTTTTTTCTTATTGCTTTTCTATTATCTATTTGATTTATTTTTATTCTATCTTTATAATTTTTTTTCTTTTGCTGCCTTATGGCTTGATTTGTTCTTCTTTTTCTACTTCTATGAGATGTAATGTTAAGTTGTTTATTTGAGATCCTTCCTCTTTTAAAATTTTTTTTATTTATTGATGAGAGAGAGAGAGAGAAACATCAGTTTGTTGTTCCACTTATTTATGCATTCATTGGTTGACTCTGGTACATGCCCTAACTGGGGATCGAACCTGCAAATCTGCAACCTTGGCATAGGTGGAGCAATGCTCTAACCAACTGAGCTACCTGGTCAGGGCTCTTTCCTCTTTTTTAATGTAGGTGTTTATCGCTCTAAGCTTTCCTCTTAGTATTGCTTTTGCTGCATCATTCTGTAAGTTTGGGTATGCTGTATTTCTTTTCTTTTCTTTTTTTTCTTTTTTTGTCCAAAGATACGTTTTAAATTTTCTTTTAATTTCCTCTTTGACCAAATAGTTATTCAAGAATGTGTTACTTACTTTCCACATAGTCATGAATATTCTCATTTTCTTTCTGTTATTGATTTCTAGTTTCATTCCATTTTGGACGGAAAAGTTACTTGGCATGATTTTGATCTTAAACTTGTTAAGATTTGTTTTGTAAGTTAATGTGATTTATCCTGGGGAACGTTTTGTGCGTTTGAGAAGAATGTGTATTCTACTGAGTAGAAAGTTCTGTGTATCTGTTAGATTTCTTTGGTCTATGGTGCTGTTCATGTCGGCTGTTTACTGGTTTTCTTCCTGGGTGGTCTTTCCATTATTGAAAGGCTGTTGGTTTTGCATGTTAATCTCATAAACCTGTTCTTTAATAAATTCAAGTTCTTTAGTAATTATTCTTCTGTGAATATTTTTGGGGAGTTATGATATATAATTATATCATTTGCAGTAAAGGATAGCTCTACTTCTTCCTTTCCAATTCTCAGGCCTCTAATTGCTTTCTTTCATCTAATTGAATTGGCTTACAATGATAAATACAGTATGGTGATATGAGGCATCCTTGTCTTTTTTGTTTCTTATTTCTGACCTTAGAAAAGTTTTTAGAGATTCCTCATTAAGTAAAATTTTGATTTTTGGAGAAAAAATATATTTTATGTACATGTTATATATATGCATTGTACTATACAAATTATATATAAGTGTATGTTATGTATAGTATACACATGTGTTACAAGTCATTCTATTAAAGTTTCATTAGTTACTATATTATTGGATTTCTAAAAATATAAATGGGTATTAAACTTTGGTAAATACTACTGTTTTGCTAATACTGAACCAACCTTGAATTCATAGAATAAATCTAATCCCATCTAGGTATATTAATTTTTAAATCTAATATTGTATTCTGCTTGCTTATATTTAACAATTTTCATATTGATATTCATAAGTGAGGTTGGTCTGTAAATTTACTTTGAAATGCAATCTTTGGCACATTTTAGAATCAATGTTATACTTGCTTCATAAAAATAATTCTGAAGTTTTCCTTTGGTTTTATTCTGGAATAATTTAAGTAGTATTGAAATTATTTGATCTCAAAAGATTTAGTAGAATCCCCAGTAAAACTATGTGGGCCTGGTGCCTTTTTCCTTATTCACATTAAAAAACATTTAAAGTATAATGTACATGCTGAAAACTGCCCAAATCATTGGTGTATGGTTCAATGAATATTCTCAAATAGAATATATTTACTTCATAATATAAATGCTGATTAAACAGACGCAAGCACCCCACAAGCCTCCCTTATGCTTCCTTATGGCTTCCCGCTCCAAAGTAGCCATTTTATCACGATACTCGCCCACTGTTCTCTATATTTTTTCTGTGATAACTGGTCTGCTTAGATTGTTTTTGTCTCTAGTGGAGTCAGCTTGATAAACAGTATTTTTCTGGGCAATTATTTATTTCATCTAGGCTTCCGAACTGATTTACGTAGAATTATACAAATTAGTCTCATTATTTGAATGTTTTTTTTACCTGTTATCTTCCCTAATCCTTACAAACTACCTTTTATACCGTGCAAACTACACTGCACACACCTTTCTCAATGTTCCATCAAGATCCAGATTCTAAATCTCCACATGTGTGGGTGTATGTGTGTAATAATAATATTGAATAGACATTTTTCTGTCTGTCTGTCTAGCTAGCTGTGTATCTAACCATCTACCTCTTTATCTTACTATCTGGGAATCTTTGTATATTTCACGGTGGTGGAGAGAAGGAAGAGCATTAGCCTCGGGCCAAGGACACAATACCATCTGACAGCCATGAGAAAGAAGCCCAGAGAATTGTTGCAGCGTTGGTCCTGCCATAGACGGGCTGCGGAAGTCACACCAGGAAGCACCCACCTCTAGAATTCTCAGTAAACGAGACACGAACCTCTGTGTTCTGTGCCGCTTCAAGCCTACATTCGGTTATTGGCAGCTAAACACATTCCTAACTGAGATAGAGAATAAGATAGGCATAGCCAGACAACTTTAGTGGTTCAAGCATATGAATGTGAGAATGAAGGAAAATTATGGTGGAGACACCAAATCACTCAACTGCAAAATAGGAACATGGGTAGCAATTACTCAAATTAAGTGCTATTGCACTGGCGTTTTAGTATAACGATTGTTAAAAGAATTATTTGCATGAATTATTCACAATGTTTTAGGTATAATTTACCTTTTTCGTTGTTGTGCAGTGGGGTACAGATTGGCCACACCTGGTACAGATGATAAAGGCACATCCTCATAGGGTTCCAAAACGATTGATTGAGAAAATCCTTATCAAGGGTCAACGACAGTTCTTGGCACATAGTAAAGTGCTCCATAAAGGTTCATTATAACGTTTCAGTGGTTGATATTTATCTAAAATCGTGTGGCTACTTGGACGTCTAGCTCCTTCGCATCCTTGTACTTCCATAAGAAAAGGGCTCAACTCTTCCAAGAGCCCCTCCTGGCTATTCTATCTAAAGCGGGGTCCCTCCTCAAACTGCTCCCATTCCCCACTGTCTCCATCTTGTTTATGAGCTCAGGGGCGTTGTCACTACCTGTATTTCTTTTGATTATTTATTTGGTAAGTGCATGTCTCCCTGATGGAGTGTAAACCCCATGAAAGCAGAAGTCCCAGTGGCTGGCATAGATTCCGTATTCTCTCTACATTTGTTGAATAATAAGGTGACCAAAAGTGTCCAAAAAAACATGCATTATGGGAAAAGAATGCCATTTGACACAGAATGGGCATTTCTTTTGACGTAATTTTGCTCACATTTAAATGAAAGGGAAGGTGGGTACAAATTCTGGCCAATTCTACTCCCTCCTCTTATTAGGCCTCATTAGGGGCTTAGTGGTTGCTGCTGCTGCTGCTTCTTCTTCTTCTTCTTCTTTTATTATTATTATTATTATTATTATTATTATTATTATTATTTCTCTAAAATGTCAATGACTAGTTATATGTAATAACTGGCCTGTACACTTTAGAAAAATATGTTGCTTTGCATTTGCATAGAGATAAAATTCAACAAAAAAATTAAAACTAATGGTTTCCTGTAGTCAGAGATGCAGATGTAGTTCTTCGCAATTTCCTGGCTTGCTGAAGACCCTAGAATTTAGATTTTAGAGCAGCCCTATAAAAGTTTGGTTTGGCGCCCGGTCCAAGGGCGAATGGAAATGAAAATGGTTCAGAGAGAAGGAACGGGCCCTGAGGAAGGAAGGGATCCTCAGACACAAGGGATCGACTGGAGGTGGCCCCAGGGCAGCCCTCTGAACTGCAGGAAAGGCAAGGGTCCCTCCCCCTTCAGCCACGCCCCCCCCCACCCGCCCCATCGTCCTGCCAGATGTGGAGCCCCAGAGAGCCCTACAGGATTTCCCTTTGGGGTCACAGGTCATGGACAGCTGGCATCCCGGAAAACACACCAGGACACTTTTTTCCTGTACCTTCCAAGCCGCAGTCTACAGTGACGCAGCAGTCCAGCCCTGGGCCCCATCGACCCCCGCTTGGAGCCATCTTCCCGGCTTACTAGTCTTGTCTCTTGGGGCAAATTACTTTGGCCTCTGTGAGCCTCCGTTTACTCTGTGGCCAAATGGTGTTAACAGCTGAATCTCATTGGGCAGATTGGCACACAGTGGGCGACTTTTATTCCCCCTTTCTAGAAGTTCTCTAGTCGCTACCAGTGTTGACCAGCTAGGGGGTGCAGTTCTGGGGTATCTTTTCTTGGTATAACTGCTCTGTGGCCTTGGAATTTTTCTAATTTTGGTGGATATGTGGGTAGCGCTGTGGCCATCTTATGTGGACTACTCAGAGAAGGTCCCAGAAGTTCTACGTGGAAGTGGCAACAGGTGGTCATCTTGAAAGAGGATTGTGGGACCAGTGCTGAACTGGTGTTCTGTTGGCATAGCCTTTCCTTGGGCGGGTGTTTGTGTGGTGGGCTGTTCCTGTGGTTACGCCGAATAGCTGATGTCAGGTTCGAATTAGTTGTGTTTTTTTGGAGCACTTTGTGGGATTATGGGAATTTGTGGGCCGGTCATCTGGCTATGTTTGCATAGTAAGCAATTATGTAGATTCTATGTTAATTTGGGCTGCTTTTAAATTTTTTTTTTTTTTTCAGAGAGAAAGGAAAGGTTGATTTTTTGTTCCATTTATTTAAGCATTCATTAATTGATTCTTGTATGTGCCCTGATCGGGACTGAACCCGCAACCCGCAACCTTGGCGTATCCTGATGGCACTGTAACTGAGCACCCCAGCCAGAGCTGGGGGCGGTTTGAGGGTTGGTCTGTAGCTTAGTCTGCATAGCAAGCACACGATTTTAATGTGGATTGAATATTATATAGGAAGGTTTATGGAGATGGTGTATTTGGGACCTCTGCCCTCCTTGGGGCTATTTTGCTTGATGTTTAATTTGGCTCGGATTAATTTGATTTGGAAAACAGGAAGTGGATTTTTGGCCTGAATTACAGAATCCACTTGGTTAATGTCCCATTAGGCCTGTTTCAGGAGATACAATGGTTGATGCTGGGGGCAAGCTGGTCTCTTCCTCCCACCCACCCAGGGAAGCCGTACCATTGGGGAACGCAAGCTTAAGGGGTGACCCTGGGGATGAAGGACTGAGAGCCCAAGCGGACCTCAAGTCCAGTTGGCAACCCCCCGTGGCTTTATGGGGCCCGTGGGTGCTGATGACCACCCCCTCCCAACAATGGCGCACGTAGTTGTATTTCATTTCTGGGGCAGATTCCACAGTCCCCCCAATGTATTTGTAGTTTTTTTTTTAATTGCTTGTTCATGTGTTTTGCCCATTTTTGTGATGGGTTTGCTTATTCTTATTAGGGGAATTAACCTTTTGTCACAAATCTTTACCCAGGCCCCAGCCCCAGTCACATTTTATGTGACTTCAAGTTTTAGTCTCCCACCCACCCTCCCATTCTCTCTTCCATGGCTTTTGGATCTGAGCTCATGCTTAAAGACTTACAGTATATAAACCAGATTTTAATTGTAAAAAGAGCTATTTTTAAGTGCCTTTTTGTATTTAAATGTGTGATTGACTCATTTGTGTATGGAATGAGGTAGGGATCCACCTTAAAATTTTCCCCCAATGGCAAGCCAGTTGTTTTAATACCATTTCTGTTTGATTGCTCTTGCTACAGCGTATTTTGGGGGGAGTCTGGGTAAACAGACACACTGGGGTGTAAGTTGACAGTCTTTGGCTAGGGCAGCAAAGACCAGAGTAGAATTCTTGATGGGCCTAGTGGTTTCCATGGGATATTGGTATAGGAGGAAGAAGGGTTGGGTGTTTGGTACTGTCTGCAAATTGTCTTCAGAAACCCAAACATTCGATCAAGAAAGGGGCAAGATTTTACACCCACTTATAAGCTTGAGGACTTGTTGCCTCAACAGGGCCCCCGCCCCAACTTTTGAGGCCACCGATACCACGAACAGTGGCCGTTGCTCAAAGCCGCAAATGATGCAAAAGAGTCGCAAACTGCTCACATTTAATTTTTATTGATTTTTAATGCTGCACAAGACAATATTTATTTCATTTAATTCATTTATTTCATTTATTTCTTTATTTCTGTTTGCTGCTGTTATTTTAATTACTTCAAGAGAGAGGGAACCATTGTGGCCTTTTTTT
>PVJD01001060.1:0-310016 GCA_004026545.1 Mormoops blainvillei
AAGGAAAGAAGGAAGGAAGGAAGGGAGGGAGGAAGGAAGGAAGGAAGGGAGGGAGGGAGGGAGGGAGGGAGGGAGGGAGGGAGAGAGGGGAAAGATGGAGGAAGAGAGAGAGGAAGGGAGAGAGGGAAGCAAAGAAACAAAAAGGAAAGAAAAGAAACATTGTATCTGTGCATTAACTCTAGACCAGAGCATAGGTTTTCTACATCTTAGGTACTCTTAATACATTCATGAAGTTTCCAGAGATACTTCTATAGTTGAATGGGCCACCATAGTCAAAAGAAGTTCCCTCGTATCCATGTCCAAAGGCCAAAATCCTTTAAGGAGTTTTAATGATATGCCCTTAGTGTAGAATCCAAGGATAAAGAATAAGAATGTTTGTTTTATTTATAGATATATTCCTAAAACTGTAAAAAAACCCAAAAACCACCCTTCTTCTCTAGAATATAATCTTTCAAGGTGCAGGAATAAGGGGAAGTAGAAAAAAGCAAAAATAATAATGTTTCACCTGCTCAATTGTGCATCTAAGAAAGACTTGACAAGAGAGTCATTACATCATGTCTGTCTCATTTTGAAACCAAAATTCTGATGTCATATGGGGATAGCATGCAAAAATTCACTGAGCTCATGCCTCAGTGATTTCTCATCATGCTTGCTTGAACACTATCCCCTTTATAAGTCTTGTTCTGTCTCTCATTTGCTGAGTGCTTACCAGAGAGAAACTAGGTAGCTCATATCCCTTGCAGAATTTACATAAAATGCCTAAACAATTATATAATAAGGCCTGGGTCTTGCCAGCTGTGGGAGTAAAATTTTTCAGCAAGCCCTTTCTTAATGGCCTTGATACTCTGTGGCAAAGACTTTCAGTAACTGAAGGGACTCACAGGAAGAAAAGCTAAGTTCTGATGGTAAAGAAGTTAGTCTCATGCTACAGAGAGGTGAGATGTGCCAGGGATGGTGGAGGGAAAGAAAGGTGGCAGTATTTAACCACTGCAATTTTAGAAAACTCTGCACTTCTCTCCCCACCACCACCACCTCTTGCTCAACACAGTGCTTCAAAGGAGATGGGTGAAAGAGTGTCTCACAGACCATAGGACTGAACACAACGTTCCGTTCTCGGGGTAACCTGGATTGCCAAATAGCTGTCAACTCATGTCTCTGCAGTGGGACTTCTGAGTTGCCCAAAATAAAACCCAGCAGCTGATTAACCAGGGCCTTTGATCCTTAGAGTTTCCACTATCAAGTCTCCCCCCCACCCCCACCGCACCTTAAAGTCTTTCTCCAAACTTTGAAGATAATGAATCTTAAGCATTTACAAGTAATTAGAAGGTGTGGCTGCCAAGGAAAAGTGAGTATTTTTGTTTTAAATGGGAAGAGTGGGTGCTTAGCTCTTCACAGATCTCTAATTATATCACATGTGCTTATTTGGTCTCTGATAAACTGATTTGGCCCTGGTAGGAAAACCACACCTAGGAACTAATGAGCCCCTCCTATAACAATAATAGCCATTAAGAGATGAGAAACTGAGTGTCATCATGAGTCAATTATTTATCATTTACTGACAACTTCATCCTTCAACTTGCTTTTCAGCTTCAATTCCTTAACAACTGAGGGGAGGGGACTATATATTTCCCTACAGGAAAAAAAATAGGTGATTTAAGAAAATACTATATGCTGTCCTCTATTGTAAATTATGCATTTAAACAACTTGACTAAAGAAAAAGCACCATCTATCTCTACGTTTATTTTTAATATTTTCATAGTGAGTGTGTAGGTGTATGTGTGTGTTATAATAAAAGACACATCCAATTCAAAATGTGAGCAATTCTTTATTTTCTATTGCTTATAGAGAAAGATCAGAAAGGCCAACAGAAGAAAACCTATAAATAAGCGAATCACTGGGATAAACCCTCTTGCCCATAAGAACTATCCAAAAGCTACACTCAAGGATAAATATAAAATAATGGCTTGGTGTATTCAGTCATTCTCCCACTTGCCTTACCCATCTCTCGGAATAGGGAATAACAGATGATTTAAGTCAGAAACAAGCAAAAGAAAAAGTTGGGAAGATACACACAATTATCTCACCATGTAGGATTTGGCCAAGGTCTATGTGGTAGAACTTGCCCCTTCTATTTCTACCTCAGATACAAAAAGGACATTTAAGGTCATTTAACTCAAATCTTCAATTTTACTACTTGTAAAGCAGAGAGAGAAGCTGTTTGGATGGCCCACGACTACACAATCAGTTGAGGGTAGGTTCAGGTCCTCTCATCCCATGTTCAATGTCGGCTGTCCTTGTCCTTCTGCAGACCTTGCCTACATTCCTCTGTCATTCAGCTCGAGGCCCCGGCCTGCTGAGAGCAACCAGCAGCCTCACTGCTTGTAGCACCATACCTAGAAAGCAAGGTTGTCAAATGAAGGCACTCGGAGTCTTTCATAGTGAGTCCTCTTTCTAGTGTGTGTGTGTGTGTGTGTGTGTGTCTGTATTTGGAGACATTTATCAAAGTTGCAACAGTGTGCTTCTTTGCCTTCTCAAATATGTGGCCATCTTGGTGACTCACCTGCCCTAAGATCTTTGCTTCCCTCTGACTTCTAATTGTCTCATTGGCTTTATTACTTTAAAGTAGGTGTGTGTGTATGTTTGTGTGCATACACATACACAAGTATGTATGTATGTAAAGGTTGTTTCCTGTTTAAACTAACCAAATCAGGAGGGTGCATGAAGAGACAAATAATACTGATCTCACCCATTTGAGTATTGACATTAAACTGAGTACTGTATTTTGTCATGTGTGATGGGCACTTTTTGCCCAAATTTTTGAGGGAAAAATAAGGATGTACGTTCTACCTGGTAGTACTAATTCTGTATCTATATAAATGTTTTTAATTATTTATGCTTCTGCATTAAAAGTGTAACTTTAGAAAGCAATAGCAATATCCATATGCAAAATAATACCCTGAAATACAATAATTGATTTTGTTTCTAAATGTAAATAAATAAAAAATTGAATTAAAAAATTAAAATGAAAGGTTTTTTTTTCCTGAAAGTTTGGGCCAAAAATGTGGGTGTGCATTATATATGGTAAAATACAGTATGTAAGAGATGTTTATTTCATGAGCTGCTACAGCATCTCAGCTTTTGCCTGAATACAAAATAAGGCTACATAATAATTTTCTTTTGGGGAGAGGCCTGTTTGTTTTGGGCTTTTTGTAGGTTTCCAAGTAGATAGGCAAAGGTCTCTAGTGTCCTTGGGTCATCAGCAGCAGACATACCCAAGGACACTATTGTGAAAAGTGATTTTACTGTTTTATTTCTTCATTCTTACCTCATGACTGGTTAGTATGCTTTCATCTGAGAAACACGGGAGCATGAGCATTTACGGGATTTAATTAATCTCTTGGAATTAGAGGAAAAGTCAAAAAAACTTTGAGAGCAAATAAACCATATAGTAACAAATGCAACTATATTAAAATCACATGCTTCCTAAATGTCAGCCACTGTAGTAAATATTTTGCACGTATTAACTCATTTACTCCTTGGGACAATCCTATGAGAAAGGTACTATTATTATTCCTACTTATCAGATGGGGAAACTGAGGCACAGAGAAGTCAGACAAGAAGGTTACATGACTGGTTGGTGCTAGACCTAGGATCTGAACCTGCACTCTGCACCCTTCCACACCGGCTCCTAGTTAAAAGGCTGACTGGCTTCAAGGTATCAGGAAACATCAAGTTGACATTCTAGAAACATAAAGTTTCCAGAAGCCTCAGGGGCCTCTTGATTGGAACACTGTCGCCTACTCACACCCTAATAATCTAAATTAGGTTTGAGAAATCCGGGTAAGATCAAGATGCCTACAGGGATAGAGTTCTTGCAGAGAAGTTATATGAGAAGGAATATGGTCCTATCCTCATGCAAATTTCTTCTGAACTAAAGCAGAAATCTTACTCTCAGCTCTCAAGTCCATCAACCCAAGGATTCTCTAACAAACTTTGATGATCAATGAGTTTTTATCAACTCTTAGGAAGTGACCCTGGATAAGGAAAATAGTTGTTCTAGGGAAGACAGGAGTCTGTCACGGTCTTAAACATGGAAACATCCATTGAAAAAGTGGAAAACTTAGAAGATCTAGACAGGCCTACTTATCTCACTTCAATTCACAGAACTCTTCCAGGTGAAGAAAGAGGCTCGTGACTAATACTATACAGGCAATGACAAATAAGGTTAATTGAGGAACATGGTGCTAGGGGAATACAGGAAGACAGTTCATGAAGAAATCATGGCTCCTTCCCACCCATGCTCTCCACTCCTACTCAGGTGGAAGGCAACGTTTGGTACGTGGTGTTTTTCACCAGGTACACAATGGAGTTAGGTAATTTTGGAAAGAAGACAAGATTTAAATAAGGATAAGCTTGATGAAGTAAGCTAACAATCTGCATTCTTGGGTGGGGAGAATATAACATGTAACACTGAAAAGTATCAGTTCATCAAAAGGCAGTATGTCTGTTTTCAAGTTATTTCCACCTCTCTTGGTCTTTATTTAAAAACCTGGGTTAGCATGTTACATAGGTCTGTTTCAAAATTTCCTAACTTGTTTTTCAAAGAAGCTTGTCAGTTTATATACCATCACTATCTTTACTAGCTTAGTTAAAGGAATATACTCACCAAAGTAAGAAGATGAAAAAAAAATAAGAGAGAGATAGAGCAAATATACCTCTTTTCAGTTAGAGATTTTAAAGAAACAGAATATAAAGAATTCCCTTATTGAAGTATAGAAGCATTTTAATAAATACATTCTTATAAACAATAGAGCTATTGCAAAATATAAATAAATGAATATAAAAATATACCTTTATCATTTAAAGTTTTATGATTTTTAAGATTTTTTTTAAGATTTTCAAAAGGACACTACAATTCAAACTCTAAAACTTAAAAACCTTTAAAAAAATTTTTTTGACCTCTAAACATTAATTTCATGAATTAGATATCATTATCTGAAGCTAAATGTAAGTAAAAACAGGAAGGTCAAATGTTTACCAACATATTTAAACATTTCATTTACTTAATTTTATGTACTATTTTAGCTTTTATTCCATAACTGTGGGTTTTCACTGCTTAAGCAATCTACATCCAAGAATGTAAGGGGGAAGTTGCGGTAAATTTTCAGAAGATTTTTTTTTTTTAGGCTTTGTGCAACAAATGTTTCCATTTGATTCTAACAGCACCTTGAGGCATTTTCCAGCTTGACTCTTAGAATTTGTTCAATCTGATAAGGAGTATCTTATCTCTTTCATGCCTTTTTCTCAACCAAAGATCTTTGGCCCACCAGAAAGAAACTGAATTGAAAAGTACAAATGTTAGTACCTAGCTCAAAAAAGTTGGGTCGACTTGATTTTTAAACTCAGTAAAAGTGATGTATACTTTAGGTAATTTAGGCAATACACAACTTACTGCATTATAAAAAAGGAATTCCCAGCCCTTAATGAAATTTTTCCTTAGGTTTGCATAATATGTGTGAATATGTAAAATATGTGTAAATGTAAATCTGATACGCACAAAGAAATAAAATATTCTATTAATGTTGAACTAAGTATAAATAATTGATGTCCATTTTTCAAATGAATGTTTTTCTTTTCCATCTTGAAAACAGCTTGTTCCATATTTATCTGTAGCAACCCTATTCAGAGAGCCTGTGTTACAATAAAACATCAGGAAGCAAACCTTCCGTGCCCACCTTGACCCTCATTTCTAAGTCCTTTTGAAGTTAAGACTCTCACGGACTTGTTGGAGGCATGAGGATAGAGATGATTATTTAAATTTAAATGTACAATTAATTCGGTACAGAAAAATGAAAGCTGACTTTTTATCCAACCATAGGAAGGAAGGGAGGGGGCAGGAAGAGAAAGAAAGAGTTTTGCAAATAGGAAACAATATAAATAATTCCATATATTATTTTTATCTGTTTTATTGTCACAGAAATAACAATTATTTATTCTGAGAACACTACTACTGAAAGATTAGTTGTCATTTGTTAAATAATTATCATTATCTAATTCCAGAAAGGAATTAGAGATCATCAACCTTTAAGGCTCCTCCCAATTTTAACCCCATAGTTGCCAAGCTCAGTGAAGAGTAACCATTGGTCCCACTAGCTCAAAGTTAAAGACTATAGTTCCTTCTAGAAAAATATTCTATGTTTGCCTTAAAGTCAATATACACCTGAACAAGAGAAGCTATCATGCTGTAGGAGGTACAAAATGTTCAAAACCAGCAATGTCATTGAATTTTATTATGCCAAAGTATTTGTCCTAAAATGAAAAGCTTAAGGCACTTTCTGATATTGGGAGTTCTCAGACTAAACCCTGGAACTCTGTTCTTTTTTGTTTGTTTTTGTTTTTTAATATATTTTATTGATTATGCTATAACAGTTGTCCCATTTTTTTCTCCCCTTTCTTCCCCTCAGCCCTGAGGACCCCCCAACCAGCATTCCCCAACTTAGTTCATGTCCATGGGTCATACATATAAGTTCTTTGGCTTCTCCATTTCCTATATTATTCTTAACCTCCCCCTGTCTATTTTGTACCTACCATTTATGCTTCTTATTCCTTGTACCTTTTCCCCCATTCTTCATCCTCCCTCTCCCTGCTGATAACCCTCCATGAGATCTCCATGACTGTGATTCTGTTCCTGTTCTAGCAGTTTGCTTAGTTTGTTTTAGTTTTTGTTTTTTCAGGTTCAGTTGCTGATAGTTGTTTGTTATCATTTTACTATTCATAGTTCTGATCTTCTTCTTTTTCTTAGATTAGTCCCTCTAATATTTCATTTAATAAGGGCTCAGTGATGATAAACTTCTTTAACTTTATCTGGGAAGCACTTTATCTGCCCTTCCATTCTAAATGATAGCTTCACAGGGTAGAGTGTTCTTGGATGTAGGTCCTTGTCTTTCATGACTTCGAACACTTCTTTCCAGTCCCTTCTTACCTATAAGGTTTCTTTTGAAAAATCAGCTGATAACCTTATGGGAACTCCTTTGTAGGTAACTGTTTTCTTTTCTCTTGCTGCTTTGAAGATTCTCTTCTTATCTTTAATCTTGGGTAATGTCATTATGATGTGCCTTGCTGTGTGCTCTCTTGGGTCCAACTTCTTTGGGGCTCTCTGAGCTTCCCAGACTTCCTAGAAGTCTATTTCCTTTGCCAGACTGAGGAAGTTCTCCTTCATTATTTTTTCAAATAACTTTTCAGTTTCTTGCACTTCCTCCTCTCCTTCTGACACCCCTATGATTCAGATGTTGGAACATTTAAAGTTGTCCCAGAGGTTCCCAAGCCTCTCCTCATTTTTTTGAATTTTTGTTTCTTCATTCTGTTCTAGTTGAATGTTTATTTCTTCCTTTTGTTCCAAATTGTGGATTTGAGTCCTGGTTTCCTTCCCTTCATTGTTGGTTCCCTGTATATTTTGCTTTATTTCACTTTGCATAGCCTTCACTTTTCCCTCCATTTTGCAACCATACTCCACCAATTCTGTGAGCATCCAGATTACCAGTGTTTTGAACTCTGCATCTGTTAGGTTGGCTATTTCTTCATCGCTTATTCTATTTTTGGAGCTGTTCTTTCCTTTGGGCCATATTTTTTTTGTGACTGTGCCCCTATTATGTTGTGAGGGGTGGAGCCTTCGGTATTTGCCAGGGTGGGGCCACCCATGTCCCTGCCTTGTGCCACTGTATGTGGGGGAGGGATCTGAGAGGGAACAGTGCCACTTGCTCGGCTCCTGGCCAGCTTTCAGTCACTTCCTCTGCTACCCACAGGCAAATTGGGCCCTTCTGGTGCTGATTCCCAGGTGGGCAGGTTTGTGTACATTCTAGGACCCTGTGGGTCTGTCAAAGAAACTCCCCTGTAAGACTGGCAGTTTCTCCTGCTGGCACAACCCCCACAGGTTTTTACCAGTAGGGGTTTTGAGGCTTTCTTTTCCCACACTGGAAGCCTGGGTTGCACCATCTCTCTAACTCCCCAGTTGTTCCTACCAGTTTATCTGCACACAAATGTGGGACCACCAGGTCCACCAGCCGCTGCCTTGCCACACATCCTCTCCACCCCTGCTGCCCAATTCCACCCCTCCTAACTGTCTGAATGAATGTTTCTTCTTTAACTCCTTGGTTGTTAGACTTCCATACAGTTTGATGTTGTGACAGTTCTGGTTAATTTTTGTTTTTAAATTTGTTGTTGTCCTTCTTTTGGTTGTGTGAGGAGACAAAGTATATCTACCTACACCTCCATCTTGGCTGGAAGTTAAATCCTGGAACTTTTGTATTTCTCCTTCCAAGCATCCTGGTGCATGCTTTCAGGTGAGGTTCATAAAATGCAGTCAAGACCCTCAGCAAAACCAAAGAAGTCTGATTATCAAACTTTTCTATCCTTCAACACTGTGTTTTGTTGAAAACAAGCCCCCAGAATGGATCTCTCACCCAGCTTTCTTGTACCGGCTTTCTTCACCTCTCTCACACATTCTCTCTTGGCAGCCTCCTTCCTTGTAGTGCTTCTTGCTACTCACAGTAACAAAACTGTCAGAGGCTTGCTGAGAGGACAAAGTTCCAAAGCTCACTCTATCGGATCCTACCCGGTGTTGGGAAAGGAGCCTAGAAAGTTGTTCACTGTACAATGTGGCTCGGACCTTTTTATATGCTCCTTCAGTCAAGGCCTAAAAGCACCTCTTATCCAAAATCAAACCCCTATCATTTTAAAATTCTGTTGGAGGCCTTTGGACATGGCTATTTCTAGCATTTCTTCAGTCTAGAACACAAAAACCCCCATTTAAAAATTAAAGTGTATTTTCACCGCGTCAGTTTTTTATGTGTCTCAAACATATTTGATCGCTTGTGGTTTGGCTGCTATACTGATATTGATGGGTAACAGAAAAAAAATTGCAGAGGAAAAAAAATTCTAGCAAATTGATAGAATGATTACAAGTTTATAAAATGGAAAACTTGCATCACATGCTAGCCAGACGTCACTATCCTTAACTTTTAATGAGTCTCAACAGTGTTCTAGTCACTACACAAAACAGCAAAAGAGCACCACCTCTACTTAGTCTATCTAAATAATAGATTGGCGAACAGGTTGCATGTGTGTATATATTTTAATCAATATGTGTTTACTGCTGCTATAAATGACACTAAAACACAGCTACTTCCCAAGTGTCATTACCACCTGCAATAGCCCGATGAGCATTCTCCGATGAGCATTCTCCTCCTTTACGTTGTTAAGTGTTCCTGAAAATTGTATGTCAACCAAATAATGTTAAATGTTGTACAAGAACCTTTATTCTATGGGGAATGCTTCTATGAAGCAACAGATAGCATATTATTAACTTTTTCAAATTTGGTTTAAAATTCTCTGGCTTTCTCCTGTGGTCACCTATTTTGACTTCTGTGAAACAATTCATTTTTGCCTTCAACTTGTTAAATCCCCACTATGTACAAGGCAATATAGAACAGAGTGCCTAGTTTTAAAATAGGAGAAAAAGCCGTGTATAATGCCAGGGGGAAAGGATGATTTCCAGGAACCGTAAAAACTCAAGAATTAGAGGGATATTAGAAAATTCAAAGTGAAGAAAAACTGACAACAAATTGATAATGTATTTACAGATATTCTAACATATTTTATATACAAAAAGATAACAATATTAGAGAGAAATTTATGTAACCTTTCAGTTTCATTGTTTCCTTTGAATGTATCAATGAAATATTCAAATCTCAAAGTAAAATTAGTGTACATCACTAATCCTTTCACTAGATCTATGTCCTTGCTAACTCCACCATGACATGAACAAGCTATTTGGGCCAGATGGTAGAAGTGTCTGTTAATTTAAAATAACCTGTTTGTTAATTGCCCTCAACCCAAGTCATTCTGTTCTTGCACTTTGAACCCTAAAGGTAGTTTGGAATAAATGTGTCTGGGAATGAGAGGTAATTAATGCAAGTAGGCTACCATGGCTGCAAAGCCAGGAATGGAGCAGGCACGGCCTCGTGTTTGTGCTGCGTGGAACTGATCCTGCGGGTCTGTTGTGAGAATTTTTTTTCCCTTTTCCTTCTGCTGTCTCGTTGCAGGCTGCAACTGGAACCTTCTGCCAAAGCGGACTATCCCATCAGCCCTCTGGCACACTGTGTTGATCAGTAGATAAAACCTTCCCAGCAGTCACAGCAGCCGCTGCCATAGTCAACGCCACAGCAGTGAGCAGGCAGCTCTGCAGAATTCACTAACTGCCTCTCCGGCCTGCCGTCACCTCCGTGGGTCCCCCAAGGTTCTTGTTGTTGCTGATAGTCATGGTGATTGCTTGACCTTGGGCCCCAGCTGGCTGGCTTCCAGAAAGTTTCTCTGCTGACAAGGTGTGCTGAAGATCATGTTCACAGCGCTCAGGCACAGAACAGGGGGTCGGGGAGAAAGCCTGCTGCAGTTACCTCCAGGCCCAGTTCTCCCCTCATAGGCAGAAATGATGCTGTTTTCCTTCTTGCAGTTTCTCCCCCTGCCCGGCAGCCTGGATATGGTGGGAGACTAGACTGTGACTACCTCCATGGTGATCAGAAACAACAAAAAATAAAATCTAAAAATGTAAGAAAGAAATGAATTCTACTTTTCCAATCTGTTGAAGCTTGTTTTGCTACACACTCAAAAAAAGAACGAAAGAAAAAAATGACCTGCCAGCTATTTAAACATGACTGTAGCATTTTAAAACATAGGTGACACACACAGGTTTTTATCTGATTGATGCTTCTCTAAGTCTTTGAAGTCCTCAGGCCATCTAGGAAGTTATGTCAATTTATAATTTTCCAGCAACTCTGAGTGTGTGTGTGTGTGTGTGTGTGTGTGTGTGTGTGTGTGTGTTTTCCCAAATGAGGAAGTGGCATTAGGGTGAATTCGTTGGAACGGTTGACAGCAAAAATTGCACTCAAAAGATTGAGCTGAGGTAGAACCAGCCAGACGAGTTTTCCCACAACATGTGCTACACCCTCTGTGAAAAGCTGCTTTTTCTTGGCAAACTCATTTTTGCTTTAATGTAACAGGGAAGCGTGTGTCATAATGGAATGATTATGCCCAGTTTCACCATGGCTGGGAAATGGAAAGACTTGGGAAAAACCTGGAGGAGACTTTCCAAAGTTAAACACAACATTCTGCCAAAATTATAGAAATTCAATGAAATAATTGTATTGATACCCTTTATTTAAAGATTCCTCTCTCACAGGACTCCTAATTACACCTAGTTTTCAGACCTTAGATCCATAGCATCTGGTTTTCTACCTTAAAAAACACAAAGACATGATACTATCAGCCCACTCCTCCAACTACTAGGTCAAACAAAAATTGGTGTTTTGTATCTGCTTTTTAAAAAATTAAGTTTTAAAGCCCTTCAAACATATTTTATTATTTGATACTTACAACAACCTTGGTGAGAAACTATCCAGTTTCTGCACATGAATAAAATGAGACAGGGAATTAAAAAATGACAGTTACCCTGGGGAATAAATGGTGACACTGGGATTCAAACACAGCTCTTCTGATTTCATAAAACACTTTCTTATCTTTGCATTGAAAATTCTCCAACTTTTCCCAGTTTCTCTGGTCTGGAAATGGGACAGGACCAGGTTAGCCCCAGTACAGGACAGACCTACATGTTTTGGGCCTGGGAATGAACTGAACTGGCATGAGAGCCGAGTACGTAGCGTGCTATCTGCCAGGGTGTTCGTGTCCATGGCAAAGTTGGCTCTTTGTCATCCTCTGTTAATCCATCTTTTTTCCTTTCTCTTTCATCACTTGTTTATCAGGACCAGCCCTAAGGCAAAGTGAAGTGCCAATTTTACTTTGGATGTTTTTGTTATCTTTCATTTTTTATACCTATTTTGACAAAACAAGTCCACAAGCAGCCTCAGCATTAGGGTTTTTATGTCTTTGTTTGATTAATCAAAATCTTATTAAGAGCTAAGTATGTTCAGGACTGTACAGGTCAGAGTTGCACTTTTATTTTATGGTGACTCATATACCATAAGTAGTAACTGATTATCATCCTCATTTAAAAAAAAATACTGTCTGGAATATATTATAAACTTGCCATAACACCTGCCTATATTTTTAAATTGAGGTTTTCCATTTCAGAGTTACTCAAAAGAATAACATTAATTTTTACAGCTATGAAGTTAGAAAAAAGCTTTTCCCTCAGATCAGATTCCTGGAAAGATTTTTTTGTATTCCTTTAATATATGATCTTTCCCACTTCTGCTCTCCCTGTTTTTAGAGTTACTCCATACATTCCCAAAGCTTCTCTTCTATCTTACATTTACTGCATACCTTTCTTCCTCTCATCTTCGAAACCATTGGAAAACTCCACTTTCTCTATGAGGTTTTCCATGACTAAGGCATAAGGAGGCCATGATGGAAGGCACACCCTTTTGCACAGCAACATACACACAAGCTCAGTCTGGAATATGCAACCCAGAAACTCATCTTTCACCGGCCTGCCAAGCTCTGGGTCCCTAGATGGAGAGATAAAATTATATGTGAGCCTGAGCAGCTCTCAGCGACTGGTCCCACACTAATGCTTCCTACTTGTAGTTACATTGTGTCTCTCTTCCAAGAAGCCCAAAGTGCTCTGTCAGTACCTTGCAAATTTTTCACAACTGCTCTTTGAAATGGGCTGTCAACAAACAACATTATTCATAGACAGAAGCTGAAGGTGACAGAACTTTTGGGAAGTCAGGCAGCTCCCAGAGACAGAGTAGTACAGAGAATCTACACAAACACACTCTCACAGCAAACCACACACATGGTAGAAACTCGAGCAAAATACATAGAGCTAGTCAGCAAACAGCACAAAATAGTTAAAAGAAAAAAAAATGACAGAACAAACTGCTTTCTGTACCACTAATAATCTCTGTGAACAGCTCCTACAGAGATTCAACATGATGGCTAGTAAAATCAAATCGACACCAATTTAAGAGACTCTTTGCTGGGGAAGCAGAATCTAGGACAACTGGTTCTGAGACTTCTAGACACAAGTCATTCATATTTTACCAAGGATTTAAACAAATCTTTGGTACTTTTCAGAAGAAAAGAGGGGGAGTGTTGCCTTTACAACCCCTGTCTTTATATGAGACCAGTCTTTATATGAAAGTCATGGCTACAAAATAATCCTAAATTGCTTTCATCTTTTCTTAGACACAATGTGGGATTTATTTTTCTAATTTATTTTGTTTTTGTTTGGTCTAATTAAGGATAATATAAATAATAATACTTTTCCTGCAGCAGAAACCTCTCTGGCGCATCTGTTGATTATGAGAGATGGTCCCATTACCATGAAAGACCTACCTCCATTCGTAAGTCGGGGCATCACTGCAGGATGAATGTGTCGTAGAATACGGCAGCTCCTTCATCACAGAAAGACAGGGGGCAGGGGGCAGAGTTGAGGGGACTACCTGTTTGACTGTATCTGGAACACAAGTTTTGGTGAAAGTCTGTGATAATACACAATCCTACCTCAGGCTTTTTAAGTAGACCACAAAAGAAACAGACTTATAGATACATAAAGTACAGCATAGGAAATATAGCCATAATATTGTAATAACTGTATATAGTGCCTGGTGGAGACTGGAAATATCAGGGAGAAAACTTTGTAAAGTATATGATTGTCTAATCACTATGCTGTACACCTGAAACTAATACAAAATAATAGCAAATGTAAACTGTAACTGAAAAGTGAAATTTTTTAAAAAGGCGTTTTCCCACATCAATCTTTTTCTCTACTTTTTAACCCTTTCTTTTAAAAAGGTCCTTCTTTGTATTGTCTTGTAGTAAGGAAATTCATTCAAAAGTCATAAAGTATGATTTCAGGAGCTTTCAAAAAAAGGGGTGAGAGGAAAGCAACATGTTCCTTTCTTTTCAGAATAAGGATAAAAAGCAATTTTTCTCATTTCATTTTTGCTGACATTTCTATTCTTTTCCCGTTTTAAGCTAGAAATTCAGGTTTACTTTATTTCTCGAGTAAATCTCATTTTTCAATCACTCTTTCAGAAATTTAGAAGGAGTTGAAATCAATATGTTTTGTATGGACAACAACTTCCTTGCCAAATATTCTACAGAGACCTTTTTTTCCATAAGTTTCCAAAGTGTTTCTGTTATTCTTTTTCCAGAGTCTTTGGAAGGAAACTAAAACCTGTTCTTTCAACAAATATTTCCATGTGATAAAGAAAAGGCTTTCTCATCTTTCCTTCTAATTTGCTTAATTTTTTTTTATCCAGATACTTTTTTTAACATCTACCTTGTGCTGTGTGGGCCGGACTTAAGAGCATGTGGCGAGGGGACTGACTGAGGACAGTTCTGCAGTGAGAAATAAACAATGCCCTCCTCTCATGCCTGGGGGAGGTCCCAAGTCAAAAACCCACGGGGCAGACTTTAGGAGCCCGGAAGACCCATAGGGGAGGGGAGGACAAATTAACCTTTCACCCCTGCTCTCCTCCCACTCCATCTCCCCAAAGGGGCTCTGCTTCAGTTTCTGATCAGTGTGGCAGGAACCTTGTCCATTTTCCCCCTTTCCGCCACGTCCGAATTCCTTTTAGCTCCAGTACTCTGTTGTCAGGGGTGGGAAAGGAAGAGGAGAAAGAAAAAAGGGGCACAAGAGATCACAGTGCTCATTACATCTAAGTGGATTCAAGCTCAATGCTAAGTTCAGCATCAGCTCCCGGGCAGCTCCCAGATGACTCTCAAAGGGGAATACCCTTCCCCACAGAGGACTCCTGACCAACCTCACCTTCTGGAAGCCACCATTTTTCCTCTCCTCTTTCCTTGTCTTTTCCTTCAGTATGAAAACTAAGAGATTCCTTTCCAATGTCCAGCCAAGGGACAGGGAGCTGCTGGCAGACAAGCCATCAAAACAGAAGCAAGGCTAGAATAACCAAGCACTCTTTCTAGTATTTAGAACTTGGTGGGAGGTTCATTTTTTCCCCTTTGACACTACTATAAGTCCACTGTCTGAGAATTAGCTGAGAGTATATTATGTAAAGACCCAAAACTAAAGCAGAGGAAATGCATGAAATATTCAAGCTCCCTTAGAATTTAGAGCATTTCGCTATTTTCCACTGAGTGAGAAGCTTAAATCTAAAGAAGATATAAGGTTGTCAGTGCTTTTAAATACTCAATTGGACAAAAGGTGGATTGTAGGTATGGTTGGAGAACAGAGGGGTTGTTCTGTATCTACTTTACTCTCCGGGTTGAGTCAACACTGCTGGTCTTGGCAGCCTTGGACTTGAGACTACAAACTGATAACCATCCTCACTGGCTTAAAAGGATCAAAATTACAACCTTCATTTATTTTACTAAAACACTTCATTGTTAAATGCATGGGGAGAGAATAAAGCAGAGTCCTGGGAATGTAAAAGAGGGTTCAAGTGTCCAAGTCATTCCAGGGTACAAGGTGAATTTTAAAACCATTTTCAAATAACTTAAATTCTTCCCTAAATTCTCTCTGTGCATATTTATGTACTGTCAACTCACGTATAGTTCAACTACAAGTAATTTAATGCAAAGTAGAACTACATTGCACCAATCAACTTGTAAAAAGTGAAAAGGTGCCATGTACCGACCCTGGTCTGGCCAGCTGATAGGTCTTTCCCATTAGTAGTCCATAATTTAGGATGTGGCCTTAGGTGGTTCTTGATCATCTCATTAGAGCTGTAGTGGGAAGCTCACTAGAGATTTAAATTCTCAGGCATGAGGCCCCTTAGGCTAAATTGAAAAGCCCAAGAACTCAGTGCCATTACCCCATTAAATGTGGGATGAAAAGTAAGCTGGAATTGAGCTGGTTTGAAAACCTGATGGAAAAAAAAGAGAGCTGAGAGCTATCCAGAGCTGGTACCACCCATTATGATCTGACATTTGGAACACTGAGCTATATAGCATGGGCTCAATTCAGGGACAATCTGGAAGTGGGTAAGAGAAAAGGGCAAAGAATCCTAGTGCAGGTCTGCCATCATTTTCAGAAACCAGGTAACAGACTCTATAATAGAAAACTGAAAAACTATCTAAGAAAATAGATAAAATTAAACATGTAAGCATGTTCTACCTAATAGTAACTTTTGTAGCAGGGTTTATTTTGTTTTATCATTGCACTCTGTCCAAGCCTGTGTGCAAGCTGCAAATTGTCTTGAGACCTTCCCCTAAGTTTTTTCATTCATTCATGTTATTTTCCAGGAGCAATTATGCTGCAATTGTGATTTTATGCTTATTGAATTTCAGTCTATCACAGTCAACACTAAAAATCTTTTCCCTACATTTCAAAGCAAATTCATGTAATATAATTTGAAATATAATTTTATTGTTATTAACAATTGATTGCTTTTAATTTTTTATTTTTAATATATTTTTATCGTATTTTTCCATTACTGTTTATCTCCCATATACTTCCTCCCCCGCCACCTCCAGCAATCACCACACTGTGGTCCATTTCATGAGTCCTCTTTCCTTTTTGCTCCATCTGTCCACCCCCTAACCTTCACCCCCAGGGCTGTCAGCCTGCTCTCTATCTATGAGTCTGTCTCTGTTTTGCTTGTTAGTTCAGTTTGTTCATTAGATTCCACATATGAGTGAAATCATAAGGTATTTGTCTTTCTCTGACTGGCTTACATCACTTGGCATAATGTTCTCTAAGTCCATTCATGCTATTGCAAAAGGTAAAATTTTCTTCTTTTTTTCTCCAACAAAGCTGGAGGAATCATGCTACCTAATATCAAACTAAGCTATAGGGCTGTAGTTATCAAAACAGCATGGTACTGGTATAAAAACAGACATATAAGTCAATGTAATAGGATAGAGAGCCCAGCAATAAACCCACCTTAATAGTCAATTAATATTTGACAGAGGAAGCAACTATGTACCATGGGCTAAAGATAGTTTATTCAATAACTGGTTTTGGGAAAATTGGACAGATACATGCAGAAAAATGAAACTAGACCACCTTCTTACACCACACACAAGAATAAATTCAAAGTTGCTGAAGACTTGAATATTAGACCTGAAACCATAAAAATCCTAGAAGAAAACATAGGCAGTAAAATCTTGGACATTGCTCGTCCAAGTAATAGTAATATTTTTTCTGATCGATGTCCTCAGGTAAGAGAAACAAAAGAAAAAACAAACAAATAAGTCTACATCAAACTAAAAAGTTTTGACACAGCAAAGTAAACCATAAAAAAAGAAAAGAAAAGAAAAGAAAAGAAAAGAAAAGAAAAGAAAAGAAAAGAAAAGAAAAGAAAAGAAAAGAAAAGAAAAGACAGCCCTGGCTGGTGTGGCTCAGTGGATTGTGTGCCAGACTGCAAACAAAAGGGTCGCCAGTTCGATTCCCAGTCTGGCACATGCCTAGGTTGCAGGCCAGGTTCCCAGTAGGGGACACTCAAGAAGCAACCACACATTGATATTTCTCTCCCTCTCTTTCTCCCTCCCTTCCTCTTTCTCTAAAAATAAATAAATGAAATCTTCTTTAAAAAATGAAAAGACAACCCACTGAATGGTAGAACATATTTACTTACACATCTGATAAGGGTTAATATCCAAAATCTATAAAGAACATATAAAATTTGGCACCAAAAAAACACAAACAATCCAATTAAAAACTGGGCAAAGGGCCTGAATAGACACTTCTCCACAGAGGACATGCAGATGGCCAATAAACATATGAAAAGATGCTCAACATCACTAATCATCAGAGAAATGCACATTAAAACCACAATGAGATATCACCTCACACCTGTCAGAATGGCTATCATCAGTAAATCAACAAACAAGTGCTGGCAAGGATGTGGAGAAAAGGGAACCCTCATGTATTATTGGAAGGAATGCAGATTGGGGCAGCCACTGTGGAAAGCAGTATGGAGATACCTCTAAAAATTAAAAATGGAACTGCCTTATGAGCCAAAGATTCTACTTCTGAGAATTTATCCAAAGAAACCCAAAATACTAATTTGAAAGAACATAAGCACCCCATGTTCGTTGCAGCATTGTTCACAATTGCCAGATATGGAAACAACCCACATATCCATGCGTAGATGAATGGATAATTCATTCTTTTCCAACATTTTATTCACAACCAAAGGACTAGCCAAAGTATGTCTACAGTCTCAAAAGATATATACAGTTGAAATGAGTGAGAGGCAATTATAACTGTATTTTAGTTGTTCAGGCAGTGGCCCTGAAAATTCTAAAGAAAATGCTTAGCTAATTTTAACCTAAAGCAAGGAAATTTTTAAGAATCATAAAAGCCCAAAGACAAAAGTGAGGGGAAGAAAAATCAGTTCACTTCAATATCTAGTCCTGCTACAATGCCAACATTAAGATGTACTTTAAAAATGCCCATCTATTGTAGGAAACAACAAAACCTTCTTGGGAATATAATACAGATATTTGGGTGGACCTATTTTCTCCTACACACTAAGATCCCATGCCCAAGACCCTCTGATTTCTAAAGGACAGCTTCCGCAGTACCCACAAGAGATGCCTCATTCAGGAGAGTCTAGAATAGAGCAGTATTATATAACTTGATTTACTGGCGAGTGACTCTAGAGCTTGTCTCCTCTCAAAGTGCAGTAGGTTACAACATAAACTCTAGTCATTGCCAAATTAATCTAGTTACTCAGACAATATGAAAACTATGGACATGTTCCCATTATGGACAAGCCCAAGTCTCATTTGAGTAATTAGATCTCTACCTGCATTGTTTGGGTCCTGGCCCACTGCTAGAGCAGGGGGAAGTCTGCCTCTCCAGAGCACCGGTGTCAGCCGCCACTATCAGCTGAGGCGGTGGTGGTGGTGTAGATGGAGGATTTCCAGAGTGGCATCAGAAAACCAATAGCAGCAACACCGTGGTCATCATGGGAAGAGCACTGGACTTGTTTAGTGTTACCCCCAAACGTTTTCTGTGGACCATGAGTAGATCAGAAGATGGTAATAGGCGTTTGCCTCTTCCCAAACCCTCATTGCCCATTGGTGAGGTAAACAATAAGGTTGGAGAGGCCTCTGTCCCCGAGAAGGGTAACTAAACCTACTAAGAGTAATGGAATTTCTAAATCATCTTTTTCACAGGGTGGAACACTTCGTATGTTAGAAGAAATTTTCAAGTTCACAAGACTACAAAAATTAGTCTGAGTACATTACAACAGTCCTCAATTATATTTTAATTCGAATAATAATGTTACAGAGTCTCTTAGACATTCACTTTTTAAAGTATCTGTTATCTTTTAAAGGCTGAGTAATAACAACAGCTATTATTTATTAAGCATTTATTATGTACCAATCATTGCTCTAAGCCCTTTATATGCTTAGGTCATATAATCATCCTCCAACTCAATGAGGAAAAGTCTGTATTACTCCATGTTACAGATGAGGTAGCTGAAGCATTAAAAGGCTAAGGATTTCCATAAGGTTACACAACTAGTAAGGAGCAAAATGAGGGTTTAAATCCAAAGAGTCCCTTTCCAAAACCATGCTTTTACCCACTCTGAGAGAAAGATCTGGAAAATGCAGAAATACATAAAGCATTGGGAAACTGGCCCCCTATCTTGTGTAAAAATTATAATTCTATTTCACAGTGAAATATGGTTCAAAGTGCAAATTCTGGCAGTGTACTGCCCATGCCATAAATTCCTAGCTGCCATCTACCAGGTCCGTGACCTGGTGATGATAACGTCTGTGACCCGAGTAAGTCACCTAATTGATTCTGTGCCTCAGTTTCCTTATCTGTGAGATAGGTATAATGGTGATTATAGCATCATAGCATCATTGTGATGTTCAAATAAATTAATATATGAGAGGCACTTAGGATAGTGCTAGGCACATAGAAAATGCTGTATAAGTATAAACTATTATCACTAAGAATTATAGGTAAGAAAGTGTTCATCTAAAATTCTTTCAAGAATAATCATTAAATACATGATAGACGTTCCTTTCAATGGCTTATTCCTACATTTCCAAAAAGAAAAAAAAAAGTCACCACTAATAGACATGATAGTTCAGAATGCTAAATCCCTCTTTCCATAAAACCCACATTCAGTCTATGGTGACAGCAGAGGCCATGGGCATTGCTGGCGGGGAAGGGGCTAATGAGCAAAGGGAGGACAGGCCGCCTGGCATTGCTCCTGCAGAGCTCAGAGCAAGAGGCTGACCAGTACCATGGTAGAGATAGTGTCAGGAATTGATTTCAGATCAGGTTCTTAAGAACAATGTTGAGGATAATTATAATCATTATTGTTATTGTCATTAAACCTTGCAATTACCTCGGCTTAATTAATTCAAACTTATGAAGTGCTTTGAGATCCTCAGATGAAAGGTGCCATATTATTCTGAAGTGTCATTATTCTTCCACTGCTCCTTTCATCCAAGGTGATTATAGTTCTTCATAAGCATTAATTAATCCTCATAACAGCCCCAGAAAGGAGATAAGTGTAGGAGTCACTGCACTGGGTCCAAGAGAGACATTTATCCAAAGAGTTTAGTGGCACCTGCTCTGTAGTCAGTTTGGCTGTTGGGAGTCCCCAAAATCACAAGGCTTAGTGACTTGAGTGCCAGACATTGTACAAGCCTACAATTTAGTAACAATTCAATGAGGAGAAACATAGACATGGCCCCCAATTTTTTTAATCATTATGCAGTTTAAACTCAGAAAGGTATTCTCAAAGGCTTAATTAAGAGGTGAAAAGTAGAGAAAAATAAAACCCCTCATCTATCATTTTTCAATGACCTGGCAACTTCACAAACAAACATTTTCTCATGTTCTGCAGTCAGGGATTTGCCCAAGGTCATAAAACTGTGGAACCTAAACTGGGAATTGACCTTAGTTCAAAACCATAGACTGAGTTTGATTTTCACTGAGATCAATTAATTGTGGTCTTTTGTCACTACTCTTTATGTTACCACTATGGGATGAAGAGTACTTGGAGTAAATACTGTGAGACATGAATTTTATAGACACAGGTTAGTACTCTTTCAATAGAACTTTTGGGGGGAAATTGTTCTCCCTGACTTTTAATCTGTTTTTTTATCACAAGTATCCAATGACCAAAAATTTACTAAAAATAGGTTGTGCATCCTGTGGATTCCCAGGGAACAAAGAGTACATGATAAAGGATTCTGAGGAATGTTGAATACACCCGTGTTGTTTTTTTTAATGATGGAAGCTTTGGAATTATTGTACCTTCTGTTTAGAAACGTGTGAGAAAATGTGTGAGATCCTCATTGATGTCAGGTTGGGTCATAGGACGGCCAGGGCAACCAGGCAGTCCAGGTCCTTGATCACACAGAGTGCCTTCTGAGGAGCAGTGCCTCTGTCCTCTTGGCAGGGCGTGGCTGCATCCTGGGTGCAGTACTGCTAGGAGTGGATGGACAGGCCTGCCTAATCCAGCTGGTACTGGACCACACTTACCTGGCACAACAAACAGTGTTATTGCACAGACACAAATACTGATGATTAGTGTTTTTTATCATTATTATTGCTGTTATCATCAAACACCATAAACTAACAATTATTTGATACTCACAAAGACTTACGGAGCACATCCTCAAAACATGCTCTGAACAGGTTTATAATTTAGATAGGCAGAATATGATAGACACTCCATCTAAGAACCACAATTTGACTGGCCAGAATCTATTTTTTCACCACAGATTGCTCTTCCAAAGAATATATTAAGTTACTCACTGATGTGCTTGCCAACCAAAGGTTTGCTTTCTCTGTCAATAGACGAAAATTCCTGGAGACACTGCTCTATTCCCAGAGCTTCTGGGCATGTAGTATTGCTCCGTATAAGTGTGCTGCCCCCTTAAACTGAGCTACGTGAACATGTGTTCTAAGAAACGTGTTTTACTTAGGGTTAAAATGTCACTAAGATGTATGCTTATTTTTTAAATGTACTTCAATAGTTAAGTTCATGCTATATTCAGATTCAGATTAAATTAGACTCCTTCAAATGGGGCTTTGCTGATTACCAATTGTCATAGTACTAAGTGTCATGAATTGTCATAGTCCTAATACTCAAGCATCAGCTCACCAAAGAGGTGATGTCTCACCAGCCACTATGATAACCACGAAATGAACAGATACTCTGAAAGGATTGATTGGATAAGTGATGCCCTAAAAAGGCTGGCTTGGCATGCCCGCTCAGCACGTTGGGAAGCCTCTTTTCCAACCTCAATTTAGAAAACACTGACAATATTTCTCCATGGCAAATATTAAATGCTCTTGAGATTCATGTTTAAGAAGAGTGTTTTGATTACCCACTACCAAGAATGACAGTGTGGAATGATCCAAGTAACTTTAAATAATGTTAAACTTACTGAGTAATAAGAAAAGTTACTATTGCTCATCTAACTTTCATCTCTAAAGGGTCCCACTGCTTTACTTAATAATTTAAGAAATAGTCCATCAAAGTTGTTTAGATCTAATTAGTATGAAATAGTCAGTCTTGCCTATCTACTTTCTGACACTCTGAATGCAAGTTCCTCATTAAGAGAAACTTTAATCTGTTTAGTTGATTAGTCCAGAGGAATGTACTGGTTAGATTTACCTGCATCTAGCTCACTTTCGCCCAAATAAAACCAAGTTAGAATATTGTGGCTATGATTCCCCATCTGTCCCTTCAGATTCACACGTCACACCCTTCTTTGCCATACTCTGCCTTGGGTAGCTCATCTCCATAGACCACATCATCTGACCTCCCTGGGCCCCCAGCTTCTGGGTAGGTATGGTCAGTGGGAAGCACCAGCCGGGTCTTGGAAGAGAGAGATTGGAATATGTATGCTCCCACTCCTTCCCTGAAGGCCACAATTTTGACAGAAGTGTATTCCCCTGACCACAGGCAGCCCTACTCCACGCCTCCTGCTCTCACCAGGTTCCAGGAACACCAGCCTCGCCTCTTGCCCCTTTAGAGCACTGTGGTGAAAGTTTCCTCCATTGCTAGTCCCTGGATGCTTCCCCTCTCTTATTAGTTCTCCTAACTCTACCCCACACTTCTCTGAACAGTGCCTTTGTTACAGTCACTTCAGTTATCCCTTTGAGTGCTCCATACGTGTCAGGATTCCAGCAGATCCAAATATCCTTGAGTTCTTCCATTTCCCTATTTCGGTCCTTAAATCCAGCGTGGTAGAATGCATTGGTTGCCACAGTGAGTGAAGATGTAATACATGACAAAAACATGCCATACATATGTTAATGTGAATATCCTTGGAAGCACAACTAGCCATGTACATATTGCCATTCTACCACTGGTTATTTGCTAAACTCTTAGCCAATGGCCTAGATTAATATTAACAGATGTCTCCTACCCTGGAGAGCATCAACCTGGCGGGCTGCTACTATCTCTTACTGAAGAAATTTCTGAAGCAAAGGTGACAAAAGAGTAAGCATTCGTCTGCCAGTTCCATGTCTCTCTAGGTCAAATATGCAGACTCTTTATGCTTTTGAAGCAAGGATTCCTTAAATAGCTCTTTTCTACACCTACAGTTACTTGTGTGTATACACACACACACTTCTCAAATTAGATGGCTCTTCTCATTGAACTAACTTTGAATGTGTGCTTCTAGACCATGTCTGAACCCTAGTGCCACCCTTCCCCTTCCCATCCCTAACCAGTCATGCACACACTACAGTGTTAGGGCTCCTCTGTGAAGGTCCTTTTGGGTGTCTATTCCAATGAACCTCGACTATTCCTTTTGGTTTCTAATCTAAATTCACTTTCCACTGACCTATAAGGTGGCTTGTGCCCCACCCATGATCATGAACAGACTTCCCAAGCACTGCTGGCCCCCTGACTTCTGACTCTCACCTGCCTAGGAGCCCAATTGCTACAGTCTCCCAGCCCTAAGGCTGCTACATTTCCACCTTTCGGCTCTCTGGTTCTGCTTTCCTGATCCATGAGTAGACATGATACTTGGAAATTGAGCCTCGCATGCCACCTACTTAATTTCTGTATCATCTGGATATTCCATATCCCACACCTTCCCTCCTGTTCCCACCAAACAGTGTCTGAACTATCTGACTAAATGGGTTCAACGCTACTTTCCGAAGCCGAAACTCCTTGGACTCGTGTTCTTAAAGATTGTTGCTGTAGAACAAAGAGTAAAATTCTGAAAACGCCACAACAGGGTATAATATGTATTTGTTCAAAACATCTTTCAAAGCAACCAATTGTTGCTTTGATGTGACAGTCAGAACAGCTGGTTTGACACTAACCTGTGGAAACACCTCACGAAGAATTTTATCTCACTGAATCTAATTTTTTCCATATGCAAAGGTTAATTAAGGTTCTAAACTAGTTCATTACAAATATAAGCAAGCTATTATTGGGTGAATAATACAGGGTCTGCCACAAATAACACCCCCTTTTTATTACAAAATCGTAAGCATGTAATTCTGTAACATAACAATATCACACTCAAGTGCACCATATGACATTTTAGGAGAACTGTTCAAATTAAAACTATAAATTATTATACCAATATTATTACCTTACCAACCACACTCAAGCAAGCCTTACTTCTTCTGGACCACATGTAATAGTGAAATGGATTACACAGAAGCGTATATAAAGAATGGATGATATATCTTTCACGCAAGTCCCTTAACCCTTTAAGGTTACCACTAGATGAATCATTTTCCTGAATGGGCTTGCATGGCATAGAAACATCCCAAAATGAAGACCCTTGCTCCAGGGTAGTATATACCCAATTGTTAACTGTGTAATAATTCATTTGACTAAGGCAATATGCAGAAGAAATTACATAGCCCAGCACCAATAATCAAGAATATATTTCATACATGATAAATGCTGAATGCAGTGTTCATTTTTACTCGGTAGAATAATCAAAATTTCTGTCAGCTCATATCCTAAAGGTTACTTCCTGCCTATGGCCACCGCTGATCTATATTTTATCCCATGTAACCTTGCCCACCTTTTGCCAGTGTTAAGTGGATGAGGAATAGGCACCTGACCCCGCCGGGTTGGGGGCAAACCATAGGCTGTCCCAAACCCACTGTAATAAACTGGTACAATCCAGCTTCTTGTTGGTGATTGGAAATAAGGGCAGCAGGCTAGAGAAACCAGCTTGACCTAGTGAGTGCCAAATTACGAGGCAGCAGAAATGGGATGGGCAGGCATGTGAGGCACAGCTGGTCACCCCCAGAACAGAGCACTCCACTGATGAACCACAGTCACCGACTGGGTTCCTAGAGCTCAGATCCAGTCGCTCTGTCACTGGAGTTATTTGTGGGGTTCAGCCACACACTGGTCCCAGGTCTTAGAGTTCACAACAGTCATTTCTTCACACTGGCCTCTTCTTCCCAAAGTTGGGTCTTATTTGAGTGGGTCTCTGTTTTATTTAACAACAACAACAACAAAAAGCCCTAAAGTTGTGATAAAAAAAAATATATATATATATATATATATGACTGTGTGATACTCTGAAGTTTTAAAAATAAAAGTGAATTTTTTATCCTGCTGTGTTTTTCTCATTGTGAAACAGGAGAGTCAAAATGGTGAATATCACTAACATGTGTTCAGTACCATTAAATAACTTCATGACACTGAATTTCGAGGATGATGGCATATGACTTGGTCCTTACATGTGGATTATACAGGTAACTGCCTACCCTGTGTGATGTTTGGGAGAAACTGGAGGATCTGCAGCCACACACACGCACACACACACACACACACACACTCTCGCTCCCTGCCCTAAAGTTTAATGCTTCATCAGTTGTATTTGATAATTTGATTCATTTAATAAAAATAGCCCAGGGGTGAGAGAAACTTAATTTCTTAAGTACTGATAGTCATTTACACCTAAGTAAGATTAAAGAAGAAGAATTTTTGCTGAGGGCAAAGGAAAGACAGTAGGAGAGCTCCCAAACAAAGGTAAAGCGAAGATAGCACAAAGCAAGAAAGAGAGGGGCAATACAGAAGGAGACCTCATACCTCCTTGTATTTCCTAAAACCAGACCTTACAGTTTCAGGTAAAGACAATTAGCAGAAACTTTCACTTGCCTCCTGCTTGTTACCAGTAATCCTGCAGCTTGATTGGCCTTACGAATCAAGTTGACATTTGGTGGAACTACTTCCCCTTTTTGTTGCTTTGTCTACATGCTCTTCCAAATCTCATCTGTCACATTTGTGCCTGGCTGTCTAGGGAGTCCCTTTTTTTTGAGTATGAAAGATAGTAAGCCCACAGGACTGTCATGATTCAGGCTTGGAACCCAGGATGAACAGTGGGTCCATTTTTAAAACATAATTGCAATATAGTGCTAAAGTCAGTCATTCCATTGTTGTATTCATTATATGTGGAAGCAGATGGTCCTCAAAGTGTTTAAGCACATCTGAACATGCAGGATCCATTACTTATCAGAGGGATGGCGAAGAGAGGCAGAACTCAGTGTGGGCCATTAGCAGGTACACAAGAATGGGAAGCCATAGGCAACCGGCTTCTATGCAGCCACAGAAAGGGATTCTATTGTCACATTAGTTTTCTAGCCACAGAGCTGCTGGACGTAAGCACGCCTCCATCTCTACCAGAAGCACTTCATATCTTTACTATGCAGGTGAAAATTAATCTGCCTCTTTCTGTTTTCCCAGAATTCATTGGTGAATATGCACATTTAAAAAGGAAGAAAGTGGGGGTGGGTTAAGAAGTACAACTTGGTAATTACAAAATAGTCACAGGGATGTAGAGTACAGCATAGGGAAGATGGTCAATAATATTGTAATAGCTGTGTATGGGGCCAGGTGGGTACTGGAAATATCAGGGGAAACACTTTGTAAAGTATATGACTGTCTAGCCACTAACCTTACACCTGAAATGAATACAAAATAATGCTGAATGTCAACTGTAATTGAAAAATAAAATTAAAAATAATTTTTAAAAATAGAGAGGCAAAAAATAAAAACAAAAACAAAAACCGGTGTTGGTTTCCAAAAGACGGACTGGGTTTAAAATGCGAAGGTCTAGAGAGTGGAAATTAATTTGGAAATGAATAAGAAAAAAATAACTTTCTTTAAAAGGAATGAAGGGCCCACCCCCACCCTCTCTCCTCTCCTAGTCTCCCTCCCTTCTTTATTATTGATACTTCTCTGCTTTTTGATCTCTCCACTCCTTTGTTTTGGCTTCCCAGGTGCCTAGGGAAAATGGCCAGCAGTGAGTTTGTAGTTTCCCGCTCCCTGGGCAGCCAGCCCCTCTGGCTCAGCCAGCTGGATCACACTGAATTAGTCAAGTACTTCATTATCATCCCTCTCTCCACATTTTGCTCCAGGTAATAATGCCCAAACAAGAGAGCCAGTGCCTTCTGCTGCTCTGTCTGTGAAGTTCCAGGGTCTGGGCCAATTCTGCAGATCAGCTCAGTGCCCTGGGAGGGAGGGCACCGCTTTTTATCCCTTGCTGGCCATGCCTACCAATCTCCATTTAGTCACAGCGGTTCGCTCCCCCTGGAGTTGCTGATAACCGAGGCCGGGAGCCCCTGGAGGGCCTGCGATCTCTCCTGTGCAGAGTGGGCCTCACCGCCCAGAAGTCCGCCTGGAGACCCTGTTCAATTACCATGTTGGGAGAGGTGTCCAGCCCTGTGAAAGCAGTTCTTGTTAACAGGCAGTGGGGCTTGGGGACCTGAGGCAAGGCAATTCTGACAGCGGGCTGGCAAGAAGCAGATCTCTAGGCATGGTGGGTAAAGCCACGGGGTGGAATTTTTAAAAAATAATAAAGTGGCCACCCTTCAAGAGTCATGTGAGAATAAATCATGATGTTACTTGTGCAGCCCTTCCCCCTTTGTTAGTGTGTATCCTGAAATAAATGGCTGCTTAGCCTTCGCGAGAAATTAAACCCAGGTGGAAACCTCCAAATCCAAGCAAATTTCCCCCACAGAATGGTCTTCTCCCTGCGTTTTTTATCTTTCTGAGGAAGACTTTCAGTTGAGCCTACAGCTATGGGGAGGCCAAGCTCCCAGGCTTCTTCCTGATGGGCATTGTCCTCCTACTTGGTCTCCGGGGAGCAGAATCAACAGAATGAGTTCTGCTCTGTCCCTTCTCCAGCAGCACATTAAAGAACCTTGTAGATGATCAAGACTGTAATGTCATAGAATTTCAAACATGTTGAAGAGAAATTGGCTGAAGTGACTGACATTTTAAAGATAACACTGCTTTCATGTAAATTAAGGGGTGGAAATGACCTCTAGGCAAAGTTAAAATTCAGGGTTGATGTACTACCCCTTTTTAAACCAAGACATGATGTTTTTATTTTCTAGATCTAAATATCACAGGAAGATACATGGAAGGGAAGAGGGCATGTAGATCAAGTCTCGGTACATCAACGTTAACAGTGCTTGTTATCAGAGGGAAGAATGAGCTCCAAGGTGAGAAAAGGGGCCCCCTCCTCCCTTACCTTTCTACCCCCCAAACAGGTAAGGACTGAAATGACAGAAGGAGCTTTTTCTAGCCACAGAAGTCTAGACTGCAGTATTTAAATAAAAATATCAATGGCAAAATACTTTTAAATTAATCCAACTTCTTTTGATTATTGATGCCCTACTGTTTTGTGCCTGAAACAACATACAAGATGCATCAGTCATTTATAAATTATTCATCCAGATATTTTGGCAGCAGTGTCTTTCCATTTATCAACTGATAAATGTACAGGAGATAAGAAGGGTAATTTTATAGCCCCTTGACATTTACCTTTGACATGATTTTTATATTTAATAAGGGAAAAACACTAATGAAATACATTTGACAACACCGAAGGCATCACAGATTAACACCAGCAAAATGAGCCATGGGCACCTGATCTGCAAGTTCTGACCAAGAGCTCCTAGGAACCCGCCAGCTCTCTCCTGTATCAGGCAGATACTCTCTGCCTGATACTCTCTCAGGTGCATCTACATAACAGAAGTGCACATAATCAGGGGGGTTGTTTTCGTTTTGGATTTTTCGCTTGTTTTTTTTTTGTCTGAATAGTTTTATTTTGTGACATAAACAGGGGAAGGCATAGTTTATATTTTTGGGTTTTTCACAGGGTATGGTCTAATCAGTTTTCCTTTCTGAAATGTTACCCGCCAGGCAAATTGAACAGGTCTGTAGGGAAGGGATTTGCCTGGTGGCGTCATTATTTATGCCCAAGTAACTCACATGAGCATTCATACCAATCTCTCCCCACAACTCTTGATAAAAGTTATAAAGAATCATTCCTTCACTCTCTCCGTCTCCACTATTACCAGATCTTATTGTGGCCTGCATCTCACCAACATTGTCACTTGCCTTTCCATTTGACCCCCTTCTCTGACTAATATTCATATATGAGGAGATCTAGAGAGAAGCAAGGACACAGATTATCAGACGACACTCGGAGGACTAATCTAGGATCTAGATTTGGGGCAGGAATTGCAGTCAAATGGAGTGGGTTGTATAATTTGAACTACTGGCTCTGGCTAATCAGAGGCCAAAAGAGGTAACCATGGTGGCAGCTTTTTTCATACCCACTAGCCGATTTTTCTAAAGGTTTCCCCTGTAGCCAAAAGCTTCATCCATTCAATTTTGTAAAATATGCAGATATATTATGAGAATAATTATAATGGATTCCAGAAGTGAGGTCAGAAGATAGACAATTTTCATTTGGTTGTCCTCTAGAAGAAACTGGAAATATTAAAAAGTCATCTAATCTTAAAGTAACTAGGATACCAGGTAAGAAACCAAAGTAGGGGCTCAGAAATAACACTTCTTCGGTGAGTTTATCAGGATCAGGTAAGTAAAGTACATGAAAACATTGGTAAACAATAATGTTATACAACTAGTATTACTATTTCACTAACAAGACTGAAATGACTGCAATTTCCTTGAGAAAAATGAAACAAATTACACTCATATTAGTATCTTCATAACTTACCATGATGTCAGGCAATTAACAGGTATTCAATAAATACATATTTCACCTAGTTAGCATTTATGGAAGACTTACAACCTGGCAGGTACTACACTATATAAACAGTTAGCATGAAATATTTTATTCCATGAACCTCACAATACTATCAAGACTACTTCTCAATGCTGTAAAATACTTAGAAATCAGCGAAATAAGTTTTAGGGAGGCTAATATTTCTAGGGCCATACAGTAGAGGAGTGAGGTAAAAACACAGGCTGACAGCAGAACCCACACATCCCACCTTTTGGATTGAACGTGTAAGACCAGTGCTGCGAAAGGAGTGTGCTAGGTCAAAGGAGAATTAACACGAAGCTGGCTTAATTCTTTTACTAAGTCACTGGGTTAGAGTTTGTTAGGTTTCTCACAAATTATTGTCTCAAGTGTCTAAAGAAGGAGCTCTCTGGATATATATAGAAAATGAAATGCTCAAGTCGGAATTTATACTTTTACTTTTATAATAGCAAAGAAAAAAATTACCCAAAAGCAATAGATAAAATGGGAAACAGAAAAGCAGCTTTAAACTCTTTCTTTAGTAAGCTTTAATACATTTAAGGTTTCTTTAATGAAATAAAAAAACAACCTTCACTGTGTTAGGAAAAGAGACCAAATGTAATGAAGGTAAAGCTATTGAGAAACAATATCTTTGACTACAAATCTCATGAAAAGCCAACAGCACATACTTCTCCAAAGCAAGTGGCACAGCCTGAAAAGCAAAACCAACACTCCATGTGTACAAGTTATTTATTGCCATGTAGCATGTAATATGTCATCTCAAAGCTTCATGACTTTAACCATCATCATTTATTATATCACATTTTCTCTAGGTCAGGGATCTGGTCATGGCTTAGCCGAGTTTTTGACTTCAGGATCTCCCTCAAGCCACAACCAAGGAGTTGGCTAGGGCTGCAATTATCTGAAGTCTCTCTTATGGTAGGATCCACTACCAAGCTCATTCATGTGGTTGAGAGCTTTAGATTCAAGGCCTCCATTTTTTGCTGGACCTTAGCTGGAGGCCACACTCAGCTCCTTCTCATGTGGACTTCTCTATGGACTACTCATAATATAGCAGCTGGCTTCATCAGAGCAAGTAAACAAGAAACAGGAGAGAGTGTATGTGTGAGCACGATGAGAGTCGCTGTTTTTTTTTAATGTAATCTTGGAATTGCATCTCATTACTTTTTTTCACAGGGGTAAGTTACTAGATCCAGTGCATACTCATGTGGAGGGGATTACAGAAGGGTGTGAATACCAGTGGGTGGGGATGAATGGAGCCATCTTAGAAGCCCCCCATCTTACCTTGTTTGAAACTCTATGAACAGGCACAAGAAGTGGCAATGGGAAATGCCTGGAGCAGTGAGCATAAAGTCGTGAAAAGCAGAGAATGTAGGGATGAACAGAGAACCACACAAATATAACTATATTTGCACAAAGCATTCTGTGTTTAGAAAATGTGATAAATTTCATTAATGGCCCCAATTCTGCAGCCCAGTATCCATACTCTTTTTCATGTGACTTTTCAGTTTCACTAAAGAGGTACAGTATATTTCCCCATCCTTTGAATCTTGTCTCAGTCATGTTCACTTGCTTTGACCAATTGAATAAGGCAGATACAATGATTTGCCAGTCCCAAAACAAGTTCTCAGGAGTCCTGTGTATTTCCCCTTGTCTTCTCGCACTTCCACCATTGTCGTGGCAGAAGGACAAACTCAGACTGGCACACTGGTCCCAGGAGGTGAACGACAGATATGCATACCCCCAGCTCAGCCAAAATCAGTCAACCTCCAGCCAGCCACAGACTTATGAATGGCCCTAGATGTGACCAATGACATGATAGCTAATAGATGCCTGTTGTTTTAAGCCACTCAGTTCTCAGGTTTTCTGTTAATGCTATAATAAGCAATTGATACATCATGGAAAAAAAGAGAATATCTGCATTGTTAGCAGCCCTTCACCAACAACCTCGGATGGCTTGGGAGAAGTAAATGAAAAGTTCCAAGAGAATAATCTACAAAAATGACTAGAATTCCTGCAAAGCTGAAACATGGTTTTGTCTGCTCCCAACCTTGTCCAAAGAACATGTGCCTTATTTCAGGAAAAATGAAAGCCTTTTCTAAAAAATAAACTAGCACAAAATACCAAAAAAAATATAAGAAAAAGGAGGGCACAAATGGCTAGTGAAATAACATGCCCTAAAAAATATTGCCGTAAATCTGATAAAAAATATAAGAAAATATATTATCATAAATTTTGAAAATGTAATGAGTCAGTTGCCCCTACAAACAAAAACTCAAGCAAGATGTAAGAGACTGGGAAGCCAACAGAGTGCTGAAACATAGCTTGAAGAGCTAAAAAAGAAGTAGAACAAAAAGGCGGTGATAAAGTGAAGTTTAAATTAGAAGTAATATAAAACACAATCATGCTCCAGCTGGTATAGCTCAGTGGATTGAGTGTCAACCTGCGAACCAAAGGGTTGCCAGTTTGATTCCCCAGTCAAGGCACATGCCTGGGTTGCAGGTCAGGTCCCCAGGAGGGGGCGTGCGAGAGGCAACCACACATTGATGTTTCCCTTTCTCCCTCCATTTCCCTCTGTCTAAAAATAAAATAAATAAAATATTTAAACAAATAAAATATTAAAAAGAAACAGAATCAACACTATTGAAAACATAATACAGATGGAATGAAAAAAAGAAAACAAAGTGAGGAATGAAAAGTGAGGTGAATGAAAAAGGAAAACAAAGTGAGGTGAAATTAAAATGATTGAAAATGTTAGAGAAAAAAATATTTGGCAAGTAAAACATACCTAGAAAATATAATATTTGTATATTGTTTGTCACTGAAGAAAAGAAGTAAAATAATAAGAAAGAAAAAAGATATAATTCGAGAAAATCTTTCAAAAATATAAGAAACTTAAATCTATAGAATGAAAAGTCATAGTACATCAATGGAAAATTTAGGGAAACATCAACATATTCACTTTGAAACATCCCAGAAAACTTACTTACCATCAAAGACAAAGAAAGAAAAATTTGGGGATCCAGACAAAAGATCATCCTTAAGATATTTTTTAAGGAAAAAAGTTGCTAGCCTCAGGATAAAGAAAGATATGAAGCTAGAAGATAGAGGAACAGCACATAGAATCTTTAATGAAAGAAAATATAACTTAAGAATTTTATACACAAATAAATTGTCATTCAAGTATAAAGACAACAAACATTTTTCTACACACAAGAAGATACAGATTTTATATCTCAGTAGCTCTTATTAAGAAACTACTGGAGGCTTCTGGCCAAGCTAGTGACATGGGTAAATGCAGGACTTGGAACCTTCCACAACCACATTAAAATGACACCTAAACTACAGAACAACCATTATTCAGAGTCACCTAAAATCTAGCTGAACAGAAGTCCTATAAATAAGGGCATAAAGAAGAAGCCACATTAAGACTGATAGGAAGAGCAGGGATGTGAAATGGGCTGTTCCCACACCCAGGTATAGTGGTTAAAAATGCAGAGGGATGTCTTGGCTTGGCGATTCCCCTCTAAGATGCCAAAGGCCCAAGCCTCACACCAGGCCCCGCAACCCATGGTTCCAGTGCTGATAAAAGAAACCCCATAATTTCTGGCTGTGAAAACCAGCTGGGATTATGAATAAGTGAGCTGGAAGGTGGCTGGAGACCCAGGTATTCCTCTTGAAGGGCCCAGGCATTGACTTACTTGGATTCAGGCAGCCTGAACTCTAGCACTGGAGCAGGAGCTCCAAATGCACAAGGGACACATGGGAAGGAACAGAATTGCCTGGCTTCAGGACAAGGGCTGGAGGGGCAGCTTTCTCCCAGACAGAAGTGCTGGCAGAGGCCATTATTCCTTTGCTAAGTACCCCCTGCCCAGAGCTGGCAGGCAGGTACCATATCTGAGTCTCCATCAGCCCGGCTAACACTGTGCCACCCTGGTGGTTCCATGAGACCCTACCCTACCCCACCCAACTTTTGGGCCCACCCAAGCCATTTCCGGCAGCTTTTCCATACAAACAGCCTCTCTTGGCTTATGCTCCAATCTTTCCTAAAATCTCTCAAACAAGCTACATCTGCTCTCTGCATACCCCATACATCTTGCTAAGTAGCCCCAGGCCTAACACGAGCCACAGCTGGCCTCAATTCTCTGCTTAGCCCCTACCAGTATCCTCCAAGCCCAGCACAAGTAGCAGCCATATGCAGATTGCTCCGTAGCTAATGCTGGGTGGCCCCAAGCGGAACACAGGTTGTGGTTGACCTTGGTCTACACCTCTCAGGTGGTCTCTGAGTCAGTGCACTTGGTGGACAGCTTAAAACCACGCTGGGTTACAACCCAATGTCCTCTAAGAGCAACACATTCGAGGAACAAAATCAGGTGGCAACAAAGCCCCACTGAAGCAAGTCCTGCTCTGTGGAGTCGGCCCCTGCTGAGCAGCTACTTTGCTATAGTCACAGTTGGTTCTCACAGTTGACCATCCTGGGGGGCAGTGCCTCCAAGTGACATGCCAACAGCAATCAAGGCTCAACTCTAACAGGAGAGTGCACACAGCCCACAAAGGGAGCACAACTGGAGCGTCCAGCTCAGGTGAATAAGGAAGCTTTTCCATTGGGTCCTACAAGACATTTACTACATAAGTTCACTCTATCAAGACTGAGAGATGTCGCAGTTGTAACTAAGACGTAGCAATGAACACAGGGAAGCAGGCAAAATGAAGAGATGCAGAAAAAGGTCACAAATGAAATAACAGGAGAAATCTCCAGAAAAAAAACTGTATGAAATGGAGGCAAGCAAACTACCAGGTACAGAGTTCAAAACAATCATTATGAGGACGCTCAAGGAACTTAGTAAGAACTTCAGCAGCATAAAAGGGATATGGTAATCATAACAAAAGAACCAGTTCAAAATGAAGAATGCACTAACTGAAATGAAGAATACGATACATTAGAGTAGCTGAAGCAGAGGATCAAATCAACAATTTGATAGATGAGGAAGCAGAAATCACTCAGTTAAAAGAACAAACAGGAAAAATAATCTGGAAAAATGAAGATAGTGTAAGGAGCCTCTGAGACAACTTCAATTATACCAACATTTGCATAATGAGGGTGCCAGAAGGAGAAAAGAACGAGCAAGTAATTGAAAATCTATTTAAAAAATAATGACAAAAGACTTCCCTAACCTAGTGAAGAAAATAGACATAAAAGTCCAAGAAGTGCAAAGAGTCCCAAACAAGATGAACCCAAAGAGGTCTGCACCAAGACACATCATAATTAAAATGCCAAGGGTTCAAGATAAAGAGGGAATCTTAAAAGCTAAGAGAAAAGCACTTAGTTACCTACCAACGAGCCCCCATAAGACTGTCAGCTGATTTCTCAACAGAAACTTTGCAGACCAGAAGGGATTGGCACAAAATATTCAAAGTAATAAAAAGCATGGACCTACTACCAAGATTACTCTACCCAGCAAAACTAGTATTTACAATCAGAAGACAGATAAAAACCTTCCCCAACAAGAAAAATATAAAGCTCATCACCTCCAAACAAGTATTACAAGAAATGTTAAAGAGTCCTCTTTAAGAAGAAGGGGGGAAAAAAAGATCAAAAGTATAAATAATAAAATAGAAATAGAAATACAATAGAAATACAAATGTCTGATGATTTAACTTATATGTGGAATCTAACAAAAAACAAAAAACAAAAGAAACAAACATGCAGAACAGAAACAGACTCATAGATACAGAGAGTATTTTGATAATTCCCAGATGGGAGGAGGGTAGGGGGAGTGGGTGAAAAAGGTGAAAGGATTTATAAATATAAATTGGTAGTCACAGAATAGTCACAGGGATGTAAAGTACAGCATACAGAATGTAGTCAATAGTATTGTATTAACTATATATGGTGTCAGATGGATACTATATTTATTGGGATGACCACTTCATAAATTATACAAATGTCTAATCATGGGGTTGTACATCTGAAACTAATATAACATTGTACATCAACTGTAATATAAAAATTAAAAATAAAAATAGAAACTTCTGGTCCAGATGGAGGTGTGGGTAGATATACTTTGCCTCCTCGTACAACAAAAAGAAGGACAACAACAAATTTAAAAACAAAAAACAACCAGAACTTCCAGAAAACTGAATTGTATAGAAGTCCAACAACCAAGGAGTTAAAGAAGAAACACTCATCCAGGCCAGTAAGAGGGGTGGACATAGGCAGCCGGGGTAGAGAAGATATGCAGCAAGATGGTGACTAGAAAACTGGGCAGGCAATGCAGTGGCTGGCAGACCAGGTATTCCCAGATTTGCATGCAGATACACCAGGAGGAACAGGTGGGGAGCAAGACAGACGTCACAACCCAGGATTCAAGCAGGGAAAAGAAAGCCTCAAAAACTCTGGCTGTAAAAACCTGTGGGATTGTGGCAACAGGGGAAACTCCCAGTCTCAGAGGAAAGTTCATTGGAGAGACCTACAGGGTACCAGGACATACGCATACCCACCTACCTGGGCAACAGCACCAGAAGGGCCCAATTTGCTTGTGGGTAGGGGAGAAAGAGACTAAAAGCTGTGAGAGCTGAGCAAGCAGCATAGTTCCCTCTCTGACCACTCCCCCACATACAGTGCCACAAACCAGTGATGTGGGTTGGTTGTCCCTCCCTGGTGAATACCTACGGTTCTTCCCCTTACAACATAACAGGAGTGCCAAGACAAAGAAATATGGCCCAAAAGAAAGAACAGATCAAAACTACAGAAAAAAATATGACTAAGTGAACAAGAAATAGCCTATCAGGTGCAGAGTTCAAAACACTGGTAATCTGGATGCTCACAGAAATAGTTGAGTATGATCGCAAAACAGAGCAAAAAGTAAAGGCTTTGCAAGGTGAAACAAAGGAAATATACAGGGAGCCAGCCGTGAAAGGAAATAAACTGGGACTCAAATCAACAATTTGGAACAGAAGGAAGAAATAAACATTCAACTGGAACAGAATGAAGAAACAAGTGTTCAAAAAAAAAATGAGGAGAGGCTTAGGAACCTCTGGGACAACTTTAAACATTCAACATCCAAATCATAGGGGTGCCAGAAGGAGAAGAGGAAGAGCAAAAAGTTGAAAACTTATTTGAAAAAATAATGAAGGAGAAATTCCCCAGTCTGACAAAAGAAACAGACTTCCAGGAAGTCCAGGAAGCTCAGAGAGTCCCAAAGAAGTTGGGCCCAAGGAAGCACACACCAAGGCACATCATAATTACATTACCCAAGATTAAAGATAAAGAGAGAACCTGAAAAGCAACAAGAGAAAAGGAGACAGTTACCTACAAAGGAGTTCCCATCAGACTATCAGCTGATTTCTTAAAAGAAACCTTACAGGCAAGAAGGAGCTGGAAAGAAGTATTCAAAGTCATGAAAGACAAGAACCTATATCCAAGAATACTTTGTCTGGCAAAGCTATCATTTAGAATGGAAGGGTAGACAAAGTGCTTCCCAGATAAGGTAAAGTTAAGGGAGTTCATCAGTACCATGCCCTTATATAAAATGTTAAAGGGACTAATCTAAGAAAAAGAAGAAGATCAAAACCATAAATAGAAAAATGACAACAAACTCACAGCTATCAACAACTGAACCTAAAAAAAAGAAAAACAAAAACAAACTAAGCAAACAACTAGAATAGGAATAGAATCACAGAAATGGAGATCACATAGAGGGTTATCAGTAGGGAGGGGTTGGGGAGAGCATGGGAGAAAGGTACAGGGAATAAGAAGCATAATTGGTAGGCACAAAATAGATGGCAGAGGTTAAGAGTAGTATAGAATATGGGGAAGCTAAAGAACTTATATGTATGACCCATGGACATGATCTAAGGGGGGAGAGGGCAATTCTGGTGAGCAGAGGGTGCAGGGAGGAGGGGAATAAAGGGGAGAAAAAGATGGGACAACTGTAATAGCATAATCAATAAAATATACTTAAAATAAAATAAAAGTTAAAATCAATAAAAATAAAATTTTTAAAAAAGGAACTACTGGAGAATAAACTTTAGGCAACGAAGGGACAAATGGAGTCATTAAGATGAAAGGACTAGTGAGGAGCATTAAAACCACTGAAATCTCTAAGACCTCAGCAAATGTGAGAATTGTGAGTTACAGAACAGACTTAAAACTTTAAGCTCTGAAAATGTAAAAATGTTACGATTAATAAAAATTAAGATGTGAAGAAGAAATTAAGAGGTAATGCAATTATGTTTACTTCCTCTTTTAAAAAAATTTTAATAGCTCTTGGTAAAATGAGGTAATTTAAACCTGATAACAAAGAACACAGCAGTAAGTATATGTAGAGAAGTAAATACACTTATTAAAATATAATCATTCAAAAATATGTAATCAATTAAAATGGGGTGATAGTAAGAAGCACATGAGAGAAGAAATTAAACAAATTTCAATTGTTCATCCAACATCTGGGTAAAAGATGTCCAAAGGAAATTGATATCTCAAAGAGATATCTGCACATCCATGTTTATTGCAACATTATTCCCAATAGCCAAGATATGGAAACAAACTAAATGTCCAGAAACAAATGAATAGACAAAGATGTAAGACACACACACACACACACACACACACACACACACAGAGTTATATTATTCAGCTATGAGAAGGAAGAAAATCCTGACATTTGTGACAGCATGGATGAACCCGGAGGACATCACACTAAGAGAAATAAGCCAGACACAGAAATGATAAATACATACTATCTCATTTATTCATGGACTATGAATTCTACTTATATCATGGAATCTATTGATTAAAATAATCAAATCCATAGAAGCAGAGAGTAAAACAGTGTTTCCCAGGAGCAGAGGGGATAAAGTACAGTATGCAGGGAGATGTTGGTCAAAGTTGCAGTTATGTGGGAGGAATAAGTCTAGAGATCTAATGTACAGGAATGATGACCATATTTAATATTAATATATTAAACTCTAGAAATATGCTAATAGAGTAGATTTCAAGCAATTGAAAAACTACAATGACAGAAATAATTTAGAAAAGTGCCTCTAATACAAAATCATTAACCATTCTCCATAAAAACAAGCAACTGCATTCTCCAGACCTAGCTTCCCTAGAAAATAGATCCATACAGCAGAATCAAGAAATCACAATTACACAGGTGTTACTACTCTCCAGCAGCAAGCTGTGCAATACATTTTCTCAAGTCAGAATAGGATAATATTTTGCTTTTCCTCCTTTTAATTGATATCAGTAGCTGTTTTCTGCTCTGAGGTTTTACCGGCTTGGCCAAAAAGTTCATTCTGTTTTTTCCATATTATGGCTATAGTAGTATTTATTTGTCTTTGACTTCATTTGAAACACTTTTATCAGATTGTATTGTGACAGCTGTCATATCAACATGCATTTTTTTAAATTATCAAGATTGGTGAATTTTTGTGAAGCCATTTTAATATTGAAGATGGAAGAAAATATGCAACATTTCAACATATTATGCTTCATTATTTCAAGAAAGGTAAAATGCAACTGAAATGCAAAAAAAAAATTTGTGCAGTATATGGAGGAGGTTCTGTGACTGATGAAATGTGTCAAAAGTGGTTTGTGAAGTTTTGTGCTAGAGATTTCTCATCAGATGGTGCTCCACAGTCGGATAGAACAGTTTAAGGTGATAGCGATCAAATCAAGACATTAATAGAGAACAATCAGTGTTCTACCATGCAGGAGATAGCCAACATACTGAAAATATCCAAATCAATAAAGTTATTGGTAAAAATGAAAAATGTGTCTTTTATTTTACAGAAAAAATCATATGGACTCTTCGGTCGCTCCAATATTTGCCTTGGAATGGTGTATAATAACTTTTTCAGAAGCAAAGTTTTCTTTTTAGAAATTTAACACCTTTATAATTAAGATTGCTGGTTGGTCTTAAGTTTATGTTCTTACCATAAAAAATCAATTTAAAGTAGTATTTTTATGCAAGTATTTTAAAGCAAAGATTAAGATGATTCTTCCCGTCTGTTCATTCATGTTCCTGAGAAAACCCAACCTTGGCATGACCTTACCAGTCACACACTGATGAGAGACTGGGTGTGGTCATGTCTAGTTACTTGTGTCACTAAGTCCAGGACTGAATGCATATAGATCAAATCCACCCTAAACTACATGGAAAGCAACAAAGTGACCATTTGAAAATAATTAAGTGATTTATTTTTTCAGCCTGTGCTTGTAAAAGAAAAATTGTGTGTGTGTGTGTGGACTATTTTGTGAAACAAAGGTGAAAAGGAATTCATGTTGTCATGGTTCAACTTGTGGGGAGTGCTTATCATTATTATTATTATTATATATTTAAGTAATGAAGAATGTTTGGATATAATTTAGGGCTATTTACTCCCTATTTGTAGTCCACTGTTTCCATAGCTTTATTCATAATAGCTTCAAACTAGAAACAACTGGAAAGTCCAATAAAGTTAGAATAGATAGACAAATTGTTGCTGTGTTTCTTGATCCTGCTTTATCAATGCATTTCATAGGTAAGCTAAACACCAAAAGAAAGAGATGTGTTTTACTGTGGAATAAAGGGGAATACTGAGAAAATAAATGGCTAAAGTGCCTAGAAATTGACACTAGAACAAGAAAAGAGGCAGAGCAGTTACCTGAGCTAAAAGAAAACCAGGGGGCATTTGGCTGGACAAAGCCCCAACATAATGTAGAAGAAGTCTTTAAATCCAGAATAAAGAATTATGATTAATAAGAAAGTGACTTTCTAATCAAGCTCAGGTATCAAATCAAGATTAGCTTAAATTCTGCTTAGCAACAGTGAAGGTTTCCTGAGAACAGCACCAAGTTATGTTTATATCTTTGAAATTTTCCTCCGTGTCACTTCAAATCATGTTTGGTGACATTGGTTGCTTAGTTATTTTATAGAAAGCACATAGTGTGGTAGAAAGAACAAGCCAAAACTGTCAGTCTCGCTTAACTGAAATGCAACTTTCCTGCTGAAAGCAGGTTATTAGGAGCCTCAGTTTTCTAATCTGTAAACTGAGAATAACAATAAATCAGGTTGCATTGAAGATTAAAGAACTAAGCATATAAAAAAACACTTAATAAATGAGTGCTTTTTTTCTTTCACTCAAGAAAGTTATCTTACTGATTCCTAAAATGTAGATGGGGAAGGAAGGATTCTAAGGTCTGTTCCTTTGTCTCTGTCTCCCCTACTGCTCTTTCCCTCTTACCTGGTAAATGTGTCCAGGCATCCAAGTGTTTATGGTTATCATATGACAACTACCTTAATTGTAAGTTTGGATTCTTTGAATGGAAAACAAATATCATGAAAGTTGACTCTGTGGAGCAAAACCTAAAAAAATACAGTGGAAACAAAAATTATTTAGTGCCCCTGGTGAATACACACTCTTTAGGAGGAGGATAATGTTGAAGGAACGGTCGTGTAAGAGTCAAATTGGGGCTACACCAGATGCTCAGCAGAGAAGGGTTTAACTCCTGTTAACTTCCCACCAAATTTAACTTACATAAAAGCTGTAACATAACTCTCATTAAATAAGAAAAACTTATATCTGTATCTCTTACTTATGTAGTCACTGAGTTTTAAAATTAAGGTCTACACCCTAAATTATAAGCTCTCAACCTGTATATAAATGACCACTTGCCTACCTGAATGAACTGTAATATTTAATCAAAATTTTCAGATCTTAAAGGTATGGAAATGATCCAGTTTTTACCAATTCTAATTTAAACTTATTGTTCTTTTCTTGGAGCATGATGTCAACCAACTGAAGGAAAACCTCTTTCTACCTAATCCCTACCACCCATGCTAGATAAGATGACTCTGAATTCGTGTTTTGATGCTTTAAAATTTTCCTGACACATAATTTGCATTGCACCAATGAATTAACTTTAAGTGCATCAAGGGATCACCTTACTCTTCAAAAAGGTCCATTTTCTTCTCTTTTCCTTCCTTTTTTCATTTCTCTTTCTGATAGTTAATTGCAAATAGGTCCATTTCCAAAGAGTTTCTTCTTTGTCTCAAATCAGATTTATCATCTTACCCACAATGTTTGTACCTCATTATAACTTTTCTTTTCCTTAATTTGGTGTCTCCAGCCTTTCAGTTACTTAAATTACATCTGGACTCATCCTGCCCCCCCTTTTTGTTTTACATTGAGGTTTAATGAACTACCTACTCCAACTGATTCTACCAATGAAAAAGCACCTTTTTCTTCCCACTGCCAAAGAACTGCATTAGACCTTCATCATCTTCTGGCTTGTATCATTCACAATAGTTTATTTTTTTCCCCTAAAGATTCTACTTTAAGTCTTTTTCACCTTTATTTCATTCCACTACATCCAGATTATAATTTCTAAAGCACAATACTGAATAAATCACTTCTTGCACACTTGTTCACTCAAAACACTTTAATGACAATAGTTTGGCTCTTAAAAACACTTCAGTGGTACCTAAATAAATATTTAAGTCCCACAATTAGACAACCTCATTTTTCATTTCCAGGCTTTTCTCCAAACTACTACTTTTGCCCAACATGGCAAAGCTTCACAGCTCTCTCTCGCGTTCCTTTGGTCTTCCTGCTGATTCTGGATATTCTGTTTCTTCTCCACCTCCCCTCACCAGCTTAAATATTAGCGATGCTTTAAAATCCAACATAAACCCTGTAAAGGATTGTCTGGTCTCTGAAGTTAGAAATAATATTTCCTTCCTTTGAGCTGCCATACCACATTGAATTTCTCTTTCCAGACTAAACTATTTGTTAGAGTTGTTTATGCACATGTTTATATTTTGCTATTAAACATAGATATTCTCCCAAGAGTCAAGATCTGCCCAGTGGGAGATAATTCTCCTTGAATCTTATACTTTTACTTTTACACATCTTCCAGCAAAAGTTTGGCTACATTTGTTTCTGACTATTTTTCCAAAGATGTTAGCAGAGTGAAAATCCTTGGGAAGACAGAGGTAGTGTCTCCCTTCAGGGTTTACTTCCTTTGATAAAAGATTCAGGTTTCCTAAGCTCAGAATTTCTGTCTTGTAACACATGCCACTGCATGTGCAGGTATCACCTGGCCCTTTTTACATTGTCCTTTGGGAACTGAGGCTCAGGGAACTGGCACAAATGTTGATATTCTAGCTACTACTACTACTACTACTACTGTGAAAAGTCCTTTGTCTCTGACCCGGGAGTCTCATGTCTTCTGTCAATATCTGTGAAATTATGGTAGACTATGGCAGATAGAAGGACTCTAAAGCAGCCTCCCCAGTCACCATATTTTCATATTAATGCCCTATGATGTCCTCACTCGTTTAGTGAGGGTACAAGCTGCCACTTGCTTGTAACCAAAAGAGTATAACAAAGGTGATGGGATGTATGTGATTACATGTGCATGATTGTTATATATGTTTGTAATATCTATCTTAGCGGGATGCTCCCTTGCTAGCCCTGAGGAAACAAATGTCCATTTTGGAAAGGTCCACATAGCAAGGAACTGAAGTTCTCTAGCTGAGAACTAGCAAGAAATAGGACTCTCAGTCCGCAGCCTGTAAGAAACTGAACGCTGACGACACCTATGCATGGAAGCAGATTCTTTTATGGTCGAGTTTATAAAAACCCAATCCTGGCTAACATTTTGAATGCAGCCTTGCAGGAGACCCAGCTAAGCCATGCCTAAACTTGTGACCCATAGAATTTGTGAAATAATAGCAGTGTTTGTTTTAAGCCACTAATTTTGTGGTACTATTGTTGCTGAACAATTGATAATTAATACACAGGCTAACTTGGTAGCTCGCAAGTAGTGTGAAATCTCAAACCCTTCACAGTACTTGACTGTTTTGGCAAGAAGAGTTGAATACTGACAGATATATGGCTTTTTGGAAGAGGAAGAAGGAGAGCCTTGAGGTGTAATTGCTGGCGATTGAGGAAAGTCTGTGGAAATCAGCAGTAAACATGTTGACCAAAATATGGTTAACCTGGCAATAAATGGCACTCTGCTTTATTGCCTGTTAATGAGGAGGAATTATCTCCAACCCCTCAACCCAATGTTTATAGACCCAGTCCCAAGAATCAGATTCAAAGATAGGCAGCTGAACAGTGATTTGGTTATTGTTAACTCTCCTCTGAGAAGGGAAACTTGCTCACCAGCCTAGTGGTCAGGCTCAGGTCTCCCCCACTGTTTTTTGTAACTAATACTAGGATTCACCTTGGAAGGGACACAAGGTACTGACTTCTTTCGGACAACCATTATAGAGACACCCACTTATACTGTGCAGAAAAGGAGGGAAATTTGCAACTACCATGGGCAGAAATCCATAGCATCATAGTCATAACTCAAAAATAGCAGGTATCCCTGTGGAGGACACTTTATTCCTCACCCCACTGCCTGAAATAAAGTTGATGCTCAATGGGAGCCCTGGACATGGCCCCAGTTCACAGGTTGTTGAGCTACATTGAAGCTCAGTTCTGTCCATATGGATGGATTTTTAAAACATGATGCTAGTAAAAAAAAAAGCCAGTCACAAAAGAGAATATATTCCATGATTTTATTTATATGAAATGTCCAGAAAATATAAACCTGTAAAGACTGAAAGTAACTAGTGGTTTCTCAGACTAGAAGTTTGGGAGCAGAGGGCCAGGTGGGGAAGGAATAGCTAAAGGATACAGAATTTATTCTCGAGATGATAAAAATGTTCTAAAATTTACTGTGGTAAATATCTGTGAATATACAAAAAAACATTGAATTGCACATCTTGAATGGGCAAATTCTATGGTATGTGAATCATACCTCAATAAAACTGTTTTATTCATTTATAAACAGATGCATAATGTGCTTGACTCAACTTCTACATGTCTTAGTGAGGCAGTTTAGTCAGTAAATGTAGTTGGTCCCAGAAAAGGGTCATCTTTTCTCAGAGGCTTCCTGAGCAATGATCAGATAAAAGGTGTAGGATATTTTGAAAATTCAGTATCCCACCCCAACAATTCCTAGCCATGGTGGTTGTTTTTCTTTCCCTTAATGGCAACCTCACTCAGGCTGGCCTGCTTAGTTCAGCCTCTAGGTGGTAGCCCATATAAAATGGAATAAAGTGTTCAAAGTGAATTCCAGTCCAGCCACCTGGATTCTCTTATTGGACTGAAGTAGTCTTAAAAGGATAATGACCACTTGCTTGCCAGTTTCCTCTAACCTGGTCCACATGGATCAAAGTGAAAAGTAACTTGGTCCCTGCATGTTTCATTAAAATGTTCTTGTCTGTCTTATACCTGACCTTTCCAGAAAAATTGTATGGGTGGAATAAAAATGAAGTTATATCCCTGGAATGGGGCCACCCCAATTTTGTGGAGGCATAAGTTAATCAACCACCCTGACACCTGGGAAGAGAACCACTTAGACCTGAGGAGGTCCAAGGATGGGGGGACATGAATAATCTTTATCTTTCAGAGCTTTCCTTGAAGACTTCTTCACTGAAAAAGACCACCTTCATGTAGCTCTCCCAAACTGTTGCAAGCACCCTTAATTTAACTGACTGCTAGGTCTGGCATCTTCCATCTCCAAAATTTGGCCACCATTCCCCTCAACTTTACTAAGAATTCTGTCAGAAACTGCAAGGCATGGCTGTACCTCCCTGCACCTGCCCCATAAAACATCTGGCGCCACCTCTAGATGCCTTTCCAACCCCCATTCCCACAGTCGTTGATTGACAAATCACATGGGGCTGGTGGCATGAAGAAACAGGACAGGTTGGACTCATTGCCTTTAGGGAGTCCCTCCAAAAATAATGCAAACTCAATTATTTGAACCAAACAGGGAACCTAAGGCCAACCAGTTGGTTAGAAGACCATACTGGAAGGACTGCCTACCTGTGCCACAAACTGATGGAAGTCCAGCTTCGGGGTCCCCAAAATTATAAACACTTGTTTCTATGGATACCATATGTGGAAGCCAGTATTAACTTGCCTCCCTTTTGAAAACATAGTGACTTGACCATAGCTGTCGGGATCAGGGTGGCCTGGGGGGGTCATGAGAAACCTTTAAGTGGTTAAGCAAATGCCGTCAGTGGATCATGTAACTTTCAGATGGCTGTGCAAATTTCTCTTAATAAGCCCATAGGAGGTTACTCAGGGAAGCTTCCAGAGGGGGTACTGACCTGTTATTTATGCTCAGTCTTCAGACAGTTATTCCTATGATGAGTCATCCAGTTAGAAAAAGTAATACAAACCTTGACTCTGACTTTAGCTAATATGCTCACCACCAACACCTTGGCCTTAGAAGGCAGTCACTGACCAGTGTTGTTATGGATGATAGATTTCTGCCGGCTTCCAGCTTCCTCCTTGCAGGCCAAGGGAAAGTATACAACCACCAACACATGCTACTGTACCTGGATTAATGCTTTAGGCAGAGGAGAAAAGCCAAAATGGAAACTAAAGGAGATAGCTACCTGGCTTTCTAAGCTAGATCTTCACAATTCATAGGGTTTGTTCAGTTTGTTGAGTCTAGGACCCTTGAAGTCATGGTGAGGGGGAGCTAAATACTGCAAGTTGGCCTCATCCTGCTGTCAGGGAGTCCTGTTGACAGAGTGCAGTGCTGCTGAGAATGGTGTCAATTTCATGCTATGAGAGGTAAATTGAGTTGACATGGTCCCAGCTCTGTTGCTCAGATTAATCAGGGTGGCACACTCATGGGTAAATTTACCAGAAGATAGAATGGTATAGAAACAAGGGTTGGGTATAGTTAGAAAACAATTTTTTATGGATCTCTCTTTTTTCTGCACTTGACTCTTTAATTTCCAGGATGTTTATACAGTGAACAGCTTTGGAAGACAGGGATAGTGTCTCCCTTTGGAGCAAGGGGCAGGTTTGCATATACTCCAATACAGTAAGAATAAGGTCTCTTTCCAGGACAAAGGGCAGGCATGCTCACTGCTTATGAGAAAAAAATTCATGTTCCCTAAGCATAGGGCTCATCTTCTATAATGCAACCTACAGCGTGTACAGGTATCACCTGGCCCTCTTCACGTTGCCCTGTGAGAATTGGTATTCAGGGTACCAGTGCAAATTCTGGCTACTGCTATGGCTATGATCAATGAAATCCTTTGTTTCTGACTCAAGAATTTCATGTCATCTGCCAACATCTAACACACTGTACCAGGCTAAACTTTTAGGGTTAAAAGGTTGTTTATAGGCCCTTTACAGTTCTTAACTGTGCCTGTGGCCCACTCAACTTTGTATACTCCATTCTATCTATACTGGATGAGTAAATGAAAGAATCTGTATTTGAAACCATGTAGAGACACCCAACAACATACACCCTGTCCACAGGTCAGATCCAGGTTTCTTAGGAGATATGCACTAAGGTACGATGTAAGGTATTAAATAAATGATTGAATATGGTCTATGGGAGAAAAAAAGATTATTTCCAAAATATATTTACGCACAGGAAAAAAAATCCTCAATATAACAGGCCTATTTATTTCAACTTTCATGAAAGCTTCCCTAATTCTTATAGCGAAATTAATTGTGGCTTGATCCTTAGCAGTCTCTAATAATAGTAAAATTGATGCATTAATGTCCAGTATAATTCATCTTCTGTAATCAAAAATTTCATTCTCATTCTCTTTCTATTCTACTCTCTCTCTCCCCTAATGTCTCTGTATTCTTAAGATTCTCTGCTTACTAAAAAAAAAAAAACAATGACAATGTTTGAATCTTGATTTAAAAGCTTATCAGAGTATCTCCAAAAGTAACTTCATTGAATATACATGCAATGTAAGTCACATTAAGAAGAAAAACATTTATTTCTCTCATATGAATATTATCTTCCTAGGATAAAATATTTGCCGACTTTCACACCTTATAGAAGGACTAGAAAGACAATATGTTGTCTACTTTAAAGTAGCCTTTTTAAGGCTTTTATTTAAAAAAAAACAGTTATCAGTGGACCAAAATAAGTTTAGAAAAATGATTCTTCTCAGTTCAGCATCAGTCAGATAAACATCCTCCAGCCACAGTCCTTGAAGCTATGACCCAGTGTGAAGTGGCTTGAGAAAGAGAAGGTTAGGCTGCAGCCACAGTCAACTGGGAGAATGAAAGACAGCATGGACAGTACAGCAGGAAACCACCTAGTGTAAGTGATTCAGCAGTGGCTCCCTTCCTTCCACCTTACTTCTACACTGAGCATCAGCTTCATTCTGGGGACCATACTCATTGGAGGTGTGCGAGATCCAAAGAAAGTAACATAGGACCAACATATTACCTCAGGCTCATTGATAACCTTCCTGGACTTTGGGGTAAGAGGAGAGATGTCACCGTAGTCAAGTCATTTCTCTCCCAAGAAAGAAGCCCAATTCCTTTCAAGATTCATGGCAGATGGCCTTCCCCCAATCCTGCACCCTGCCCATCTCTCTCCACACCCTGCCCCCTGCCCGTCCCTTTCCTTTTTGTCCCATGCCTTTCTGTGTCAAGTACCTGAGAGGTGTTCAGAAGAGAGGGAGGGAAAGAGAGAAGCTCTTGCATTCTGTCCAGAAGCACTTAAGTTACCCCCTCATCTCTCCCACTGGACATTGTGAGGCTTCCTTAATTAATGCTTGTCAGACTCTGAAACTTTCAAATGAAAGGTGGTGGGGAAGTGCCAGGTGGTGATTCCTGTAGCTTAGCTCACTCTCTTCAGTTTGAAAACCAGCTCTGAATATTCACAGTGTCAAAGCATCTCATGAAACGCAGTACCAAGCAACTCTCTTTAAAAATGTCTAGTCCTATTTTCAGTTATTTCCAATTCTAGGATCTATTGAAAGCACAAGAAATAAAAAGCCTGAGGTGAAAGTATACTCAGTGTTTAGACTTTATAATAATGACATTATCTGCATACAGCAAAATCAAATTCCCAGATTAGGCTCTGCACACTCATCCTACCTTTCTCACTGTTACTTTGTTTCTGTCTGAACAATTTCTATTTCCACGAGCAATAATGGTTCAGGGAGAAGAAAAAGTACACTGTGATTCCCATTTTGGGTTTCACCTTTAGGGCAGGTATGAGATTATCTTGTACTTTTGGTTAATCTTGTCAGTGAGGATGCTTTTCCTGCACTTACTGATTTTGCCCATATGTGTTAGGGCACCTGTGAAATCATCATTTCAGCACTAACCATTAGCTGGCAGAAAACTACTAATTAAATCAGTTAAGTTGAATTGCTGAGCCCCAGAGCCTGCCTCTTTCTGTTGTAGAAGGACCACATCTCACTTCCTTCTGTAACTTGATTACAACAAACAAGGATTCAAAAAGCACTGCGGCCTCCAGATCACCTTAATAACTTTGAAAGCCAAGCTCTGCTGCCAACAGGTTGCTGTTATCTCAGGGAATGGGAGAAGAAATCGAAGCTTGAGGTTCTCTTGATTTTGTAGGAGTCTGTGCAAACCAGGCTGGCAGAGCTGAGAAAAGAAAAAGCTTTTTGTTTTCTTACCTCTGCCTGGGAGTTCTCAGATGCTGTCATTAAGACCAAAGAACAGTCTCAGGTCCCTCTAACCCTGGCCAAAACTGATGTTGCATCTAGTAGCTGCTGAAGCCCTAGGTTAGCTGGGGCCCCTTCTCACAAAGCTCCTTTGCCAAATACTATACCCTAATGCATGAGACATTTGTCAAATTTTCCCGAGAGGGACTTTTTATTCCCTTCCTATCCTCCCCAGAGTTTTCTCTTGTTTGGAACTACAACCCCATTTTTGAAAATCCCATGAATGAAAAACCATGAATATTTATTTTAGAAAGCATTTGGGTTATGGAAGTGGCCACAGTTGTTGATTTCTTAAATAAAGCTGAAGTTCTCTCACTGTTACTGTATGGTAAACCCTAGGGCTCAATTCAGTTAAATGTGCTATATTTCACTGCCAAAAAAAACATCCGTTTTTTTCCTACAATCACTATAAACCAATTGCCCTAGAAAAACCTGCTTTGTTGTCCTAAAGGAGCTATTATTGTTCAGAGACTTTACAAGTAAGTAATATCTAAGAGTTGTTCTTCCTTTCTTTTATAATTTCTCATTGGAAACTTCAATTTTTATTTATTCTTCCACTTTTAGCACCTTAGTTCTCATGGGATCTACAAAAGTACATATTGAAATATGCAAATAGTATATAGCATGTGAGTGTCAGATGCATGGAAATTAAATCAAATAGGGGGTGGAGGAGGAACAGAGTGCTTTAAAGCTAACTTTATGGCCCCAAGCAGTAGATAAATTGTGGTCTGTGGTAGTTAAACAACAGCTACTCGGATTTAAAATAAAATTATGATAAGGATCCCCAGAAGATAACACTTCTTGAGGGAACAGCATTTACCTAAATGCATCTGTTAGCAACCAGCACTGACAAGAGTGTTTATGTGAAAGTTTATTCCCATTTGTTTGCCTATGTGCTATCATTCCCATCTCCGGTGGATAGCAATTCATACTGAGTGAAGTTTATGTTTAGGTCCTAGCATAACCGTTTTTTCCATGTCTAGACAGGCCAATTTCTGCTTCAGCTGGTTGTGGTCCATCATGGCATGAGAATGTCGTCAAGGAGACAGCACAGTGCTTTAGTGCAAGGGAGGAAACAGCAGGGCCAGCACTTGTTTAGCAGGGGTCCATTCATTCTAACTCAGTCATCCTTGGATTCTTGGTGAGCAACAGTTCTTTAAGAGCTTTACACCCAATAAAATTTAAACTTTTATATATTTCTCTTCATTTATTGTGTAAGAGTTTTACTGCAGACACATAAGAAACCACCCAGATGGAATTTCTGACAGTGGCAACTACCATTTCCCTCAACACCTCAAACCTGTCCGTGTTCAAGCCAGTCTGCCTGTTTTCTCTCCCTCTCGCCCTCTCTCTCTCTCTATCTCTCTCTCTCTCTCTCTCTCTCTCTCCCCTCACTTGCTCCGTCTTTCGCTCTCTCAAGATCTTGATCTCTGTTACCTTTCATCACCCTCACCATCGTTATACCCACCAAAGTCCATAGCATGCAGGCTACATACCAAAAACAAAATCTCTCCTCCTATATATTTTTTAGTAAATAGAATTTGCCCAACTCAAGAGATTGCATGAATTCTTTAAACAATTTATACTTTATTTGAAATATAATATATACTTTAAGGTTATTCAAGAAATCAATTTTGAACTGAAAACTCTCCCACAAACTGATATGTATATAGATAAAATCTACTTGTAGAAACAGTCTTTTTGCATGACCTGGTGCCAAGAAAAAGCTTAATGGAAGATTTTTAAATACAAATTGACTTTTGAAATATTTTGCATTGAACTTTAAAAAGTGAGTTAAGCCTGGACAGGTAGCTCAGCTGGCTAGAGCATCCTCCTGATACACCAAGATTGAGAGTTCAATTTGTGGGTTCAATCTCTAGTCAGGACACATGCAAGATGCAACCAATCAATGCATAAATAAATGGAAGAACAAGTCAATATTTCTCCTCTCTCTCTCTCTCATCCTCACTCTCTCTTTCTAAAATCAATAAATTAAAAAATTAATTAAAGTAAGTAAAAGTGAGTTAATAAGGAAGAATTATTGTTACTAAAATAATAGTGAACTTTTAAAAAATGAAATTAACTAAAAATCAGTAAATAGAAATATTATAGTTGTTTTACAATTTTAGCTTTTTTAATTATAAAAATTTGTTTTTTAATCTTGTTCGCTCCTTAAAATATGAATAAACTTTCTTCTGAGCCAGGGGGAAGTCCATCTGACAATCATAGATTGGGTAACTTAATTGAAACTATATTCTTCAAAAAAAACAATAAGAAGATGTGTATCTCCTTATATTAGCTAAATGGTCAAAGAAACAAGGTAGACTAAGTATGCAACTTGAATTAATATAAAGTAAGAAATACCATCAATTAATATATGTTCATTAATAATTATGAACCTATTTAAAATATCATTCTGAAGTGTAATGTATTTTAGAGTCAAATGAATCTTTAGTATTACTCATACATAAGCTAAACACACAAACTCTCCTTGGGAAGTTAATTAGATGATGAGGATGGACCCCTCCTGAATGGGATTAATACCCTTATAAAAGGGACCCCAGAAAGCTCCCTCAGCCCTCTGTCACTGTGAGGATACAGTAAAAAGATGGCTGACCATAAAAAAGGAAGAGGGTTCTCACCAGACACCAACTGTGCCAGCAGCTTGATCTTGGACTTCCCAGCTTTCATAGCTACGTGAAATAAATTCCTGTTGTTTATAAGCCACCTATACTATGACATTCTCTTCATGGCTGCCTAAAAGGTTTAAGACATTCTGCCACTCAATTTTTAAAAGACTAGCAATAGAAAAAAAGGACAAAGAATACAAACAGATAATTTATGAAAGAAGAAATTCAAATAGTCAAAAACATGAAAAAAGCTCAATCGCAAGAATAACTACAGATATGAAAATAAAAACCATGAGATTTCATACCCCTAAGATTTGTGACAATTTTCCAGTTCTGACAACACATTGCATTGGCAAGTATAGAAAATGACAGGGGCTCTCATATACAGCTAATGGGATTATAAATCAATACATACAATTCGAAGGAAATGTTCGGCTACATGTAGCAAATTTGAAACTACTCACAACCTGTGACTCAGCAACTCCCAACCTTGTGAAACTCTAGTCAAGGATTGTTATAGCAGCATTGTTAAATAATGAAAAATTAAAATATGCTAAACTCCATTAAAGATATAATGTATAATAACAAATGATGTATTCTTGAAAAATTAAAAAGAGCAGATAAAACATTCTATGTATCTATTTACCGATACAAGCATGAATAAACCCCCCAGAACACAAAGGTGAGAAGCAAAGGGAAGTTGGAAGGACAAAAACAGTTCACTAATATTATATAAAGTTTAAAAACACAGAAGATCCTCAAATGACATCACTTTGTTCAATGTTGTTTTGTTATAATATTAATAAACTGCTGTAAGAACTTAATTCTTGTTTATATCAATTAGCTTATGATAAAATTGATTTTGTTATAAACCCTTTTGCTTAAAGTCACATAACCTATCAGTGAGGTTAAAAGAGAACTTACTGTACATACAAAAGAGCACTATGAATTGCTTATTACTACAAACACATATTATAAAAATATGTAAAAAGATGGTAGACATCAAATTCAAGAAATTAGTAGCGATCTCAGTTGCAGAGGGAGGAGAACAAGGGAAGTTAAGTGGAGGCTTGAAAGTTAAGTAGGAGATAACTAAACAGATGGGAGATACTTAGGAAATCAATAAGCGAGTCTTGGTTGTTGATCAGATATAGGTGAGGAAAAGAGAAGAGTAAAGATAATGTTCAGTTGTTAACTACCTTGTAAATAGTGGATGAGCTTGGGAACACAGAAAGAGAAGAAGGAAAAGCAATGAGTAGGTTGAATATGTTTCGCAGAAATTGATTTGATTAGAAAGCGCTAGTAACATATTTTATATTTATATATAATATATTTATAAGCCACTAGTAATATATTTTACATTTTATATATTTATATTATAATATTTTATATTTGGGGATGCTTTTCAGAGCAAAACACTTTCATGTATATTTTCTCATATGCCTCATAACAAATCGGAAGGTAGACATTATTATTTCTAACGTTCAGGTGTTAAGAAAAATTTTCAAAACTGTGAGATATGCAAAAAAGAAAAATGAACACAGTCTTTTTGATGTGACGGGTCATCTAATTCTCCTGGGCACCTGTCCAACAACTTGCATGATGTGGTCAGGGTTGAGCCTCTCAGTCAACCAGATGGAGGGAAGATATCACCCATGAAAGGGACCAACAGCAATCAAGATAAGTTGGGAGGAACAACTGGGGAGTGAGACAGATGGCACAACCCAGAGCTCCAGTGAAGCAAACTAAAGACTCAAAATGTCTGACTGTAAAACCAATGGAGGTTGTGGCAGCAGGAGAAACTCTCAGCCTCACAGGTGAGTCCATTAGAGAAACCCATGTACACAAACCCACCCACCAGGGGATCAGCACCAGAAGGGCCCAATTTGCCTGTGTGTAGAGGGGGAGGTAATTGAAAGCGGGGTAAGAGCTGAGCAAGAAACATTGTTTCCTCTCTCGCCATTCCCCCACATACAGCATCATAGCCCAGCAAAGTGGGTTACCCAATCCGGGTGAATAGCTAAGCCTCCATCCTTTACAACTTAACAGGTTTGCCAAGACAAGGAAATATGGTCCAAATGAAAGAATGGATCAAAACTCCAGAAAAAGAACTAAGCAATGAGGAGTAGCCAACCTATCAGATGCAGAGTTCAAAACACTGGTCATCAGGATACTCACAGAAATGGTTGAGTATGGTTGCAAAACAAAGGAAGAAATGAAGGCTATACAAAGTGAAATAAAGGAAAATATACAGGGAACCAATAGTGAAGGGAAGAAAACCTGGTCTCAAATCAACAATTTGTAATGGAAGAAATAAACATCTGACCAAAACATAATGAAGAAACAAGAATTCAAAAAAAAATGAGGAGGGGCTTAGGAACCTCTGGGACAACTTTAAACATTCCAACATCCAAATCATAGGGGTGCCAGAAGGAGAAGAGGAAGAGCAAGAAGTTGAAAATTTATTTGAAAAAATAATGGAGAACTTCCCCAATCTGGCAAAGGAAATAGACTTCTAGGCAGTCCAGGAAGCTCAGAGAGTCCCAAAAAAAATGGACCCAAGGAGGAACACACCAAGGCATGTCATAATTACATTACCCAAAAATAAAGATAAGGAGAAAATCTTCAAAGCAGCAAGAGAAAAGGAGACAGTTACCTACAAAGGAGTTCCCATTAGACTGTCAGCTGATTTCTCAAAAGAAACCTTACATGCAAGGAGGGGCTGGAAACGAGAAGTCAAAGTCATGAAAGGCAAGGGCCTCCATCCAAGATTGTTCTATCCAGCAAAGCTATTATTTAGAATGGAAGGGCAGATAAAGTGCTTTCCAGATAAGGTAAAGTTAAAGGAGTTCCTCATCACCAAGCTCTTATTATATGAAATGTTAAAGGGGCTTATCTAAGAAAAAGAAGATGATCAAAACTATGAGCAGTAAAATGACAACAAACTCACAACTATCAACAAGTGAATCTAAAAACAAAAACGAAAACTAGCTAAGCAAACAACTAGAACAGAAATAGAATCACAAAAATGGAGATCACATAGAGGGTTATCAGCAGGAAGGGGTAGGGGTGAGAATGGGGGAAAAGGTACAGGGAATAAGAAGCACAAATTGTAGGTACAAAATAGGCATGGGGAGGTTAAGAATAATATAGGAAATGGAGAAGTCAAAGAACTTATATGTATGACCCATGAACATGAACTGAGGGAGGGAAATATTGGTGGGAGGGGAGGTGCAGGGCAGTGGGCGATAAAGGGGAGAACAAAATGGGACAAACTGTAATAACATAATCAATAAAATGTACCTTAAAAAAATAGTGACCGAAAACTTCCCTAACCTGGTGAAGGAAAATGTCACAGAAGTTAAGGAAACAAAGAGAGTCCCAGTCAAGATGAACTCAAAAACACCCACATAACATACATCACAATTAAAATGGCAAAGTTGAAACACAAAGAGAGAATCTTAAAGGCAGCAAGATAGAAATAGTTACCTGCAAGAGAGCTCCCATATGGTTGTCAGTTGATTTCTCAACAGAAACACTTCAGTCCAGAAAGGATTGGCATGAAGTATTAAAAGTAATGCAAAGCAAGAGCTTGCAACCAAGACTACTCTATCCTCTATCTAGTACAGCTATCATTTAAAATTGAAGGTGAGATAAAGAGATTTCCAGACAAAACAAAAAAGCTAAAGGAGTTCATTATCACCAAAGCAGCATTGTAAGAAATGTTAAAGGGGTTGCTTTACAAAGAAGAAGAAATAGAGAGAGAGAAAAACATAAGTATAAACAAAAAAAATGGCAATAAATAAGTACCTATCAATAAATCCTTAAATAAAATAGGTTAAATGTTCCGATCAAAATACATGGATAGGGTAGCTGAATGGAATAGAAAACATGCACCCTGACTGGTGTGGCTCAGTGGGTTGTGCATCATGCTGCAAACAACAAGATCAATGGTTCAATTCCAAATCAGTGCCCATGCCTGGGTTGCAGGCCAGGCCCCCAGTTGGGGGTGTGCAAGAGGCAACCAGTCGATGTTTCCCTCTCATATCAGTGCTTCTCTCCCTTTCTTTCTTCATCACTTTCCCTCTCTCTATAAAGTAAATAAATAAAATATTTTTTAAAAAAAGAAACAAAACATGACCAATATACATGCTGTCTACAAGAGATCCACCTTAAAACAAAAGATTTAAACAGCATGAAAGTGAAAGGATGGTAAACAAAATATTCCATGCTAATGGAACCAAAAATAAAGATGGAGTAGCAACATTCATGTCTGATAAAACAGATTTCAAAATAAAGGCCACAAAACAGACCAAGAAGGTCGCTATATAATATTAAGGGATCAATCCAAGGAGAGAATATAACCATTGTAAACATATATGCAGCCAATATAGGAGTACCCAAATATATAAAGGAAACCTTGGTGGACTTTAAGGAATAAATCAACAGCAATACAGTCATAATAGGAGATTTTAACACCCCACTGTCATCAATAGTTATATCTCCCAGACAAAAAATCAACAAGCAAACAGCAACCTTAAATGACAGACTAGATAGATAGATTTAATTGATTATTTACAGAACATTTCATCCCAAATAGCAGGAATACACATTCTTCTCAAGTGCACAAGGGACATTCTCAAAGACAGGCCACATGTTAGGACACAAAACAAATCTTTACATATTCAAGATTCAAGGCAAATCATATCAAGCCTCTTCTCAAATCAAAACAGCATGAAACTACAAATCAGCCTCAATTAAAAGACAAACATTCTAATACAAGTAGGCTAAATAGAATGTTACTGAATAATGAATGTATTATCAGTGAAATCAAGGAAGAATACAAAAATTACCTGAGAACTAATGAAAATGAACACACAACAACCCAAAATCTATAGGACACACCAAAAGCAGTATGAAAGGGAATTTCATAGAATTACATACCTACATTAAGAAGCAATAAAAACCTCAAATAAACAATCTAACCTTACATCTAAATGACCTAGGTAAACAACAGCAAATGAAGCCCAGAGTAAGTAGAAGGAAGGGAATTGTCAAGACCAGAGCAGGAATAAATGAGAAACAAACTAAAAACAAATAAAAAAAAATCAATGATGCCAGAAGCTTGTTTGTTGAAAAGATAAATAAAATTTATAAACCTTTAGCCAGAGTTATCAAGAAAAAAGGGAAGGAACCCAAATTAATAAAATCAGAAAAGAAAGAGAAGTAACAAAGGATTGTGAGAAAATACTATGAACAACTACATACTGAGAAATTGGACACCTAGGTAAAATGTATGAATTTCTAGAAACATATAATCTTCTAAAACTGAATCAAAAAGAAGCAAAGCACCTGAAAAGACCAATAATGACTAATAAAATTGGAGCAATAATCAAAAAACTCCCAGCACACAAAAGTCCTGGACAGATGGCTTTACAGGAGAATTTTACCAGTCATTCAAGGGAGAACACCTATACTTCTCGAACTATGCCAAAAATTCAAGAGGAGGGAAGACTTCCAAACTCCTTTTACAAAAGAAACTTTTAAAAGTTTCTTTTGAAAATCAGCTCACAATTCCAAAACCAGATAAAGACACAACAAAGAAATAAAATTATAGGCCAATATCCCCGATAAACATAAATGCAAAAATTCTCAATGAAATATTAGCAAACCAGGTTCAGCAATACATTAAAGAGATCATATATCATGATCAAGTAAGGTTTATCCTTGGAATGCAAGGTTGGTACAATATTCACAAATCAATAAATGTGATACATTATATAAACAAAATGAAAGATAAAAATCACTTGATCATACCAATAGATGCAGAAAAAGCATCCGATAAAATCCAACACCCATTTATTATAAAAACTCTCAGCAAAGTGGGAGTAGGGAGATCATATCTCAAAGCAATAAAAGCTATATGTGAAACACCTACAGCAAATCATACTCAATAAGCAAAAACTAAAACTGTTTCCTGTAAGATCAGGAACAAGACATAGAACTCCACTTCCATCACTCTTTTTTTTTTAATCTTGGAATCATGTTTTTTTAAATATATTTTATTGATTATGCTAATACAGTTGTCCCAATTTTCCCCCTTTGCCCCCTTTCACCCAGTACCCCCATTCCCTCCAGCACTCCATCACCCTTAGTTCATGTCCTTGGAATGTGCATATAAGTTCTTTGGATTCTCCATTTTCTATACTGTTCTTGACCTCCCCCTGTCTATTTTGTACCTGCCAATTATGCTTCTTATTCCCTGTACAATTTCTCTCATTCTCCCCCTTCCCTCTCCCAACACAAAACTCTCCAAGTGATCTCCATATCTATGGTTCTGTTCCTGTTCTAGTTGTTTGCTTAGTTCATTTGTTTTTTTTTTTTATTAAGCTGTTGATAGTTGTGAATTTGTTGCCATTATAATGTTCCTTGTTTTGATCTTCTTTTTCTTAGATAAGCCCCTTTAACATTTCGTATAATAAGGGCTTGGGGCTGATGAACTCCTTTAACTTTATGTTATCTGGGAAGCACTTTTTCTGCCCTTCTATTTTAATGGATAGCTTTGCTGGATAGAGGTTGTAGGTCCTTGCTTTCCATCACTTTGAATACTTCTTGCCAGTCTCTTCTAGTCTAAAAAGTTTCTTTTGAGAATCAGCTCACAATCTTATGGAAATTCCTTTGTAGGTAGCTATCTGCTTTTCTCTTTCTGCTTTTAAGATTCTATCTTTATCTTTAACCTTTTGCATTTTAATTATGATGTGTCGGTGTGGTCCTCTTTGGGTCCAACTTGTTTGGGACTCTCTGTGCTTCCTGGACTTGTATGTCTATTTCCTTCACCAAATTAGGAAAGTTTTCTTTCATTTATTTTTTCAAATAAGCTTTCAATTTCTTGATGTTCCTCTTCTCCTTCTCATATCCCTATTATTCGGATGTCGGTACATTTCAAGATGTCCCAAAGGCTCCCTATACTATCATCATTTTTTTTAATTCTTTTTCCTTCTTGCTGTTCCGGTTGAATGCTTATTTCTTCCTTATGTTCCAAATCGTTGATTGGAATTCTGGCCTCTTTCCCCTCTGCCGCTGTAGATTTTCCTTTATTTCACTTAGTATTACCTTCATTTCTTCCTGTCTTTTTAATGTTGTTGCTATACTCAGTGAGTTCTTTTGAGCACCCTGATCACCATTGTTTTGAACTCTGCATCTGATAGGTTGGTTATCTCCATTTTATTTAGTTCTTTTTCTGGGATTTTGTTCTGTTCTTTCATATGGGCCATATTTCTTTGTCTCCTCAATTTGGCAGCCTCCCTGTGTTTGTTTCTGTGTATTAGGTAGAGGTGCTTTGACTCCCTGTTTTAGCAGTGTGGTCTATTGTAGAAAAAGCACCTATATTTTGTGAATCAGAGCCAGGTAATGGCTGATAGGTAATCACCAGGGCAGGTTAACCAGCTTCACTAGTTTGTGGCTCTGTGTGAGAAGAGGGCTTGGAGAGAGGAAAATGCCACTGCCTGGTTTCTGGAGGTTTACCCAGCACTTTCCTTGTTTCCAGTTACTTCACTTACTCCCCAAATGCAACTGGTGCCTTCCAGTTGTTGCTCTGGTGCTGAAACCCAGAAGGGGGTGATTCTGCTTACATTATAAGCCTGGGTGTGGCCTTTAAGCAGAGTCTCATGAAAATCTGGCAGTTTCATTGGCTGCCTCAATCCCCACTGATTTTTACAGTCAGATATTATGGGGATATATCTTTCTGACACTGGAAACCTGGGTTGTGAAGTATGGCCTGGGGCTAGGATTGCTAGCTCCCCAGGTACCCCTCCCTATTTATATCCACCACATGTGAATGCGGGACCACCCGTTCTGCTGTCATTGCCACTCCATGCCAGTCCATGTCTCTGCCTCTCCACTCAAGAGTATCTCCTCTCATCCTACCCACCTGGATGAATGTGGCTTCTCTAAATCCTTGGCTGTCAGACTTCCATACAGCTCAATATTCTGACAGTTCTGGGTGTTATTTGTTTTGAGGTTTAGTAATTCTTTCTGTGGTTGCACAAAGAGGCGAAGTGTGTTTACCTAAACCTCCATCTTGACCGGACTACTTTCATCACTCCTGTTCAAAATAGGACTGAAAGCCCTAGCCTGGGGTCAGACAATAAGAAGGCAATAAGAAGAAATAAAAGGCATCCAAATTGGAAAGCAGGAAGTGAAACTGTCATTATTTACAGATGACATGAAAACATGTAAAAATTACCTAGAAAACCCCACAGATTCCACAAAAAAAACTACTAGACCTAATAAATGAATTAAGAAAGGTAGCAGGAAACAAAATCAATACTGAGAAATCAATGGAATTTTTATACATCAATAATGAACTATCAGCAAGAAAAACTAAGAAAACTATCCCATTTACTATTGCAACAAAGAAAAAGTAAGGTACCTAGGAATAAATTTTACCAAGGAGGTAAGAGACCTGTACTTGGAAAACTAAATGACATTGATGAAAAAATTGAGGAAGAGACAAGCAAGTGGAACACATGCTGTGTTCATGGATAGGAAGAATTAACATCATTAAAATGTCCATACTACCCAAAGCAATCCATAGGTTGAACACAAATCTTCTTAAAATAACAATGGCATATTTTACAGATCTAGAACAAATATTTAGAAAATCCATATGGAACCAAAAAGACCCCAAATAGCCTTAGCAACCTTGAAAAAGAAAAATAAAGTTGGACGTATAACAATACATGATATCAAACCATATTCCAAGGCCACTGTAATGAAAACAGCCTGTTACTGGCATGAGAACAGACATATAGGTCAATGGGACAGAACAGAGAGCTCAGAAATAAACCCATGCCTTTATGGTCGATTAATATTTGACAAAGGAAGAAAGCATTCAATGGAGTAAATCAGTCTCTTCAATAAATGTTGTTGGGAAAACATGCAAAATACATGAAACTAGACCACCAGCTTACACCATTCACAAGAATAAGCTCAAAATGAATAAAAGACTCAAATGTAAGTTGTGAAACCATATAAATCTTAGGGGAAAATATAGGCAGTAAAATTTCAGATATCTTGCATAGCAATATCTTTGTTGATATATCTCATAAGAAAAGGTAAACAAAGGAAAAATAAACAATTGGGGCTACATAAAGTTAAAAAGTTTCTGAAAACCTAAAGAAACCATCATCAAAATTAAACTGTTGCCAATGATCCACCTGATAAGGGGTTAATTTCCAAAATATATAAAGAACGCAATGCAACTCTATACCAAGAAGACAAACAATCCAATTAATAAATGGGTAAAGAACCTGAATAGACACTGCTTCAAAGATGACATACAAATGGCCCTTAGATATGTGAAATGCTCAACATTACTAATCATCAGAGAGATGCAAATTAAAACCATAATGAAATATTATCTCAACCTGCCAGAATGGCTATCATCAATAAATCAACAAACAAGTGCTGGTGAGAATGTGGTAAAAAGCGAACCCTAGTGCACTGTTGGATGGAAGGCCAACTGTTATAACCACTGTGGGAAACAGTATGGAGTTTCCTAAAAAAAATTAAAAGTGGAACTACCTTTTGACCAGCAATTTCACTTCTGGGAATATACCCTAAAAACCCTGAAACACCAATTCTAAAGAATATATGCAGCCCTGTGTTCACAGCAGCATTATTTACAATAGCCAATGTCTGGAAACAGCCTAAGTGTCTATCAGTAGGTGAGTGGATAAAAAAGCTGTGGTACATTTACACAACAGAATATTACACAGCAATGAAAAAGAAGGAACTCCTACTTTTTGCAACAGCATGGGTGGACCTGGAGACTCTTATGCTATGTGAAATAAAACAGTCAGCGGAAGACAAGTACCATATGATCTCACTTATATGTGGAATCTAATGAACAAAATAAACTAACAAGAAAAATAGAAACAGAGGCATAGGTATATGGAACAGACTCATAGCTATAAGAGTGGAGGACTGAAGAAGGTAAAGGAATTAGCCAAAGGACATATATGCATGACCCATGGACATGGACAACAAGGTAGGGATTGCCTGAGGGAGTGAGGTGGGGGCAGGGTTAAAGTGGGCAAAGAGGAAAATTTGGGACAACTGTAATAGCATAAATAATAAAATATAATATAAAAAAGAAAAAAGGAGAACAGGAGGCAGGGCTTTCATTGAACCTATAATGGTTTATTTTTTAAGCTGCTCAATGAATACCTTTGTGTTCATTGTATTATTCATTATGATTTTTGTTGGCTTAAAACACTTTATAATTCAAAAATTAAATTGTCATCTATTACCCTTTAACCTATGCTTTCTAACTTCCCACTACAATATATAAAGACGATTAAAAAGACAATATACAAAATGATGTTTTTATTAGTTTGCTATGGTTGCTATAATAGAAATATCACAGAATAGGTCGTTCAAACAACAGAAATTTATTTTCTCACAATTCTAGAGACTAGAGATCCAAGATCAAAACGTTCTCAGGGCTTGTTAATTTTGAGGCTTCACTCCTCATTTTGCAGATTGTCACTTTGTTCTCAGAAAATCTTTTCTCTATGTATGTATTTCCCTGGTGTCTCTTTGGGTACCTAAATTCTCTGTTTTTATAAGGACACTAGTCGTAGTTGATTAGGGTCCATCTACATGATCTCGTTTAACTTTCTTTACCTCTTTAAAGATCTATCTTCAAATAATCTCCCATTCTAAGCTACCAAAAGTTAGAACTTCAACCTACCAATTTGTGGGGAATATAATTTAGCCCATAACATTACTGAATTCTAAGGTCAACGTTCAATTGATTCCCAGAATCTGGAAGAAAATAGCAATTATTATATGAATGATTTGAAAATAAATAAACAATAGGTTGCTCATGTTTCAGCTCGGAAATCATAGCAGCACTACCAGTCCCTAACTTGCAAAGAGAGAGTGGGAAGGTGGTTCACTTCCCATTGCATATTCTTACATAATAACCAAGGTCCAGCCATTGTGTTTTGTAGCTATTAAGAATACCAATCCATTTTCTAAAATTTTCTTTTCTTACCTGAAATAGGTAATATTTTATATTTCTCTGAGTCTTCAAACTGATCACATCCCCTAACTATCTGCAGTGTTTTTCTATAAGCCTCTTGTTGGTATTTTTTCTATTTTCTCATTTTTGTAAAAAGACAAATCTTGTCAGACAGAGATAGAATCTTAATCTACCCCCACAGCCCCACTACCCCCAAAATATAGTTCACCCTGAGTCAATGCAGTATATGAAAACTCCATTTCCCGGAATGCACTGTACCTGGTAAGGACTATACCTCCCTGTATGCAATATAACTCTACTGGTCTTCCCAACTGCTTGCACCATTTTCATTTTGTTTGGTTTTTAGTTACATTCTCTAAATGATGTACAAAGTACAAAGGCAGAACTATCATCTGAAATGAAATAAAAATCAAGCTATATTCATATTTCTTTCCTTCAGTCCTAAATGTCAGAATACAGTAGAACATTGTTTACAGAATTTTGAGAAAGGGGAAAAAAGAACCTTACGACCCTTGAAATTATACCCAGTCAAGTTTCATTTAATGGGCAAAAGGCAACAGAAAGAACCTTTCTTACAGGGCAGTTTATTGGTCTTTACTAATTACACAAAACCATAACTTAGCTTTTTCTATCTATTTACCACATTCTGAAGATGCAGAAAAAAAATCATTACCTAAAATGTTGTTTTCAAATTCTGCACCCAAGGAACAGTTTATCCCTGCATTGCTTATCACAACTATTCTTGTTCTGTTTCTGATGCTGTAATTTCCCAGCATTAGGAATGCTTCTTGAGGCACACCTTCATCCACTGCTCTAAATTCTTGAGTTTTTTATGACCACTTAGAACAAGAAATAATGCTGTCCTGAGCCAGTATTTACTAACAATGACCAAAATTTTCACACAGCTGATTTTCACACAGTACTCTTTTTGCCCTGCATGGAAGAAATATCAGGAAGACCAGCATAAAGGCTATTTTCATTGCCAAGTTTCTTGGATATTGTGTTTCTCATCCTTAAAATGTATATAGGCATACACTGCATAATGACATTTTGATCAATGATGGACCACATGTGTGATGGTGGTTCCACAAGATTATAATGGAGTTGAAAAATTCCTATCACCTAGTGGCGTTATTACCACATTAACACTGTAGCACAACACATTACACATGTGTTTGTGGTGATGGTGTAAACGTACCTACTGTGTTGCCAGTTGTATATAAACATAGCACATACAATTACGTACAGTACATCACATCTGATAATGAAAATAAATGACTATGTTACTGGTCTATGTATTTACTGTACCATAATTTTTATTATTATTTTAGTGTGTACCCTTGATACTTAGAAAAACAGGCTGCTGTAAAACTACATGTCATGTTACCCTAGCAACAGACTCATACATCTCATGTTTACTATGTGTCCCAATTGCATCATTTTATCTTATACTTAACTTAATTTCATGTTGTTTTGTTCATTATGGCCCCTAAGTGTACAAAATCCACTGTTAATGTTTCCAGTAAGAGGCCAAATCAAGTGATTGACCTGGAAACAAAGTTAAAAATGATTAAGGACTAGGAAGGTGGAAAATAAATAATTGTTATTGCTGGCCAGTCAGGCATGTCCCATTCCACCTTAGTTACAACCCTGAAGGATCAAAACAAAGTGACAAAAGTTGTTAAAGAATCTGCTTCATTGAAAACAAGACCAACAAAAATTCAAGAAGGGCCTATATCAGACATGGAGAAACTTCTAATGACCTGGACTGAGAACCAGACACAGAAACACATTCCTCTCAGCTCCATAATGATCCAAAGCAAAAATTTGTTTGTGATGTTGAAAGGAGAGGCTAGACCCAACTGTGATTTTAAATGTAGAGCTCAGGGTGGTTTAAAGGATTCAAGAATTGTTATTCATTACATGATATGGAAGTGAGTGGTGAGTCTTTGAGCACTGATATGAAGTCAGCTAAAGAATTTTTAGAAGCTCTAGATAAGCTAATTGTGGTGTAAAATTATTTGCCAGAGCAAATATTCAATATGGGTGAAACGCCCCTATTTTGAAAACAAATGCCCAAAGGACTTTCATCCATAAGGAGGCCAAGTCAATGTCAGATTTCAAGGCTTTTAAGGAGAGGAAAACAGTCTTGCTTGGGGACAATGCTGCATGCTACAGGTTGAAAACCTTTATGATCTGTCACAGTAAGAACCCCAGGACCTTCAAGCATATCAATCAGCACTTACTACCAGTGTCCTACAGGAACAATAAGAAGTCATGGATGTTCAACATTGCTAGCCATTAGGCAGATGCAAATTAAAATCACAATGAGATACCACTTCACACTTGTCAGAATGGCCATCATTAATAAATCAACAAACAACATGTGCTGGTAAGGTTGTGGAGAAAAGGGAACTCTAGCACACTGTTGGTGGATTTGTAGACTGGTACAGCCACTGTGGAAAACAATATGGAATTTCCTCAAAAAACTAAAGATGGAACTGCCTTTCAATCCAGTAATCCCAGTGCTGGGACTATACCCTAAGAACCCTGAATCACCAATTCAAAAGAACCTATGAACCCCAATGTTCATAGCAGTGTTATTTACAATAGCCAAGTGCTGGAAACACCCTAAGCACCCATCAGTAAATGAGTGGATCAAAAACTATGGTACATTTATACAGTGGAATTTTATACAGGAGAAAGAAAGAAGGAAATCCTACCCCTCACAACAGCATGGATGGAACTGGAGCACATTATACTAAGTGAAATAAGCCAGGTGGTGAAAGACAAATACCATATAATCCCCTCTATAAGTGAAATCTAATCAACAGAACAAAGAAATGAGCAAAAGAGAACCAGAGACTTAGAAATAAAGAACAAACCGACACTGACCAGAGGGAAGGAGGGAGTGGGCTAATAGGGGAAAGAAGGGAAAGGGGCAAGCAAAGAAACATGAATAGAGGACTCATTGGCATGGACAATGGGGGGGATTGACTGTGGCAGTCAGAAGGGGACAGGGTAGGGGAGAGCAATGGGGAAAAGGTAGGAAAACTGTAAAATAACAACAATGATTTTTTTTAAAGAGAAAAGAAAAGAATATACCCCCCCAAAAAAGGAAGTCATGGATGGTCCTCCTCCTCTTCCATCACGCCCTCTTGAATTACTCTGCCAGCAAAAGGGATAAGTACTATTTGGAATTAACATACCTTTCAAGATTTTGCTTCTGGTTAATAATGTTCCTACACATGCTGCTCTTATTGGTGATCTTCATCCCAACATCAAAATAGTGTTTCTCCCTTTGATCCAACCAAAAGATCAAAGAATGATAGCAACTTTTAAGACCTACCACCTGAGGAAGACCTTTGCCCAGGCTATCGCTGCAACTGAGGAAGACACTAAGAAGACAAATCTGAAATTCTGGGAGGGTTACAATGTCTACAGTTGCCTCAAGAACCTTCCTTGGGCTTAGGATGATATCACCAAGGAGTATGTAAGTGGCATCTGGAAGAAAACACTCAAGAGGTTAGTCCATTACTTCAAAGGATTTGCCAAGGATAAGGAGGTTTCAATAATCAACAAGGCTGTAGTTGAGATGGCAAACAACTGTAATATGGATGTGGATGAGGATGACATGGGAAGCAGCTACATGTGGTTCCTGAAGAAGTGACTAATGGGAAGTTGTTGTAACAGGAACACATAGCTTTAAAAAAAAAGAGAGAAGAAAAGAAAAGAAAAGAAAAGAAAAGAAAAGAAAAGAAAAGAAAAGGAAAGGAAAGGAAAGGAAAGGAAAGGAAAGGAAAGGAAAGAAAAGAAAAGAAAAGAAAAGAAAAGAAAAGAAAAGAAAAGAAAAAAGAAAGAAAAGAAAAAAAACTGCAGAAGAAAAGAAAGAGCCCCCAAGAAAATTCACAATTTGCAAATTCACAATTAGCAAATGTTTTTGCAGACCTCAACAACTTCTTAATAAGTTTAAGAACATGGAACCCAACACCAAAAGTTTTCATTAATAGAGAGGAATAATCACAGTGCATTATCTGCTTACAAACAAGATGACAAAAAGAAATAAACCAAGCAAACCACCATGGACTTATTTCTGAAAAGAGTAACACCTTCTCAAGAAGAGCCTCAGGCAGGTCCTTCAGGAGTTATTCCACAAGAAGGCATTGTCATCACAGGAAGTGACAGCTCTGTGTGTGTTGTTGCCCTGAAGACCTTCCAGTGGGATAAGATGTGGAGGTGGAACAGAGTGGTATTAATAATCCTGACCCCGTGTGGGCCTAGGCTAATGTGCATGTTTGTGTCTTAATTTTTAACAAAAAATGTTTAAAAAATAAAAAGTTAAAAATCAAGAATAAAAATATTCTTATAGAATAAAGATATAAGGAAATAAATTATTTTGTACAGCTGCATGTCTTTGTATTTTAAGCTAAATGGTATTATGAGTCAAAAAGTTTTTAAAGCTTTAAGTGTATAAACTAAAAAAATTACATTAAGCTAAAGTTAATTTATTATTGAAAAAATTATAAATTTAGCATAACCCAAGTGTACAGTGTTTATAGAGTCTACGGTTGTGTACATTAACGTCCTAGGTCTTCACATTCAGTCACCACTCACTCACTGACTCACCTAAAACAACTTCTAGTCCCGTAAGCTCCATTTATGGTAAATGCCCTCTATAGGTGTACAATTGATTTGTCTTTTATACTGTATTTTTGCTGTACCTTTTCTATTTTTACATACACAAATACTTACCATTGTGTTACAATTGCCTACAGTATTCAGTATGTTGACATGCTGTAAGCTACACCATATATCCAGGTGTGCACAAGGTTGTATCATCTAGGTTTGTGTAAATGCAGTCTCTGATGCTCACACAGTGATGAAATCCTCTAACCACACATTTCTCAGAACATATCCCTGTCATTAAACAACACATGACTATTGAGAAACGTAAGTATGGTTTTATATATAACTTGAAAAGAATAATAAACTGGCCAATGATGTATTTTATCTGACACAAATTCCTCTGTGTTATCATCTTCCTCCTAAGATTTGAGGATATTTCTACTTAATTTTGATTTTTAAATTATATTAAATGGTATTGTCAGGTTCCAGTTGCAAAGAACAAAATCCACTCTACCTAATTTAGCAGAAGCAGGTTTATTACAAGTTATAATGTTACTGGATTATTGGAAAGGCTGAAGGGACAGACTCTAAATTAGGTTCCAGGAATGGCTCCCAAAGTTATAAAACTCAGTCACCAAAGGAGCCTCTTTTGTAATAAGGAAACCTCCTGCCAATAGGTAAACTGCTACCTTTTGAACTTCACCCCCATCACCCCAAACAAGAAGTACAATCTCTACCAGCAAAATGGGCCCCCTGTTCAATCACCCCCACTACGCTGTAGTTCAACAGATACTAAGACTCCTGCTGATGGTGTAGCAGAAACACCAATTTCCCACCCACCATGCTTGTGAGGAAAATCAAGCAGCAGAAACAACCTGTGTCTCACTTTCACCTTCTAAATCTTAGGTAAGTGAACCTAATTCATTTACTTTCTAGATTTTAAATTGTACTCAGAACCTTAGATGCAAGGGATTCTGAGAGTTGTATGAAAATGCACACTAGAAAAAGGTTTGAAAGGATATTGAGCACTAATTTATCATATTCACAATAATGCAATTCTAATCATATTTTAAATATATAAGAAAGAAGACTAATATACAATATGATTCTAAGGGTCCATTCAAATCATCTGAGGGTCTTTTTGTAACTATAGATAAGGGTTATAATATTAATGATATTAATAATAATATTAATTGTTAACATTTGGCTTCATGTTATGTCCAAACCAATTTTCTATGTGCTTCATGGGTACTATGCCATTCAAACCTTATAGCAGCCCTAAGGTATGTACCCTTTTCATCCTCTATTTATAAATGAGAGACTGCAGCATAGAGTGGTGAAATAATATGCTCAAGGCTGCAAACTGTTGATGGCAAAAATTTCCAACCAAGATGGAGGTGTAGATAGATACACTTTATCTCCTTGTGCAACCAAAGGGACAACAACAAATTTAAAAACAAAAAATAGCTAGAACTGCCAGAAAACCAAACTGTATGGAAGTCTGACAACCAAGGTATTAAAGAAGAAACATTCATCCAGACTGGCAGGAGGGGTGGGGACAGGCAGCCAGGGCAGCAAGGACGCAGGCAAGCCTGTGGCTGGAGGACCAGGTGGTCACATATTTGTGTGCAGATAAACCAGAACAACAGGACAGTGAGAGAGACCATGAAACCCAGGGTTCCAGCACAGGAAAAGAAAGCTTCAAAACCTCTACCAGTAAAAACCTGTGGTGGCTGTGGCTGCAGGGGAAACTGCCAGTCTCACAGGAGAAACTGCCTGTCGTCTGAGAGACCACAGGGCCCTAGAATGGACACAAACCCATCCACCTGGGAATCAGCACCAGAAGGTCCCAATTTGCTTGTGGGTAGCAGGGGAAGCAACTGAAAGCCTCTCAAGGGCTAAGCAAGTGGCATTGTTCCCTCTTAGACCCCTCCCCTACATACAGTACCACAACTCAGCAAAGTGGATTGCCTTGCCCTGGCAAATACCTAAGTTTCCACTACTAACAACATAATAGGACTGTGGACACAAAAAAAATATGGCCCAAAGGGAAGAACAGATCAAAGCTCCAAAAATAGAACTAAGCGATGCAGAGATAGTCAACCTAACAGATGCAGAGTTCAAAACACTGCTAATCTGGGTGCTCACAGAAATCATTGAGTATGGTTGCAAAATGGATGGAAAAATGAACGCTATGTAAAGTGAAATAAAGCAAAATATACAAGGAACCAACAGTAAAGGGAAGGAAATATGGACTCAAATCCACCATTTGGAACAGAAGGAAGAAATAAACATTCAGCCAGGGCACGATGAAGAAACAAGAACTCAAAAAAATAAGGAGACTTAGGAACCTCTGGGGCAACTTTAAATGTTTCAACATCCAAATCATAGGGGTGCCAGAAGGAGAAGAGGAAGAGCAAGAAGTTGAAAACTTATTTGAAAAAGTAATGGAGAACTTCTTCAGTCTGGCAAAGGAAATAGACTTCCTCCTGGAAGTCCAGGAAGCTCAGAGAGTCCCAAAGAAGCTGGACCCAAAGAAGCACACACCAATGCACATCATAATTACATTACACAAGATTAAAGATAAGTGGAGAATTTTAAAAGCAGCAAGAGAAAAGGAGACAGTTCACTACAAAGGAGTTCCCATAAGACTATCAGCTGACCTCTCAAAAGGAAACTTACAGGCAAGAGGGGGTTGGAAAGAAGTATTTGAAGTCATGAAAGACAAAGACCTATATCCAAGAACACTCTATCCGGCAAAGCTATCATTTAGAATGGAAGGGCAGAAAAAATGCTTCCCTAATACGGTCAAGTTAAAGGAGTTTGTCATCACCGAGCCCTTATTAAATGAAATGTTAAAGGGACTTCTCTAAGAAAAAGAAGATGATCAAAAATGTGAACAGTAAAATGACAACAAACTCACAACGATCAACAACTGAACCTAAAAAAGAAAAATAAAAACAAACTAAGCAAACAACTAGAACAGGAACAGAATTACAGAAATGGAGATCACATGGAGGGTTATCAGTGGGGAGAGAGGGGGAGAATGGAGGAAAAGTTACAGGGAATAAGAAACATAATTGGTAGGTATACAATAGACGGGGGATGTTAATAGTATAGGAAATGTATAAATAGTATAAGAATAGTATAGGAAGCCAAAGAACTTGTATGTACAATCCATGGACATGAACTAAGGGGGGGGGCGGAATGCTGGTGGGAGGGTGGGTACAGGGCAGAGGGGAATAAAAGGGAAGAAAAAAATGGGACAACTGTAATAGCATAATCTATAAAGTATATTTTTTTTAAAAAAAAGAAGGCTGCATACTGTTAAGAAATAGAACCAAGACTCTAACCTGGACAGTCCTACCTGCAGAGGCCACCTCTTCTGGATATTTTATTCATAGTTCTGAGATGGGGTCCAGGAGACTATGCTTTGGTGTGTGTGTGTGTGTATGATTCCCATAAACACCAAGGTTTTAATAATCTTCAGTATTTTCCAGTTTTAGATCATCATCATATATTCATTTTATAATCAGAAAAAAGGCTCTAAAATTATAACATATATAATTCTGAATATGCTATATAATCATTGCATATAAATAATATATATACTACAAAAATCCTGTAGGTAAATACACCAAAGTATTTCCAGGAACAATCTTTTTACGGTGGGAGAGTGAATGATGTTTTGATACCTTCTACTTTTTGCGTTTTCATTCTGTGTTTACATTGGCCAAGAACCAGCTCACACGTAGTTTATAATGGCATCCAAGTGTTAAAGATATGATCTCTTTTTACAATACTTGCTTTTTACTTCTTTTTTCTTTCCCTTCCCAATGCAATTTTATATTATAAAATTCAAAGCTGGAATAGTAACATAAAATTTCCTAGTCTTTTAATCGGACTAAAAAAAAAAACCCAAAAGATTTATCACATAAGCTTGGGTATTTTATTTTATGCATTAGAGATGGTAAAAAAATAATAATAATAATGATTTGAGATGCCAATTCCTAACATGTACAGCAATACCTGTTGATTACACTTTATCTTTCTCTGTCCCCTCTTTTTCCTGTCCCCCTCCATTGCTTCTCATCTGTAAATCTAAAGGAAACCTGGGCAGGCCACGCATGTGGTGATCTGAGAAGCACAGTTGCCCTGAGAACGGCAACCGGCACTGTAGCTGGGCCAGTCCAGCCACTGCGCAGGCGCAAGCTCACCACACACTGCATCCATCGCTTCCACGAGCCTCGCTCAGCAATCCTAATACATCATCCAAGCAAACATTAATATTTTACCTCAGTTATCAAGTGTACCCGTTCAAACTTTTATCTAAAACATTCTTTATCATCTTTTCATTAAGTTCTCAAGAGCTAATGGTTTCTGAGTTCCCCGGGTAAGGATGATGTTCTGAATAATGAAAGCTCATTATTTCTCCACAGAATGCTTGTTAATTCAAATGATGATATTAAAACTATAGTAGCCTTTAGCACTGGGGTGATTTCTAGCATACTTTATCATGTATCAATATATACTCTGTTTGTCAAAACTGCCCAGGGCTGGGGCTGACATTCTCTCTGGAGGAGCCTAGTGCTTCAAAAGGCACTGAATACACCAAGGTGACAACTTGCAGAGTTTGCGCCTTTAGGAAATGGAAAGATGAAACTTGAAGTGCCACTGTCTCCCTTGATTTCCTTATTAGTATTCATAAAGAGACATTGCCCTCGTCTTTCTACTCCTTATGGGTTTCCCTTTTGAATGGAATAAGAGGAAATAAATATTTTGAAAAGGAAGCTCACATAGGGTGTTCTACACATGACACATTATTTACTTTCACTTAACTAATCCCAAAATAACCTTCACATACACCAAAAAGGCTGGTTTAGTTATTGCTCAGACACACACACGCATACACACAGGTTGCCTTCCACTCAACGTTTAAGGCGGCTGGTGATATTCTCGGGCAAGAAGTGATGGCTCTCCACGTTATTTTGTACAGGGCGTTATTTTGTTCACTGAGTTCTGAGTCTCTTTAAATACTTCTTACTTTATCTTACCCGAGATTTTATGGCCATATGGATTCAGTCAGTTGCCACGTTGCTGTTTCTCGAATGTGTCCCCTGTAGTCCACCGTCAATAGGATACTTCTAATGTTGTCAAACTCATACTTTCCCCTCTTTAACTTTTTGATTCGGGTTAGATATGACTGAGAAGCATGCTGCCAAGAGGGTCACTGAAAAAATCAGCAGCCACCCTATTATTACCTATATGTCCTACACGACTCCCCACCATGGACTTCCCATTTCATTACTCTCCCACTCACTCTCCACCTTCCTGTTATTGTAAAGCTTTGCACAAATTAGAAAATTGCTTCCTTCTGGCAGTTTTTCAGATTCGTCTATATGTCCTGCATTTTTGAAACATCTGAAATTCCTCCTAGCAGGTCTCCAAGGAGAGGGCAGCTTTGCCAACTAGATATTTTATCTCCCTGAAATGGTGTAAAATCTGAAGAATCTTATCTGTGCCTCCCTCTAGAACCTGGGAGGAATTGTAATTTTGAAAACCAAGGCTTTCTCTAAGTTGCTCGGAGCTCCAAGGTCAACGCATAGGAGCACTGGCGTGTGCTACAACATGCATTTCTGTACCATTGTCTCTTAATTATCTCTCCTGTGGAAGACTAGCTGGGCGCCTGCCCACAGGCACTATCATACCAACATGGTGAACTTTCTGCATGGTAGCTGCACTTTTAGAACAGTAACTATCTGAAAGAAAAAGGGTCTACATTCATTACTATAATTATATTAATTATACCACTCAATATTTTTTGCATTTTACATTAATCATGTTAGGCAATAGAATGATGCTTATTTAAAAGAAATAAAAGTCACTTTGTTAATCCAATATATTAATGGTAAGGAGCATCTGAGCTAATTTATTGTAGAGGAGCAAATGCATTCCCAGAATATTTCAGTCATTGGGTCAATTAAGAAAAATGTGGTTTGAGAAAAATATGTAGGTCATTTACTACTGCATTCCTGGTTTAAAATATTCTGACCCATTATCAGACTATGTGCCTTAAACATCTTCAGGGCACACATACATTCCAATTGTTGGTTCAGAAAATGTTGTCACCCTATATGCAGGGAACTGCTTGAATCTCCTCCCAAAGTATAAATGTAGCTTCAGTCCTAATACAGAGAAAAATGAAGTAGACTTGGATGAAACTGATATATAATTAATTGATCATGCTATTTGGTCTAGAGACTACTAAGTATCCTCTTCCATGTAAAACCACCCCGCTCCCAAAGCAAATGTTATAACAATTTTTCTCACTATTTCTACCGGCACAGTCTTCTAAATGCTTAAATTTTATTGAGAATGGGTAACTTTAGGACAAATTAAACATGAAACATTTGGGAAATTGACTTCTTGACATCTAAAATTAGCAAAGTAATTTTCAAGAGGAAATAATACTTAGTAAGATTGACAGAAAAGGGAGGCAGAAAGCTAAAGCAAGAGGCCACTCTAGGTAGATTCCACATTCAATCAATTTCAATTTTAATAAGAGTTTTATTCAAAGTACATTTATAAAGGAAAGGCAATTATAAACATTTGCATGATTACCATTTATAAGGGCTTTTTAAAGAAATGTATGAACATCAGCAATGGAAACATAAAATTAAATTAATTTTACCACCCCTACCACCCAAATGGGAGCTGTTCATATGAAAATATATGATTTCAGGAGTTGGGTTTATTTTTTTGTTTTTAATGCATGACAACAAAGTTCTACCAATGGATCACAAGTCGGACCCTACATGTCATCCTCAACTGTTCAGGGTGTATTGTACTTACCATCACAAAGAAGTCTAGGTGGCCAGCTGAAGTTCTATAGGTTTTCCTGTGCAGCTGAATATTTTTGTTGATCTCTAATAAAAATATATCTCTTCATGATCTGTAGATTTTTTCTATAAAAGGAAATTTATTCCTCTTTTCACATTTTTTAGCTGTATGTGTTGCTATCTATAGTGCAGAGTGGGGATTAGTAACTTTTTTTATAAAGAGCCAGAGAGTAAACATTTTAGGATTTGGGGACCATATGGTCACTGTTGCCACTACTCAGCTCTGCCAAAGAGCAAAAGTAGCTGTAGACAATACATAAATGAATGAGCATGGCTGTATTCCAGCTAAACTTTATTCATAAAAATAGGCAACAGGCCAGATTTGGTTCATGGAATTTAGTTTGTTGACCTCCATAAGAAAAACCTGTCTTAAAAGCATTTGCTTTACATGTAGTGCTATTATAATTATTTGAAACCACTCACTAAAGCTATCATTAAGAATAGAATTATACTGTTTAATCATTTGTGATGAAGTCACTTAGTGTTTGATTCACCATCAAGTTCTTCCAGCACATAAATGACTCACTGGACAGATGACTTTATTTATAAACATCCTTATAAATCAACCCACTATCTGATGATCAGTTAGACTCTTGGCCTTCCTAAAACCCAATCTTCACATTAAAACATTAGAAAGATCATATGATGAAAGGGAAACTGACATGATAACATTTTTAATATCAGCCACTCATGCTACCTCTCAGTTGTTGCAATTATATAAGGAAAACCACAACCGGGCTTTTATATAATGAAAACGATGTCTTGAGTGACCTGCCTGCAAACAGCAAGGATCAGAATAACTTAAGAAGACCTGAGACCTTCTTCTAGGGTGGTACATGCTCCACGGAAGATCTGCTTCAGTCTTCCACGTGAAGTAGGTTAGACCCCTTCTCACAAACTGTAAAGGAACCTGAGGAACAAAGGACATGGTTTATCCAAAAATGAAATGCGTTCACAGAATATGAGCCAACTCAAATTTCTTTAAGTTAGACTAGGTCTCAGAGGCTACGTATAATAGAGCTCTTAACTTTGGGCCTATGATTGGACTTCACTTGAATTCTAAAAATTGCCTACAATTATAGGCAAAATTTTAATATCAGAGTGTTAAAACATCTATTTAACTTTTTTCTCATTGTGAAAGTCTATTACATCCATCAGTTCTCAAAGAGGCTTTATCCCTTAGAGTGAGTTGAATAGTAGCCCATATATATATATATATATATATATGTGTGTTTGAGTCCTAACCCTGTGAATATGATCTCTGAAAATAGGATTTTGCAGATGAAATTAAGAATCTCAGTATAAGATCATTCTGGATTTCGAGTAGACCCTGAACCCAATAACAAGTGTCTTTTTAAGAGACAGGAAGGGAGATCTGAGACATTGAAATTACATTACCATGAGTCGAGGAACACCTCGAGTTACCAGAAGCTGAAAGGAAGGAAGGCTCTTTCCCTAGGGCCCTGAGAGGGATCATGGCTTACCTTGTACATTTCAGACTTCTAGCCTCTAGAGCTGTGAAAGAATAAATTACTGCTGTTTTAAGTCACCTAGTTTGTGGTAATTTATTATGGCAGCCCCAGGAAACTAATACATCCCTCAAAAAGTTAAGACCCAAAGTCACTCCTGAGGCTCATCAAGTGTCACTGAAGCATCTTAAGGTAACTCAGCAGCTGAGACAGAGCAATGGCCTAGAATTCGGGTCCCTTGACTCAAAATCACATGCTCAATCCTCAACTATATCATAATATTATGTGCCCACATCTGTGCTAGATTCTGTGTGGAAAAGCAAAACTGTATGCTATGATCACTGCCTCAGGTGATATATAATCAAGTCATGGATAAAATACACAAAACTGTTTATTATTTAACAAGAAGTACAGCAGCTTCAAGCACAGACTCTGAATCCAGACTTCCTGGTTTCGAACACCAGTACTGTCCCCTGCACGCCAGTCAAACTTGGGTGAGTTACTTAACCGTTCTGTGTTTCAGTTACTTCATCTATAAATTTGGATGAATGATAAAACCTATCTCTTAGGACTAGTGACAGTAACTGGCCCAGAGGATTGTTATATCTGTAGTGTTCTGCATTCCATGCTAAGGATACTGTGGTGAAAAAGATACAGTCCCTGACTTCAAAGGGCTTACACTATTATGTTTGTGGAAACTGATGCAATGGAACAATCAGGCAATTTCAATGTAATATTTGAAATGTAACATAATGGGTACAATAGCTCTAATCTTGGGATCGTATGCTCATGGAGTCAGTGAGGATTTCCTGAAGGAGAAAGTAGGTGCTACTCCCAAGGTTGGGGTAGTAGTTAGCTACTACCTTTTCTGTGAAAGGTCAGGCAGTAGATATTTTAGGATTTTCAGGCCATATGGTCTCTGACACAACTGCTCACCTCTCCCACTGTAACACAAAGCAGGCATGGATAACAGGTGAATGGACAGGGTGACTGTGTCCCAACAAAACTTTGCTCATGATACTAAAATTTGGATTTTATGCAATCTTCCACTGATGTTTTTTCTTAACCATTTAAAAATGGAAAGACCTTTCTCAACTCACAGATGGTACAAAAATGGGTAGTCAACCAAATTCAGGCCCAGAGCTGTTGCCAACCCTTGTGCTGTTTCATAGCAGATTTGATGCTCCCCTGCCCCTTACCTGAGCTTTCCTCTTTTTGAAACTAAATATTCCTGGTGTCTTCATCTACTTCTAGTAAGACATGATATACCTTTTCATTATTCCAGCCTAAAATTGCATTTTCTGTTTGTTTGTATCTTTTTCTGTGTATGTGTGACCATTACATGTATTGAATTATTTGCTTGACTGTATTCTAGTCCATTTAAGGTTCATTATCTCTTTCAACTCACAAACCAAACCTTAAAAAGGAAGTATCATTTATTCACTTCTTACCTTGCTCCAGAAGCTAATAGCATTCCGGTTTTATAAATGAGACAAATAAGGTTCACAGAAGGCACATGGCTTGTCCCAAACTATGTGGTTAAGAAAATGACAAGAAGGATTTGAAGATGGACCTCCTAACTCCTAGTGCAGGCTACTTTCCACCACACCATGCCCTCAGTATCTAGATTCCTTGTAACTCCATAGAAGGGGAGTGAGGTGGATCCTGCATGACTCAATGGTGAACCCAGGAGGCTTCTAAAGAACATCACTTCTCTTTCTATACTTTCGAGCCATGGTTTCAATAGACACATCTGGCATCTTACCCAGAATTTCAATGAAAGTCATAGGTTCGTAGGTAGCAGGATCATCCTCTTGCCTCTTTTGAGAGCTCTCAAAATCTTCATCATAGGGAAAGCTGGGATATATCAGTATTTGGAGCTTAAAGAAGGTGGGATGGGATTAACAAAGTAGTTTGCAATATGCCAAACCTTACACATGCAAACTAGCAACTAATCGATTTCAGGCAATGATGTCAGGCACCAACATTTTAGCGAAAAAAAGAAATGAATTTGTTTAGTCGACACATTCAATCCTGTTTCTCCAGCGTAAATTTAGACACAGAAATAGACTTCATCCATAATCCAAAGACCAAACAGTTAGAAAGGGGAGTGGCTAAGCACCAACTTCCAGTACTTCTGAAGACAGTGAGTTGGCCCTCACTTACTGGCATCATTTTGCTACAACTAAGGTATAATTCTAAACTTTAGAAAGTGCACCGTGACTGGTGTGGCTCAGGGGATTGAGCACTAGCCTGAGAACCAAATGGGAGCTAGTTTGATTCCAGTCAGGACCCATGCCTGGATTGTAGGCCAGGTCCCCAGCTGGGGGCGTGCAAGAGGCAGCCACACATTGATGTTTCTCTCCTTATCTTTCTTCCTCCCTTCTCCTCTGTCTAAAAATTAAATAAATAAATAATAAAATAAACTTTAGAAAGCGGATTGTTTTTCTAACAGGACTGAGAAACTGTCCTTGGAAGCAATTACAAGTGAGTTTTTTTAGAAATTTTTTGCACAACTATACCTTTGGAAGAATAAGTATATCCTCCCCCTCACAAAGTGACCACTGTCATTTGGAAACATACATTCTGAGACTTGTGGCAAAATCAGTTATACTACTTAATAATTTTTGGCATAACTTGTCAAGAGTTCTTTCCTTTCCCTTTTTAACCATTTTAATTCTCACCAAAAATTTTAAAGTAAGCTAGTGTCTTGATGATTGCCTGAGTTTTAAAATATTGTCTTGGCCCTTTTCTGTTTTAACACTGTTTTAACACTGTTGGCATTTCCTAATGGGAGTTCAGATGCCACCCTTCATTGTGAGATTCAGGTACTATTCCAAAATACTCTTGGGTCTAATAGAGCCCACCCATAACTCTGCTTTTCCTAGAACATGCAAATAAAGAGCCAAAGGTACTTTGTAATTTAGGGATAGCTGCCTTCACTGATGTTATCCATGTTGCAACAAGAAAAGGCTCTCTCTAAAGAGGCTTGCTTGGAGAGCATTAGTTTATATCCACTGGTCTGATTTGTGTAAATGCCAATCCATTGTTTACAGAGCATATGCCAGAGCCTGGTGTCAGACGGGTCCTAACCCTGTTTCATAAACACCCAAGTCTGACCACCCAAACCCTGGCAAAGGGTATTCTTGGCTCCCAACTATCATGACTTGATTTATATAGAATAGCACAGCCCATTCAAAACAGCTGTGTAAAAATTTTAAATTTTTTTTGAAGGTGGCGGCATGGAGAGTACTGGGAAAGGTAGTGGCGTGCCTGAGCCAAATTTGTAAAATGGAATTTCCAGCAGTTGTAATGGCAATTGAGGGGGGATCTCAGATGACAGATCTGACTTCCAGCATTCCCAAACCTCTGCTTCCAGCTGGGAACAAACTTTTAATTTGGTATCCACTGAACCTGCTTGAGCATGTTGGATTTGAAGAAGTCATTGTATTATAACCAGAGGTGTCCAAAAATCTGTATCTGAAGAATTCAAGGTCAAAACGAAGCTAGATATTTTGTGTATGCCTAATGAAGCTGACAGGGGAACTGCAGATTCTCTACACCACATATATCCAAAACTTAAGACAGATGTACTAGTCCTGAGCTGTGACCTAATAACAGATGTTACCTTATACAAGACTGTGGACCTGTGTTAGAACTCACTCGCCATGTTAATGAGAAAAGGTCAAGATGGCTTAGTACCAGTTCCAGGTCAAAAAGGGGGGAAAAAAGCAGTGGGGCAGTATGACTTCATTGGAGTGGACAGCATGGGAAAGAGGCCGTTCTTTATGGCTCATGAAGCGGACTTGGATGAACAGCTGGTTATTAAGGGATCCATCCTGCAGAAGCACCCTAGAATATGTTTCCATACAGGCTTTGTGGCTGTCCATCTCTAATGCATGAAAAAAATACGTTATGGACTTCCTAATGGAAAATGAGTCACTCACTTCCATCCAGAGTGAACTGATTCCATACCTAGTAAGAAAACAGTTTTCCTCAGCTTCCTCACAACAAGGACAAGAAGAAAAAGAGGAGGATCTAAAGAAAAAGAAGCTAAAGTCCTTAGATATTTACAGTTTTATGAAAGAGGACAACACACTGACCTTCACCCCCTGTGGTGACAGCTGGAATACCTGTCAAGGAGACAGGTGGGGAGATTGTCCAAATCACAGGTGCACTGCTATGTCTACATCATTAGATAGGGGCTCTGCCTTCAATTGAGCACCTGGGACTCTATGTAGAAGCAAACAGACAGGTGCCCAAATTACTACCTATTCTTTATCCAGAAAAATCACTGGTCCATTCATCAGCCCAGATTGTCAACAAAGACTTGGTTGGAGTTTACTGACTCATTGGGCCAGATACTCAGGTTGGAGAGAAATCATCCATTAAGCACTCGATCATTTGTTCATCCTGTGTCATAAGAGATAGAGTGACTATCACTCATTGCCTTCTCATGAACTCAGTCACTGTGGAGGAAGGATGCAACACCCAGGGCACTGCCATCTGCAACAATCCTGTGATCAAGAAAGGAGCAGACATCAAGACTACCTAGCTGGAAATGGCCAGAGGATTGAAGCCAAAGCCAAATGAGTAAATGATGTGATTGTGCAGAATAACCAGCTCATGGAGATCTGAGTTCTGAGCAAATCAGACACCTTCCTCCTGGCTCCCAGAACTACAGATGTTGGCTGGCCCATCTGTTTGACTCTGTGTTTATTTCCCAATAAAGAAGAGTTCTCAGAGGAAAAATAATTTTTTGATGATCTTAATTTACTTATTTGTTATAGAAAAAATCAATATGATCTGTTAACAAGGCTTTATCAGAATATGAAATGTTGCAAATTTTAAATACCACAGGGGACCTAAATGCTTTGAAACTCTTATGTCAATCTTTATGAAGACTTTGCTCTTTCTATTATAACACATGTCACACTATTTCAACTTCTTAAATATAATACATGTTACATGGTATGAACTTTTTACATCCTTGTGTTATTTATTACTGGTCTCCCTCAGCTAGAGTGAAAGCTCCTTAAACACTAGGAACAATGTCTGATACATACTAAGCACTTAATATGTATATTTAATGGGTGGAAGTAAGGAAGAATGGATGAATGGATGGGATGGGTGAAGCCATATTCCCTACTGTGAATATCTAGTGGTATAACCATGTACACTGTTAAATAAAGTTCAAACAACCTGTTAAAAAATTACAACACTAATTAGGAAGATTTGAATACTGAATACTTTATATATTATTGTTTATTTGTATAGGTATGGCATATATTACAGTTATAGTTTACATGTTAAAATACTTAAGACTTCTGGTCAAGCCCTGGGCTGGTGTGGCTCACTGGATTGAGCACTGGCCTACAAACCAAAATGTCGCCAGTTAGATTCCTAGTCAGGGTACATGCCTGGGTTGTTGGCCAGATCCCTAATTGGGGGCATGTAAGAGGCAACCAGTCAATGTATCTCTCACACTTCAATGTTTCTCTTCCTCTCTTTCTTTCTCCCTTCCCATCTATCTAAAAATAAATAAATAAAATCTTTAAAAGAATAAAAAACACTTCGGTCAAGATGGTAGCATACATAAACATGGCTCGCCTCCTCACAAAACCACATCAAAATTACAACTAAACTATAGAACAACTATCATTCAGAACCACCAGAAATCAAGTTGAATGGAAGTCCTACAGCTACAGAATTAAAGAAGAAACCACATCGAGACTGGTAGGAGGGGTGAAGATGCAGTGTGGGCTGGTTCCACACTCACATGTGGTGAATAAAAATCAGGAGGGATATCTCTGGAGCAAGGGGTCCCAGCCACACACCAGGCACTCCAGCCCAGGGTTCCAGTGTCAGGAAGAGAAGTTGCCATAACTTCTGGCTGTAAAGTCCAGCAGTGATCAAGGCTGTGGAAGACAGACACTACTGGAGTCTCAGGCAGTTCCTCTTAAGAACCCACACACAGACTTACTTGGACACACTTCCTCTGAATGCCAGTGCAGGGGAGCACATTAAAAGGCATCAAAGACATATGGGGAGGAAATGACTTGTCCAGCATCAGGGCGAGAGCTGGTGGGGCAGCTTTCTTTCAGACAGAAGTGCTGGGAAAGGCCACTGTTCTTTCTCTGAGCCCTCTCCTGCTAGAGCCACAGAACTGGCAAGCAGGCACTGTATCTGAGACACTATCAACCTGGTTCAGACTGTTTGCCCCACCCTGGTGACTCCCTGAGGCCCTGCCCCATGCAACTTTCAGGCCCACCCAAGCTGTTTCTAGTGGTTTTTCCATACAAATGGCTTGTCTTGACCCATGATTCAGACTTTCCTAAATTCTCTGGAACAAGAAACATCTTGCTTCAGTGATCCTAATACCTCTCACTAAGTTGCCCCATGCCTGGTACTACCAGCAGCCAGCCTTGGTACATAGCTTGGTCTTGCCTAGGCACCTCCAAGCCCAACACAATTAGCAGCCATATGCAAATCACTTTGTAGCTTATGCTGTGTGACCCCAGACAGACACAGGTGGTGGCTGACCTTGGATGGGTCAAAAGCAGTTAAGGCTCAAATACAACAGGAGAGTGTACAGAGCCCACACGGTGGGGAGAACTTTAGTACCTGCATAGGTAATAGGGGATGCTATGTCACTAGACCCTACAGTATACCTACTACATTAGGTCACTCTACAAAGCCTGGGGGTCATAACAGCTCTACCTAATACATAGAAACAAACACAGGGAGGCTACCAAAATGCAGACAAAGAAACGCGACCCAAAAGAAAGAACAGAACAAACTCCAGAAAAAGAACTAAACAAAATAAAGACAAGCAAACTACTAGATGCAGAGTTCAAAACACTGGTTATAAAGATGCTCAAGGAACTTAGAACCTCAACAACATAAAAAAGATCCAGTCAGAAATAAAACCAACATAAAAAGATCCAGAGTAAGAAATTGGAAACTTATTTGAAAAAATAAGAACAGAAAGGTCTCCTAACCTGGTGAAGGAAATAGACATACAAGTTTAGGAAGCACAGAGAGTCCCAAACAAGATGAACCCAAAAAGGCCCACACCAAGACACCTTGTAATTAAAATGCCAAAAATTAAATCCAAAGAGAAGGATTCAGCAAGATGGCAGAGGAGTGAATGGAAGTCACACTGACCTCCTCCCAGGACAAATCTGTAACTACAACTAAATTGTGGAGAAATCACCCAGAACAAACAACTAAACAATAGCAAGAGAGAAACCTTATAATTTCAGATGGACAGAAGAGTCAGTTTCAGCACAACCTGACTGGTAAGGAGCGTGGCAGAGACTCAAGAAGGTTGGCTGGACACCCACAGGCAGTAGTGCCAGAAGGATAATTAAGAGGTCAGTTGGATCCCCTTGGGAAGAGTGGTATCTAAACCCTAAACTGGGATCCCTGGTCTACAGAACCAGAGCCCAAACAGTACACAGATAACATCCAGCGGCAAAAAGTGGCAGAGTTGCTTTCTGCCAGACACAGAAGGTTGGAAATCCAAAGAGCCATTTAAAGGGCCAACACACAAATTTTCATTTGCAGCCAATTACCCTGGGCTCTGGCAAAGGTAGTGGCAGAATGGGCTAGAGATGGCTGAGGAGAGAATGGGGTCACAGAGGCTTTGGGAAGAAAACTGAGAGATTAGCCACCGGGATCCCATGTAGAGTTATCCCCCTATATAGCAGCTGCCATCCTGCTCAGGCAGAACACTACTCTAAGAATGGCAGCAGCCTGAAGGGAAACAATGGCTCCAACACCAGGAGGGATTCTGCCCCGGCCCTGTGGTGCCTAAGCCTGACTGCTGAGCTCATAGTGACTAGATTAACAACTGAAGGAGACAGCCACAGACAGAAGATCCCTGGGAGTCTGGAACACGTTGACAAAGGTAAGATGGAGTCAACATCTGCCATCATTAGAGGTGGATCAAGAAAGAAAAAACAGTGATAAATACTAGAGGCTACCAAGATTAAATCCACTGTGGTCTTCTCCATGATTTATGATATTTTCTTTCCTGCATAGCCTTTTAACATTCATTTCTTGTCCATTAAGTTTATGCACATATTGCCTTCTTTATTCGCTTTTTAAGTCATGATGTAAATTTTACTTTCTACCTTCACATTGCAACAACTCCAAAGTCTTGTTAGTGCTCCTCCCTCTACCCTTTCAAAATCATTTATCTTTTAGTAGGTCATCTCATATTCACTCTCCTTTCTTATAATAGTCTTAATCACTTTACACCCTTATTAATACTGGTTCCTTTGCTATTGATAGTGGGATTGCAGGGGAAACTTATTTTTGCAGGGTGGGTTTTTTCCTGGGCTTTGTGGTTTTGTTCTGGCAGCACCTGCACAACAGCATACAAGACATGGTGACTGGAGCAGCCCTCAGTCAACCAGCAGGAGGGAAGGACCCACCAAGAACAACTGAACAATCAAAACCCAATTATATCCAGAGAGCCAACATAAAGGGCATAAAGGGCATCTCAAAAGCATCAAGTTCAGGAGATCAAGGAAACTATACAACTGAATCTCACAGGCCTCCTACCATAAAAGTTCACACCACAAAGTCAGGGAGTCAAAACAGATCATTTTATGATGCAGAAGCAAACAAAAGGAGTCTAACAAATAATGGGAAGACAAAGAAACAACCCCCAATCAAAAGGAAAGGAGGAATCCTCAGAAAGGCTACTAAATGAAGTAGAGGCAAGTAAATTATCAGATATTGGGTTCAAAACAATGGTTATAAGGAGGCTCAATAAACTCAGTGTGCTCAGTGAGAATTACCAAAAACTACAGGGAAATTATGAGGAACTTACTGCAAGCTATATCAGCATGAAAAAGGACATAGACACTATCAACAAGAACCAAGAGGAAATGAAGAATACAATTTCTAAATTGAGGAACACAGTAGAAGGAATCAAAAGCGGGCTAGATGAGGCAGAGGATTGATCAGTGAGTTGGAGGACAAGGTAGGAAAAAGCTCCAAGGGAGAGCAAGAAAATGAAAAAAGACTCAAAACGAACAAAGAGGGGTTAAGGGAAATGCATGACAACATGAAACGTAATAATATCCATATAATAGGGATACCAGAAGGAGAAGAGGAGAAAAGGATAGAAAACCTTTTTGAAAAAACAATGATGGAAAACTTCCCTAATTTGATGAAAGAAAAAGTCACACAGGTCCGGGAAGTACAGAGGGTCCCAATCAAGAGGAGCCCAAAGAGGTCCACTCCCAGACATCATAATTAAAATAGCAAAATTCAAAGACAAAGAGAGAATCCTATAAGTAGCAAGGGAGAAATAGGAAGTAATATACAAGGGAACCCCAATAAGGCTAGCAGCTGACTTCTCCACAGAAACACTACAAGCCAGTAGGGGATGTCAAGAAATATTCCGAGTAATGAAAAGCAAAGGCCTGCAACCAAGACTACTCTACCCAGCAAGGCTCTCAATTGAAATGGAAGGCAAAATTAGGAGTTTCCCAGACAGAAGGCTAAAAGAATACACCTCCACCAAACCACCATTGCAAGAGATGTTAAAGGGACAGCTTTAAGAAGATAAAGAAAAAGAGGGAGAGAGGAAACAGGTACAAAGGAGGTAAAATTGCAATGAATAAGTATCTATCAATAATAACCTTAAATGCAAATGGTTTAAGTGCTCCAATCAAAAGACATAGGATAGCTGAATGGATAACAAAATATGACTTGCACATATGCTGCCCACAAGAGACCCACCTCAGAACAAAATACCTACACAGACTGAAAGTGAAGGGTTGGAAAAAAAATTCTAAGCAAACAGACCGAAAAAAAAAAAAAAAAGCCTGGGTAGCAATACTTATATCATACAAAATAGACTTCAAAACAGAAGCCATAAAAAGAGACACAGAAGGATACTTCATAATACTAAAGACAAGAATCCATCAAGAAAACATATATATTATAAATATATATGCACCCAACGTAGGAGCACCCAAATATATAAGAAAAGTCTTGGAGGACTTCGAGAAAGATATAGACAGTGCAATCATAGCAGGGGATTTTAACACCTCACTGTCAACAATGGATAGATCTTCCAAACAAAACATCAACAAATATATTTAGAAACTGAATGATGCTTTATGGACTTAACTCATGTGAATAGAACCTTTCATCCCAACAAAGCAAAATACACATTCTTTTCAAATGCACATGGAACAGTTTCAAAGATAGACCACAGGATAGGACACAAAACAAGGTTCAACAAACTCAAGAAAATTTATATCATATCAAGCATTTTGTTGCACCACACAGACTTGAAACTAGAAACCATACTGAAGGAAAAAAATCTCAAAAACATTCAAACTCATGGAGACTGAATAGCATGCTATTAAACAATGAATGGGTTAACAATGAGATAAAGGAAGAAATCAAAAAGTTTCTGGAAACAAATGAAAATGAACACAGAATAATCCAAAATCTATGGGACACAGTGAAGGCAGTCCTGAGATGGAAGTTCATAGTAATACAGGTCTACCTAAAAAAGATAGAAACATTTCAAATTAACACCCTAAAACTATGTCTACTAGAACTGGAGGAACAACAACAAACAAAGCCCATTGTTAGCCATAAGAGAGGTACAAATTAAAACCACAGTGAGATACAACTTCACACCAATCAAAATAGCCATCATAAACAAATCGACAAACAACAAGTGCTAGCGAGGTTGTGGAGAAAAGGGAACTCTAGTGCAGTGTTGGTGGGAATGCAGACTAGTGCAGCCACTGTGGAAAACAGCACAGAATTTCCTCAGAAAGCTAAAAATGGAACTGCCTTTTGACCCAGCCATTCCACTGTTGGGATTATACCTTAAAAATCTGGAAACACCAATTCAAATGAACCTATGTACCCCAACATTAATAGCAGCCCAATTTACAATAGCCAAGAATTGGAAGCAATCTAAGTGCTCGACAGTAAATGAGTGGATAAAAAAACAATGGTATGTTTACGCAATGGAATACTACGCAGCAGAAAGAAGGAGCTCATGCCCTTCATGGCAGCACGGATGGATCTGGATCTGGAGAGCATTATGCTAAATGAAATAACCCAGGCAGTGAAGGACAAATACCATGCAATTTCACCTATAAGTGGAAACTAATCAACAGAACAAACAAGCAAGCAAAATATAACCAGAGACATTGAAATAATGAACAAAGTGACAGTAAGCCCAGGAGAGGAGGGAGGAGATAACAGGGGGAAACAGGGGAAAGGTAATTGAGAAATGTGTATAAAGGACTCACAGACAAAGCCAAAAGGGGGTAGGATTGAGGGCGGGAGGTGGGAATGGGTGCTGCAGGGGGAGTGTAGGGTGAAAATGGACAAAACTGTACTTGAACAACAATAAATAGATAAATAAATAAATAAATAAATAAATAAATAAATAAATAAATAAATTTTTTTTTAAATCCCAGAGTAAGTAGAAGGAAGGAAATAATCAAGATCAGAACAGAATTAAATGACACAGAGACTAAAAGAACTCCTCAAAGGATCAATAATTCCAGGACCTGGTTCCTTGAAAAAATAAACAAAATCGACAAGCTTTTAACCACACTCATCAGGAAAAAAATAGAGGACCCAAATACATAAAATCATAAATGAGAGAGAAGAAATTACAACTGATACCACAGAAATACAAAGCATTGTAAGAAATTACTACAAACAACAATACACACAGACACTTGAAAACCTGGATGAAATGGACAACTTTCTAGAAAAACATAATCTTCCAAAACTGAATCAAGAAGAAGCAGAAAGCCTGAACAGACTGATAACAGCTGGTGAAATTGAAACAGTAATCAAAAAATGCCCAACACACAAAAGCCCTGGACTGGGCAGTTTCAGAGGAGAATTTTACAAAACATTTCAGGAAGAGCTAACCCCTGTATTTCTCAGATTATTAAAAAATCCAAGAAGATGGAAGACTCCCAAACCTTTTTATGAGGCAGGCCAGCGTCATTCTAATTCCAAAACCAGATAAAGACACAACAAAGAAAGAAAACTACAGGTCAATATCACTGATGGACATAGACACTTAAAGCCTCAATAAAATATTGGCAAGCTGTATCCAGCAATACATTAAAAAGATCGTACACCATGATCAAGTGGGATTCATTCCAAGGATACAAGGATGGTACAATATTTGCAAGTCAATAAATGTAATACACCACATAAACAAAAGGAAAGACAAAAATCACATGATAATATCAATAGATGCTGAAAAAGCATTTGATAAGGTACAGCACCCATTTATGGTAAATACAATCACCAAAGTGGGAATAGAGGGGGCATACCTCAACATAATAAAGGTCATATTTGAAAAACCTACAACCAATATCACACTCAACAGGTAAAACCTAAAAGCTTTCCCACTAAGATCAAGAACAAGACAAGGATGTCTGCTTTCACCACTTCTATTCAATATAGTATCAGAAGTTCTAGCCACAGCAATAAGACAAGAAAAAGTAATAAATGGTATCCAAATTGTAAAGGTGGAAGTAAAACTGTCATTGTTTGCAGATGACATGACAGTGTACAAAGAAAGCCCTACAGACTCCATCAAAAAACTACTCAACATAATGAGTGAATTTGGCAAAGCAGCAGGACACAAATCCAATATTCAGAAATTGAAGGCATTTTTGTACACGAACAATTAAATATAAGAATCAGAAATCGGAAAAAAAAATCCCATTTGCTATAGCAACAAGAAAAATGAAGTACCTGGGATAAAACCTAACCAAAGAGGTAAAAGACCTGTACTCAGAAAACTACAAAACACTGAAGAAAGAAATTAAGGAAGACACTAATAAATGGAAGCATATACCGTGTTCATGGATTGGAAGAATTAACATCATCAAAATGTCCATATTACCCAAAGCAATTTATAGATTCAACACGATCCCTATTAAAATACTAATGATATATTTCACAGATATAGAACATATATTTCGAAAATTTATATGGAACCCTAAACAACCCCGAATAGCCTCAGCGATTTTGAGAAAGAAGAACAAAGTAGGAGGGATCATAATACCTGACATCAAACTATATTGCAAGGCCACTGTAATCAAAACAGTCTGGTACTGACATAAAAACAGACCCATAGATCAATGGAACAGAAGAGAGAGCCCATAAATAAACCCATGTCTCTGTGGTCAGTTAATATTGAATAAGGGAGCAGAAGCATAAAAATGGAATAAAAATGGCATTTCAAAAAATGGTGTGGGAGATCTGGACAGTTACATGCAAAAAAATCAAACTCAACCACCAACTTACACCATATGCAAAAATAAGCTGAAGACAGATAAAGACTTAAATATAAGTTGCAACACCTTAAAAGTCCTGGAAGAGAACATAGACAAGAAAATCTCAGATATTCCATGCAGCAATATTTTCACCAATATGTTCTCTAGAGCAAGGAACATAAAGAAAATAATAAACAAATGGGATTTCATCAAAATAAAAAGCTACGCGGCTAAAGAAAACTCAGCAAAATGAAAAGGGAACCGACTGTGTGGGAAGATGTATTTGCCAATGATACCTCAGACAAGGATTTGATCTCCAAAATATGTAAAGAACTCACATGACTCCACTCCAGGAAGACAAATCTTCCAATCAAAAAGTAAGCAAAAGACCTGAACAGACACTTCTCCATGGAGGACATACAGAGAGCCCAGAGACATATGAAAGGATGCTGATCATCACTAGCCATCAGAGAGATGCAAATTAAAACTGCATTGAGATATCACTTCACACTGGTCAAAATGGTCATTTTAAACAAATCAACAAACAAAAGTGTTGGTGAGATTGTAGAGAAAAGGGAGCCCTAGTGCACTAATAGTGGGAATGCAGACTGGTGGTACAGTGGTAGTGGTAAAATGGAGACAACTGTACTTGAACAACAAAAATAAAATTACATTTTAAAAAAATAAAAATAAAAATAAATCAATACAAAAAGGAATCATAAAAGCAGCCAGAGAAAAGCAAATAATAACCTACAAGGGAGCCCACATAAGACTGTCAGCTGATTTCTCCAAAGAAACTTTTAGACTAGACAGAATTCGCAAGAAATATTCGACGTAATGAAAATCAAGGACCTACAACCAAGGTTACGCTACCCAGCGAAGCTATCTCTTAGAATCAAAGGACAGAAAAAGAGCTTCCAGGACAAGAGAATGTTAAAGGAGTACATCACCACCAAACTAGAATTATATGAACTATTAAAGGGTCTTCTTTAAGACTAAGAAGAAGAAAAATATGAACAATAAAATAACAATAAATACATATCTATCAAAAATTGAGTCTAAAAAACAAAATAAACAAATAATCAGAACAGAAACAGGTTCATAGATACAAAGAATGTTTTGAGGGTTGCCAGATAAGAGGGTTGTGAGTGGAGAGGGTATAAAAGGTGAAGGTATTGCGAAGTACAAATTGAGACTTACAGAATAGTCATGGGGATGTAATGTACAGCATAGAAAATAAAGTAGCCAAAGAACATATATGCATAACCCACAGACATGAACAACCATGTGGAGGTTGCCTTACAGAGGGTGGTGGGCTGGGTGGAGGGGGACAAAGAGGAAAAATCTGGGACAACTGTAATAGCGTAACCAATAAAAGAAAATTCAAAAAATAAAATACTTAAAAATATAATGATGGTTGGGATTTGTCTCAAAATAATCTTGACTTACAGGGAGAACAGCAAGGAGAGATACAGATGAAACAAGACTGGCCATGAGTTGATCATTATTTTGGAGTGATGGATACATGGGAGTTTATTATACTATTGTCTTTTCATTTGCATATATTTGAAGTTTTATAGTAAAATGATAAATATTCAAGCCATACAAATGAAAATCATCTAAAAGTGAGACTCCTTCTAATCTCTAAACTCTATACTCATTCAATTGAAAGGAAAAGCAAAAACTACTAAGCATCTAAAATATACCAAGCACTATTCCACTTGCTGGAGATACAGCTGTTAGGAAGCAGTTACATGCTAGTAAGAGAAAAAGACAATAGCTTAACAAATAAATATATGAAACAATTGAAGAGTGAGATATGTGCCATAAGAAAACCAAACCAGTTCTCCACAAAAGCAGCTAGTGTTGCCAGATAGATATTCTAGCCATTTACCAGGAATGTGTGTGTGTGCGTGTGCGTCGTATTGTTTTATTGTACACACCCTTCTTTACTTAGGAGCATCCATTCTGTTCTGTAATTTGCTTCTTTCCCTTAATAATACATCCTGAAGTTCAGTCTATGTTCAGACCGGGATCTCTTGAGAACAAGGGCCTCATGGAATTTCTTTGCATCCCCAGAACTTGGCACAGTGCCTGGCAGCTGTCAGACCCTCAGCAAATGTTTGATGGATTGAATACCTAATCACCGGGCACACCAGCTTTCCATCCACTCTGTACCTTTGCCTCTCTTACTCCACAGGTGCCATCTAAGGGAGAGTTGCAGAGCTGCATGGCTCCTGGCACACAGAGGGTCTTTAAACAAATGTTTACTAGAGGAATTAGGCATGGGATGAGAATCACGACAAGGCAAAGCCCATCAGACAAACTTCTCATTAATAATAACTGAGCACCTGTTGTACTGGGCAAGAAAGTAAATGAGTGCCAAGTCCCTGGTGTGGATTGGATTGGATTTGGGGAGTTTTGTTTTGTTTTGTTTTTCTTTAACCTGCTCAAGATTCTTCAAACACTACTACTTTTTAATATGTTTGCTCTAAGAATTACTTTTAGTTCTCAGCAGATCTCATACACCTGTACATGAAATCACTCGGAGATCTTTCACATTGCTGTGTCTTTCCTCAAAGACTTGGGTCTTATAGGATTCCATAGGTTGTGATCATTTTGAAGAATGTATTATTACCATCACAGTGGTTCTACTGTTATTTTGCTGGTCAGCATTAACAGCAGAAAAGGTACATGAGCGATGTGGCCACTAGATAATTTGGATTCCAATTTTGCTTAATCTTGAATGGCTTGAGAGAGATTACGGGTATTTAAATATGTCTTTTTTTTAATTAAAAAATAACTGTTACTGAATGAATACACAAATTGGAGTAGAAGAAGCTACTGTCAATTGGAATTTATTTATATATTTCCTAGTGTGACTCATATTGTAGGCAATGGCCTATTTGTGTACACAGCTGTGGAATGTGAAAATATTCTTCCACTAATGCATCAAAGTCAGTGCATTGTGCTTCCTTTGCAGATTACATTATTTGAGAGATGAAAAGATCATTTCAACAAGCAGACTCCTTCTTCACAGTCTAGGATCTCATTGAACTCTGCCTTTAAAATGTCACAAAAAGGACCCATTTGAACTAACATTGGGGTTCAGATTGAGTAGGAGCTCAGATCTTTCTACAAATGGTGTGTGTGCTGAGTTATGTATGTTTGTGTGAATACAGGGAGGTGAGTCCAAGCACACAGAGCAAAAGAGGCTAGAGAATACATGCAAGTTTCAAATCATAAGAGAAGATAAGTTAGCTACCAAAAGCATCATGGAAACAAGAACTGGACAAAATACTTGAGGTTAGCTCAGGCAACACACCTTTGTCTATTAAAAAGTACTGGTGGTTTAAACAGCAGATACTTATTTTCTCACAATTCTGGGTCAGGAGTCCAGCATGGTCAGGTTCTGGTGAGAGCTCTCTTCTGGCTTGTGAGAAGAGAGCTTCTCACTGCACTCTCAAGTGGCCTTTCCCGTGTGTGTGTGTGTGTGTGTGTGTGTGTGTGTGTGTGGAGAGAGAGAGATGGGAGAGAGAGGGAAATGGAGAGAGGTCTTTTTCTTCTTTTAAGGGCGCTAATCCCAACCCCATGGCCTCATCTAAACTTAATCACCTCCCAAAGGCCCCACCTCCAAATACCATCACATTGTGAGGTAGGGTTTCAACCTATGAATTTTGGGGAGACGTAAACATTCAGTTCACACCACGCCTAAAGTAATTTTAGCACTTTGTAACTATATTTCACTTGGTTGTTCTGAGAATCTATGTGCTTACAGAAGCCCTTCTACATGATTGCTTTGGGATGATTACTCATTTGACATTCATGAACTATTTATCATCATTTACTGTAGGCCAGTGCAGTTGTGTGCCTTGGGAGATATAGAAGGAATAAAATAGATGTGGTGCCCTGTCCTCAAGGGGCTCACAGTTTAATGAGAATTGGAGAAAGTTCATGAACAAATAAAAAATAAATAAGTAAACAAATAAATAAAAACAAATTGCTACCTGTGATTCTGTGAGGAAGGACAAAAATAGGGTACAGTCCTAGAGAAAAGGGTGGGGAAACAAGGGATATACTTTAGATGGTGTGTTTAAGGGAGGCCTCTTTGAGAAAGTGGCACTTAAGTTGACACTTGAAAGATAAGGAAGAGTGCTCCAGCAGATGGAATGGCAGATGTGAGGGCCTCCAGACAGAGGTGACTTTGGCCTATTCTAGGAACCAAATGAGGCCCATGTGTCTGGAACACAGTGAGTGAGCGGGAGAGTGGCATAGCATGAGTTTGGAGAGGTTGCCAGGGCAAGACTGCACCAGGCCTTGCAGACCAAGGTAGAGCACTATTTTCTTGTAAGGATGATGGAAACCATCATCAAGTTTATGCTAGAAAAGAGGTGGTCTGCTTTGTGTGACTTGTACTCTCTTAGTTCCAGTGAAGCAGTCACTAGATGGAGATAAAGAAGGGAGGAAGAGATAGAGACAAGAGTCTTGAATGACAGAAACAGAAGCAACTTAGCTGTTCAGTCCAGAGGATTCTTCCAGCCTCAGTAATCTTATAAAACTATTTGTTGACCTAGCAGTCTTTGAAAACCATTTTTCAGGTGATGAGGGAACTGTGCATTCAGCAGACACTTGCTGGACTCAGGTGGGCCATGTGGTGTTGGGACAAAGATGAGTAGACAAAAACCCTATCCACACAGTTGTCTTTCAGGCTAAGCAAGGACACTGACAAACACACAAAAGGTGTTCTTGGAACCTGTTAATCACTACAAGAGGAGTCATCATGGAATAGGAAGAGGACACAGAGATTGAGCCCCGCTGGGGAGGCAGGTAGCAGGAAAAGTCTTGTTCACGAAAGAGATGACGCTTGAACAGACCTGTGAGGAAAGAGGAGAATGTGTCTCGCATGGATAGAGTTGGGTGTGGAGGGGCAGCACAGGTGAGGGAGATGTGTGAGCAAGGCATACATGGCCACCATGCTGGTGAGTGTGGGTAGAGCACTGGGCCCCAAAGGCAGTGGCAATGAAGGAACTGGTGCCAATATGAAGAGGGAAAGAAGAGTAATCTGGATGTCTTTATAAAGAAGTATAAAGAACAGTTTGCAAAGAGAATAAGACAGAAGTAGAATCTGATGCCCAAAAAACAATAGATAGGTCAAATCTGAGACAAGATTATGAGATTCATAAATGTACGACTCCATGAGAATCTTTACTGTATTCCCTAGAACACAGGTACAACAATGAACACATGATATCGTTAAATTGGGTTAACTATAATTGCATAAAATACGAAGTGTCCAGTTCTAGATTCAATATAACATATTATACTACTACGGAAAGGCAAAGAGCTAGGTGCTCTTTTTACATATTTATAAGGCCCACACAGGTTAATGTACATTCTTGACATCACAGGTTTATTTCCATGTTAATTTACTTTCAGAAAGCAAGTATAACAATAATATACATGGTGAGAAAGTAATTTTATTCATATGTTTGGACATAAAAAATATCATTATGCAGTCTAATAATCCCAGTTGACAGTCAGAATCATTTTTTAAAAAGATACATTAAGAAAGAATTCAAGAAAAGCAACAGCCAAGCTGTGATCTGGCTTCTCCACTTTGCCAGGTGGCACTGATTTATACCAACAAGTGCAGTTATTTGCCAGTCCATTTCATGATCTATGCCCAGCCGCATTTGCCTTTGTACAGCATTACGAAATGTTGTCTCAACATTTGCATTTGTGCAAGAAGGCTTGCTAAAGAACTCTAACTGCCTATACTTTGCAGGCAACTGAGAAAGCAGTTTATAATTGTTTTCCTGGTTTTTTGTTTGTTTTGTTTTACCCTATGATGACAGCACAGGTATTGGGCCCTGGAGAGATACCAAAGAACTACTATATACCATTAAAATCCAAATGGGCTCTATCTATGAGTTTGTCTGACAGTAGGCTGACAGCTCTAGGTGGGGCCTTGGTGGATGGAGAGATTGAGCAAAAAAGAAACAGGACTCATGGACTTAGACAACAGTGTGGTGACTGCAGTGGGTAAAAGGGGTGGGTGGAGGTGGAAGAAGGTATAAGGAGGATAAATAGTAATGGAAAATATACAATAAAAAATAAACTAGTAATTTAAAAATCCAAATGGGGTTATTCTAGATGTTGATTCAGATCTTTTCCAAAATAGGTAAAGGTAATTTTACTCCAGTTGTAAAACCAGACAAAAATGGAGATTTGGCTCTCTGTTGCCACAAAAGTCAAATTCACGAGGCAGATGCTGGTGCAAAAGGAAAGAAGTTTTATTCAGGTGTTGTGTGATCTGGGAGAATGGTGGACTCCTCTATCAAAGCCCATTTCCTCAGCAAGACCAAGACAAAAGCCAGTGTCCAGAGTTCCTGCTCCAATTTAAAGTATAATCCTTTGGAGCCCACAGGTGGCTGCTCAGCAGTCATAGTCTCCACCCTAGTGGCTTAGCTTTTTCCTAGCTGCTATTCATTTCAGGCTCCCTCGTGGGGCCTGTGTATGAAGCCCACATGGCCATTGGCCATGTGGCTGCTAGGGTCACAAGCTGGTGTAGCCCTGGGGGAGTGTGCAAATGCACCAGCCATTGCATCACCGGATGGGCAAAAGAGGGTTTTTGGTTCCCCTGGGATTATATGAGTTTGGGTGTGGGGTAGACCAGGTGCTTTCTCAAGATCAATCAACTTCCCAAACTTTCATATGCTTCTGGTGGGTCCACCTCCTAGCCAATCTCTTCATTCCCCAGGCTAGACTGACAGGTCCCTTTGTTCTAGCACCTCCCCCGTGTGCCATTTTGACTTCTATGGTACATGTGACCCCCTTCCCTTGGTCTCATTCCCAATCTGGTACCAGAAGGGGGGAGGAAGGACTTTTTTCTCCATTACTGGCTATCTTTTTGCCCTTGGACCTTAACCATTGATATTTCTAGCATTCTGCACACTCAGGGTTAAGAACCTCCCCCTGCCATCATCTTGGCCAATGGGGGAGATTGCCTGGCACTACAGATAAGAGCTGGTAAGAGTTGGATAATCTGAGGTTTTCCTAAAGGTATTTAATCTCTAAAGGGATAAAGTCAGTCAGGGAGAGTTGGTCTCCATGATCTCTGCTAAGGGCATGCATGGTCCAGAGCCCAGGCCACCCTCTGACCAGCCAGCGAGCTGTGAGTACATCATGGTACCCATCTGTATAACTGAGTCCCACATTTCCCTCCACCTTCATTGAATGGAAAGGGGAAATGGTACCACCATTTGAAACCCCAGATACTTGAGAGAACTCAATGGTTTCTTTTCTTTCTTTTTTCATCCTTACTTTTCTTCCCACCTGAAGTTTAAACAAGTGATACATTTCTGGATTCCCTACAGTGCCCCTCACCAGCCCCTCCTTTGAATAAGCTTCAGCTTCTTGGCCTGGCATACTGGAGAAACTGGTTCTACACACCCAGGGGAAAAATGACAGCTTTTCACAGCAAGCTGCTTAGCTCATAAACAGCAAGGGGAAGTGTCCACACAGGTTTCAACCTGCCTTTTCCAAAATGTCAGTGTAGCCAGCATGGTAGGGAAATCTTCAGGTAACATTGGCAACTCTTTACATAACTTTTTGGAAAGTAGCTTAATGTTTACAACCTAAACAGACCACAGGTGACAGCCCTGCTATTCTGATGCCTCCAACTGACCCCATTACTGGTGGTTGGGCCGTTCTTCTTTCTGAGTGGCCCTCGGAGGCAGGGAGAGGGAAGGAAGGACAGAGCTAAACAGACAGAAGTTAGCTTAGTAAAGAATGAGGTGTCCAAAAACCTGGCAAAATGCCTTTTTTTTTTTTATGTCAGAAGTAAGAAAGCCAACTGTTTTTCCTGGAACTTTCTCTAAATTTCACACCCCTTCGTGCAAATGCCTGCTACACAGTGAGCTGTGTGAGCTTCCACACAAGAGTGACAAAGTAAGTACACAGTACATATAATTTATTTATAAATGCACAAGTGCTAAAAGAAGGTAAATTCATTCAGGGTTTGTTGAGTTGTTGTATTGTTCACGGAGAGTATATGGCAAACCACAAAATGCCCCCAAATGCATGTTTAAGTCCTTTTAAGGCCAAACTTAAACCTGGAAGATACAAGTGAGCTTCCAACTTAATCACATCATAATTTGGGCTTTAAAAACCAATATATTATTATTTCCATGTAAGACTATAAGAGCTATAGTGAATATTAAAATTTAAGGTATGATATTGTCCTTTTAGATTAAAGACTACCAGGAAAAGAGAGGCATTACAGGCTAAGTTTAGGGAAGAAAAGGAAAGCGGAAGAAAAAGCTTGTCATTTTCAGATTATAATTTCATTTCACTTTAATAAGATTTTAAGTTTAGTTTGTTTTGCACGCCCAAGAGTATAGCAATAGGACTAAAAATCTTTCGGTTTGCTATTGCATGAGAAGACTCATGAAAAGTTAGATATGATTTATGCATTATTTTTAACACACATTTCCCTGAATATACCATAGAAGTCTCTTTGGGGAAATTAGCAATGGAACAACTTCTATATTTAAGAACCACAATCCCCCATGTATATTGAATTAACCTGTTGTACAACCATAATACTAGGTACGAGAAAGAAAATTTCATTAAAACAGAGTTGTTGTGCCTCTTTCATTTTCTCTACACCACTCAGTAGACAGTCTTGAAAAACTCTGCCATGACCTTAACTTTACCTTAAAGACATAAAACGATTACATGCTTTCGATATAGTGTTTTTGTTTTTATTAATAAATAGTTATCCTGTAAGGAACTATCGATGGCAATCAGAAATTAGATAATTACAAACAAATCATATTTTACTACCTGTATATAAAAAATAAACATGAATATGAAGATATCTAAAAATGCAGAAATAATAAGTTTTATCTTCTATATATCAATATATAAAAATCTAGCTAGCAGGTAATTTTTTCCAAAATCAAGAAACAGTTCCTTGTCTATTAGGTGAAAAGCCTAAATCCTCCAACAAATATATAACTCCATATTTTGAGCAATATTAATATTTTGTTGTCACACAAAATATGTAAATAGCTATTCATACTGTGGGAGTCGGATGGGAAAGAAAATAGCATTCTTATTTGTATAGGCATAAAAAAATAAGACAGAATAAATCTAGAACTAAAGCCAGCCTTTAAAACAATTTAAATATAACATTAAAGCATTTCTTCATCTACTGTAAGTATTTATAAGCTCCATAATGTCTAATTCTTGCACAACCTGAGCTTTTTGCAAAGATTAATACTAAAATGCTACTTTCTGGGCACTCCATTGCACAAAGGTTGTCCTTACATTCATTTTCCCCCAGGGATAAATACATATTCTTCAGACTTATGGAAAAGAACATCCTGCCTCCTCCAGGAAGTAAATAAAGCTAAATCAGAAATAAAAAAGAGAGAAATATGATAATACAATAGGAAAAGTATAGAAACCATCATATTCAAACAATCTACCCTCAAATGAAAACATAAGTAAATTAATACCTCCTAGAAAAATCCATGCCACTTCTTATACAAAACCCAAACTACCACCAGGACTTTGAGTTAGTTCTGTATAGACATTCTGCCAGACATAATGTATTTGATTAAGCTTCTGGCTTTTTATCTTCAGTCTGGTTTGCTATATTAATTCGAAAGTCTCACGAATATGAGAAACAATGGCAATAATTCAAAATTTTTCATTATCTGTTCTTGGATGTGTCTTCATTTGTCATAACTGTTGGCTATAATAAAGGATCTGCTTCTGTCTCTTCATATAATTTGGGGTTTGTTCTTTCTGGGTACTAGCTTCAGTCCTGGGCTATGCTAGCTCAGCGGGAGGGCCTGGGCTCCTTCTTCACCAGGAAACCTCAGTACCAGTGTAGGTGAAGTCCGACACCAAGACTGCCTTTGCCTCTGATCTTTCCAGTCTTAGTAATCCTCTTTTCAGTCCAATGAGAATCATACCATTAGTGAAAGGATGAGGGAAGAGCCCAATTTTCCAAATCGGAAGTGATCACAATTTTATAAAAATCCAAGAGCTAGGATTATTAAAGCATGGTTTATAATGAAAGCTATCCTGTGAAAAGGAACAAATAGCCTGTAGTAAGTTAACAACAGAATATCCTATAAATATTTATGGCCATGCACCTCATAATTACATTTCAGTCAACGGTGGATTCACATATATGGCGGTGGTCCCAAAAAATTATAATGGAGCTGAAAAATTTCTATCACCTCATGTGACATCATAGCTGTCTTAACATTGTAGAGCAATGCATTACTCATGCATTTGTGGAAATGCCAGTGTAAACAAACCTACTGTGCTGCCAGATGCATAATAGTATAGCACATACAATTACAATGGTAGGCTGTACTATCTAGGTTTGTGTAAGCACACTCTGTGATGTTCGCACAATGACAAAATCACCTAATGATGTGTTAGTAGTTCTCAGAACACATCCCCATGGTGAAGCAAGGCATGATTGTATTTTTAGAAATGTTTGTCTTTATAAGGTGTTCTCCATCCTTTACTCCCTTTTGTAGGTATTAACCCAACTTCTTACAAAAGGTAGGAGACAATACCAATTAAGGGAGAAAAAAAGCCATAATATAATCAGCCTTGCTAAGGGTCAGAGTTTTAACATAAGAGCTGGTCAATACCAGCAAGAGAAAGGGCTATTTGTCTCATAGGTATTTCACTCAAAGGGACATGAATATGAATAGTCAAACCCGGATACCCCTCTCCATCCAGGGGGAAACTAGGATGTATTTATTGACTGCGAGTTGAGCCCTGGAATAAAGGCCTGAAGTAAAAATGCAAATGGGTTTTAGGGAGTATAAGAGACAGACAACAGAGGCAGTACCTTAATGTTCATGGAAGGTAACCTCTAAGCTGACAGGTAAGTTGGTGGGCAAAGTCCCTTGGGTTTTTGCATTGGTTGATTTTTCTACCTGGAAGCCCTATTTCCATGATACCCATATGGAAAACTCTCACCTCCTTCAAATCTTCACTAAAATGTCACCATTTCAATGAGGCCTACCCCACCCATGCTATCTGAAACTGCAAAGAGCAATTTATTCATTCACTCTAATCCTTACTTCTTTCTTCTATCTACTGTCACCTCCTAACTATATATTTTATCACATGACATCATTTACTTTTTCACTAAGTTATCACTTATTGTCATCTCTTCTCACCAACAGGAGGATAGGAGGTTTGGGTCTGTTTTCGTCACTCATGTTTTCTAATTCTCCCAGGCACCTAGAACAGAGCCCACATAGAGAAAGAATTCCTTTCATCCTATGGGGTCTACTCCACAGGCCACTCCCAATATTACCTATTATAGTGAAAAGGTTACATTAGCTTATTTCCACCTCAAATAAAGCCACCTGGACAACTGCATAGATAGTTCACACCACTGTGTACAAATCCTTTAGCTCAGAATTTTCTATTAGAGTTTGCCACCAATAACTCAGGTTTTCTTTTTTATTTGGAGCACTGACTGCTAATAAGGAATCACTGATAAACTACATTCAGTCAAAAAGCAAACTTTATTAACAGGAGAGAGCCTTAAAAAGAAAATAAACAAACAAAAAAAGAAAAGGTTGCCACCATGACATTGAAAAAACAGTGAGGAAGAAGAAAAGAAGAAGGGAAAGACAGAGGGAAAGGAAAGATGTTAATATTTTAATCATTTGCATAGGAAAAAAGAGCTTCCTAATTGTAATATACCACTGCTGTGAACTGTCAAATCTCACTTTTTTAAATTCCAAGGGAAAAAAAATCGATAGGGTGGAAGCTGAGGCCCCAAATCAGTGTTGGAATGGTCACTTTAAGCCTTAACACTTTAAGCAACTTTTTTACTTTTGCATGGAGAGACCAGAGAAAGTTTTTAATTAGGCTTCTAAAAGCTAGAAGACTTAATTATAGAAATTTCTCTATCATTAATTTTCTCCCCTAAATGTTCAGCTCTCGAGACTGTATACTTTCTATATTTCCATTTGAATATAATTTCTAGTCTTTTGTTTGGTATATATGCATTTTGTTGGATTTTTATCAGGAATCAAAAACTTCACATTGATTTTGGCAAACCTTGGCTTCTCAAGTGAGACTTTTAAATTTATAAAGAAACATTTCCAATTTTCTGTTGCAGACTATATAAGTATTAATGAGCAGAGTTCTAAAACCTCATTCCTGTGAACAGAACCCCTGACCCTGGATAAACCATTTGAACTGCTTTTATTCCCATAATTCTGTGTTTGTTTATAGCTGACAGACTATTAATTCTTCACCAGACACAGGTGAAGGAGAGGAATGAGGACGTTTCTTCCTTAGGGAACCAAAGCAAAGAATGATGAACTAGAACTGATGTAAACTATGGTAAAGAAGGGGGAAATGTCATTTGCTCATTCAGCACCTGTTTATTTATTATTAGATGTCAGATTTATAACTGAAACATTGTAGACACAGGGCTAGAGGGACAGTGCAGAAAACATCAGCCCTGCTGGTTAAGGCTCAGCAGAATGCCTTGAACAGTATTCAAATAATGGATGAATGAATGAGCAAATGAGTGGATGAATTAATGAGTCCATGAGAGACACAACGTTCAAATATGGAAAATCAAATTAAAAAGTAAGGAACTCTTTGAGTAAATGTCAAATATTAAGCAGATCATAGTTCAGATTTTTAAAAAATCTTCCCTGCAAACTAAAGGGACAGGGAGAGGGTAAATTAGAGAAACTGGGACTTATATGGAGCTTTAAAAGAGTGATATGCATTTATTGTAGCAATACTTACATTAACAGAAAATAATAGAAACCACAAAAGAAGATTAGTAAACCAAATAATGGTACTTCATACAATAGAATACTATATAGCTCTAAAAATAACATAAAGGAAGTTTTAACAACATGAAAAAATATTTTCAATATATCAAATGGGTGCTAGCTGGTATGGCTCAGTGGATTGAGCACTGGCCTGAGAACCAAAGAGTCACCTGTTTGATTCCCAATGCAGGGCACATACCTGGTGAGGGCCATGTCCCCAGTAGGGGGTGCATGAGATGTAACCACACATTGATGTTTCCTTCCCTCTCTTTCTCCCTCCTTTCCCCTCTCTAAAAATAAATAAATAAAATCTTTTAAAAATATATATATCAAGTGGAGAAAAGCTTTACAAATGAGTGCATATAATGAAGTCATTTTTGTAAATAAAAAGATACAAATGCATGAACATACATAGTTGTTAGCCATAATGTCTCTGTTAATTATTAACTCTAATACATTTTGCAATGAATATTTATTATAATTGTTTTAATAAGAAAAAGTGTGTGTGCATGTGTGTGTGTGTATATATATATATATATTTTTTTTTTTTTTTTTTTAAGTAGATGTGGTGCGCAGAATAATGGTTTCCCAGAGAGACTTGTGCCCTAATCCCTGGAACCTGTGAATATGTTGTATTACATGGCACATGGAAATAAAAGTTGTAGATGGGGTTGCAGTCATTAATCAGCTGACCTTAAATTCGAAAAATAATCTTGGATTGTCTTGATGGGTCCAATCATATGAGTGCTTAAAAATGGAAGAGGTAGTAGAGGAGAGGGGCAGAGAGAAGATCCTGAGAAGGACCCTGCCTGCCACTGCTGGCTTTGGAGATGGAGGAAGGAGGCTACCAGCCAAGGAATATAGTGGCCTCTAATGGTCCTCAGTTTACAGCCAGCAAAGAAATAGAGACCTCAGTCCTGCAACCACAAGAAACTGAATTCTGCTGATAACCCAAATGAGCAGGAAACGAATTCTTCCCAACAGCCTCCAGAAAGGAGCGTAGTCAGCAGGTGCCTTGATTTTGTTTTAATGAGACCTAAATTGGACTTCTGAGCTACAAAACTATGAGACAATAAATATGTGTTGTTTCAAACCACTGAGTCTGTGATAATTTGTTATGGCAGCAATAGACAGCTAACTTCACTCAGGGGTGAAAATGCACATGACGTTTTGGGAGGCCCAATAGGAGCAAAGGTTAATAGAGGGGAGGATGAGAGGCAGAGCTACGAGGTAGAGGGTAGGGAAAGCACAGGTCAGCCATTCTCTGCCTCTGTGAGGTGCACCAGACGGGGGTTCCCTTTTGGAAGTGAAAGAGACAGTTGTGGGGAGACAGGGAGGAAAGGACTTTCCCAGGACTACATAACTGGGTCAAATGAAGGAGGCTTTTAAAAGGCTTGAAAACCTCCTCATGGATACTGGTAGTCTAGGAAGCGAAGGAAAAATGACTGAAAAGGCGACCAGCCAGGAGCAAAGCCCCAGTTGAAGTGACCTGTGCCAGGTGGGGCCAGCAGCACTAAGTGGCCCAGAAGCCAAATGAGGGGTGGTCTTCATCAATTAATGGGGACCAGCAAAATCTATGATAAAAGCTACATGTAATCATGGTCCCAGGAAAACAGCACCCATCCTCAGCCCTCTTACTCTTCCAGGTTAGGGTTAAGCAGTAAGGGGCGGCTAGAGCTGTTTCGCCGTTCCTTCAGAATGAGAGCCTGTGTTCTCCCAGTTTACTAGGCCGTACACAAGCAGTGTTTGTGGCAATAGCAGCCTATTGGCCTCACATTTCACTAAAACTCAAGAAAGTGAATGGCTGTATTGAATGCTATTTTTTTCTTTGTTTGTTGCTTTATTACATGGAGTGTTGATGAAAGCCTACGATTAACATAAGTAAAAGTTGTTCTGCTAAAATATTATGGAAAAGATTGTTAAATCCAAGAAAAGTAGCTATTCCTGAAACCTGAAATTTTCTGTTTTTGATAGACTGCCAGCAGCACTTTGTTTGGATTAGAATTAGGTGTCTGCCAAATTGCAAACTGTAAAATTCAATCTCAAAAGTCTTTTTTTACAAATTTAAGATTTTAACCCGCTCTTTTCAAATACTCTAGCAAAAACAAGTATTTTCTACATTAAATATAGGGTGAATATATAAGCCAATTACTTCCTACGAAGTTTGGGAGGAGGAAGAAAGAGAGACAAGCCCAAAATAAACCTTATTATCCTGACGCAACTTTAGAAATTCACAGAGTTCTAGAATAAGGGGGCAGGGGCAAAACTAGAAATGATATCTTTTATCAGGTTCTAGTCTAGAGTATGACAATCAGTCCAGCACAAGTCAATGCACCTGAAGGCAGGATGAAGCAGGATGGACCCTCACAGCCCTCCTGGGCAGGGGGTCCAGGAGATCATGATCCCATGACATTCACTGTTGACAGGGACTATGTGCCAGGCTTTTACCAAACACTTTCTCAGATATTAACTAACTCTCAAGAGCCTTGGGAGGCACATGTCTTATCACCCCCTTTTTTACAGAATAGGAAGCCAGGGCAGAGTCAATAAGGGCTTATTCCTACCCAGCCACCCAGTGTAAAGTAGACCCCCAGTCATTCTCAGTTCCATGACCCCGGTTTACTATTTTCTTCATTACATCTATCTCTAATCTAGAATTGTTTAGTGTGTCTGTTTGCTTCCAGGTTCCCAGATGGTGCTTGATAAATATGTGTCCAAGTGAATAAATGAACTTGCACATGGTCCCACAGTTGCTGGCACCAAGGCTAGAATTTGAACTCTGTTCTATCCAAATCCAAAGATAACTGCATATTTAAAGCTTTCTTTTAATTTAAAAGAACTACTTAGGTACTTTCCAATGAAATGATAAGATGCCTGGGATATGCTTCAAAATAATGCAGGAAATGGGGTTGCATGTAAATGAAATAAAGCTGACCGTGGGTTAATAATTGTTAAAACTGGGTGATAAATAGGTACAGGCTTATTGCAATATTTTCCACTTTTGTATATACTTGAGAGTTTTCATAATAAAAAGGTTAATTTAAAAAACGGAGACCTTCAGCAGTCAATGTTTTAATTTCTGTTCTCTCTTTTCCCGCTAAAATCTTTGCTATTGCCAATCTAAATTTTATTCTCCTCATCCTAGGCTACCTAAACAATTTCTGTTTCCCTTATTGCCTTTTCTTCCTCATTTCTTTGACTTATGTACAGTAGGAAAAATTATATTTCTCCCTGAACACTTCTACAAAGAAAATATATTCTCAATTTTGTCCAATAACAACAAAGCAGGAACTTCATTCCAAAACTGTATATGTGAAAATTAGTGAGTTTATGTACAACTTCAATAAATGTAATGCTTTAAGTAAAATTTAAAGTTCATGTATGCAAGATAATTGTAACACAGGACACATCAGACTCACTATTTAAACTATTAAAAATATACCATTATCCACTAAATGTTCTCCTGAGATAAGCAAGCAAGTAGTGACACCTACTCAAGGCGATTATAAGAAATAAGACTAGCTTTACAGACCAAACAAAAGAGAAATTTATTGTTTTTGCTTTCATTCTCCTGATTCTCATCTTTCTGTCATTGTGACTACCGCAAATATTACTGGTTTCTCAACTTATTTCCATTCTCTGATCCTTGCAACCTGAACCCCAATGCAATGTGCCAAGACCCAGGTGAGATGGTCACTCCCTCACCCTCTCTCAAATTTAAGAATAGCCATGTGGAACAGTCTGGCCCACTGAGATACACAAAAGTCCACACATGCTCTACGAAAATTTTGTCATTTATTTAGGAAAATAAGTTGGCATGTCCTCTCCCCCTACACACACACACACACACACTGACTTCTTCCGACCTTAAATATAGATGTGATGACTGGGGCTACAGCAACAACCTTGCAACCATCAGGATGGGATTCAACAAACAAAGTGTGATAAGCTGAAAGAAGGTAGGAAACCTGTGCATTTAATAGCACGACAGAACACCTGAGTCAGTGCTAGCAATCATCTACCTCTAAATATCTGTTCATATTCTTTAAGTCAGATCTTTCAATAGGTGCAACCCAATATTCTTCTAACTTATAGTCATTTTTACTGAAAATCTTCAACTGCAAATTAATTTTGATAAATTTCATAGAGAAAATGAAATTTGGAAATGAGGAAGATGCTAAAGTAGATGAGCCTTACAGACATACAAGATCATGGTTTTGCACATATCATACAGTGTATTCTGCTTCATATAACACCTCAGCCTTGTGGTTCTGTGGATGTTTAAAAATATACAAGCCCCCCTTCACTCAAAGGACTCATTCAGCCAATGCCCAGTTTAGGGTTCTGATCTAAACAGTGGATTAGGTGAGGCACCATATACTTTACCAAAAATAAAACAACATACTGTGAAATAAACTATATGCACAGGATTTCTACTGTCTACTCCTTGTCTAATCATATCACTTATAAGTTCCATGGCCATCAAAAATAATTCCAGGTTAATGATCTTCCTCTGCCAGTCACCAGCTCTTTTCTGAGCTCGCCTTCTGTCTTCTCACACGGACTCCCATCCACTAACACTCCATCTCCAATTTCTAATTCCTTCCTTCCAGAAATAATTGATGGACTTTATGCCCAGCCTGTATCAGTTACTAGACCCTGTCCATTGCTCAACAAACATTCATTGAGGACCTACTATGTGCTACTTGCACTGTGAGGTGCTGGACTATTTTGGTGAATATACCAGTCTGGTGAGCCTAGTGGTCTAGAGGACCACGGATTCTTTCTGAAATGTCATCTCTGTGTAACTAGTCCTGCAGTGCAACTTATTTTGATGTGGTTGAAACTAACATACATAAAGACAATTTTTTAAATGTTTTAAAGCTTAGTATTTTAGACTTACTATTATAAGTGAATAATTTTCTAGTGACCTTTAGATGCTTTATTAGGGCAAGAATATAAAAAGTTCTGTATGGTTTAGTACGTAGCAAAAAAGAAAAAAATTGTATGTCTCCTCTCAGAGAGTATAAGCAACTTAGGAAAATTGCCAAATCTAGGCAATGCACACACACACACACACACACATATTACATATGTGTTTTAAAATATGTATGTAGCATGTTAGACTTAAAGCACCGTTAGAGATTAAAGTCCATTTCTACCCTTGAACATATTGGGAATCTGAATCCCCAAAAGGTTCAGTGGCTTGGTTAAAATTATAAGCTTGTAGATGCTTAAGACCCAATTATTTTACTCAGAGAGGAGGTTTATTACAGCAGGAGTTAATTAAATTAGATAGTAGAACAAGAGTCATAAAATCATGGCTGAAAAACTGACTCTGGTCCTCTGATGAAAAGAGATGATTAAAGAGAAAGGAAAGAGAATTCAGTCTTCTATCGGAGTAGGGGGACAGGTCCAGCAGTCAGTTTGAACCATGGGAAGAACACAGGCAGACAGAGCTACTGTGTTACTGACTTCATGGCTACAGCATTTAAGGAAGTAATTGTAATATTTTTCTGATAACGGAAAGTGCCTTGTTTAAAGGTCTGCTTAGGACAGGTGAGATGGAACTCTGCCACAAATATGGCTGAAAATCCAGCTCATTTGAAACAAGATATCACCTAATATGTGATGATGGAAGATGGTCTGACCTTGGATGGTGGGCACACAGTGCAATATGCAGATCATGTATCATAGAATTGTACACTTGAAACCTATATAATCCATTAACCAATGTCACCCCAATAAATGTAATAAAAAAATTTTTTTAAAGAATATATCAGAAGCTTAATGGGAAAAATGAGTTACGAGAATTGAGACTAAAGATAGGTAACCAATTTGTTCCTAGGTGGCATTTCTGTGAATCATTCTCCATGTGATTGTCACTGCTTTGCAACGTGGGCATGATATTTGTGAAGGACCATCCACAGAGGTTCTCAAGGTGGCATTCGTGGATCTTTAGGGAAACTATGGATGTATCATACTCCAATGTGGATTCTAAGAAGAGAGGGTCCATCATGTCATCAGATTCTCAAAGAAGTCCCTGACTTTAAAAAGGCTAAGGGTTGTACCAATAGGTTTTGTGACTTCAAACTTACTTCATATGTAGAAACATGGTCAATGCATAAAGGAGGCTGATGCATGCATGGGCTTCTCCCAGCTTTTCACTCTGTCAAGGTGACCAATAAATTATGCCAAACAAGTAGAAAGGAAATGCAAATTTCACTAATTATATTACCTTTTCCTAAGAGTGGGGCAAAAAGGTGAAAAAAACTAAGTTTTTTTTGTCAACAGTATGAGTATATTTTGTACTTACTTATAAGAGAATTAAAGTGTAGACAAAATATAGTATAGGAAGTATAGATAAAATCACCATTTTATCCAGTTTGAGCAGCTTCCTCACAGTAGCATTTCTCGGCCTGCCCACATTTGCCTCGGGTATTGTAAGAAAGTACGTGGAAACCATGATTAATGGTTCTTACTTATCTCCTATTAAAATGCCTAGCAGCTTTTGAACATAGGTACCTGAACATTTTAAATTTATTAATTTATTTTTATTAAAATCAGTGTATCCTGACACTAAATTGCTTTAGCACTTGGCAAAAATTCTATAAAACTAATTTATGAAGTAACTTTTCTGGCTGTGTATGGCCTAGACATTTCTCTATGAAAGATGCAACTTGCTCAAAGCTTTTGTTTTTCCACATATACGAATCCTTTCCCCAACTGGCAATTTTCTGCTAACATCCTCATTTAAATATTGTGCTTTCTAAATGTGCCTTGGGATTGTTTAGCATTATGCTGTCAGCAGTTCACAAGAAAAAAGTGTATTTGATTTGAAACAGGATAAAAATGGCATCTGTCGTACTTCTGTTTGGTTTGTGAGAAAGAGAATATATAAATACTATGAATGCTAAATAAAATTGATTAACTCAACATGTATGGGGTACCTACAGGATACCAGGAATTTTGGATGATGATGATAATAATAATAATATTAATAAGGAGGAGGGGGAAGAGAAGGAGGAGGAGAGGGGACAGAAGAGGGGAGGGGAAGAGCAAGCGTTTATCAGTGGGTATTCTATGCCAGGCTCCTCGATGTGTGCTTTGCATCGACTAGGATTCAATCCTCCCCACGACTTTATGAGAAAGAAACTATTTTTAAGCCTCATTTCACAGGCAGGAAAACTGAAGCAGAAAAGGTTAAATCCTTTGTCCTAACTCTTGCAGCTAATAACGGATGGAGCTGGGACACGGGCTCAGGCAAGCCATCCAGAGCCTGCACGTTTTAACACCTGACCGGCCTTCAATGTCATACCCTGGAGATAGCACAAAAAAACAGATTCTTTATTTTTTGTTTTATAGAGAGTAGCCCAGTATTATAGAAAGAATTTTAAGACATTATTATTCCATAGCTTATATTTTTAAAAATAAAGTGACATAGAAGGAAGGCAAATGATGAGCTTGAAAACATTTTCTATATATTATATTTTATTACACTCAACTTCACATTTATTAAATAACATTTCAGAATAATATCGGAAATTTTGTGAATCACTCACATAAATCCCTGTGCTGAGGTGTGCATACTCTGATATACTCTTTCTTAACAGTGAAAAGCCAAGAAATCTAGGTAATGCATTTCTTTCTATGGCCAAACCACCATTGAGGGCAGCAAAGTATGGAGTATATGAAAATCCATGAGGGAGATCTTTAAGAAAGAAGCCCAGTTACTAGAGAGAGGGGAAAAAAGAAAAAAAGCAGAGTTTTTTTTCTTCCTTACACATTTTGTGTTTTTCCCACAAGATGGTGGTGTCAGGAAAGGTGAATGCAGTGGACACATATACCTCTCTGACTCCGTGCATGGTGGCAATGGTGGCGTTTAGGCAGCTCTCCACTTCTGACCTGTGGCAGGGTGCCACATGGAAGTGCCCTGATGCCTCATCAAGGGAAGGTATTTGCCAGGTTTTCAGACTAATAAGAGGAGAGTAAGCACCATCCATTTCAAACTGAAGCTTGCTGTGACGAGGTTTTTGACCCATGTTCACTGGGCAATGATGTTTAAAGAACTAAAAAAATTTTTTGCATCAATTTTTATTTCTCTTCGATTTTCCAAATGTGTCCTCTGAGGCTCATCTACCAGATGTGCTGACAGGAACCTGCCACGTGCCTAGCAGAATAAGGTGAACACTCAGGCAGGAGAGGCAGTGCGTTCACAGACACCTTCCTCTCTGCCACCCTCCAGGAAATCACTTTCCGGAGAACATGTCCTATGCCCTAATGTTCTGTGTCTTTGGGTGTCTTCAGCTTACATTCAAATAACCCTGAGGCATAGTAAGCCCTAGAATATAGCCATGAAAATTGTTTATCCAAGAATCTAAAGGGAATTGAAAATTTGTTTACAAAGAATGGTTGTTAATGATGACTTAATTTATTAATTGTGACATCATAATAATTTTTAAAACATTTGCTGTAAATGTGAGGCAATGCGTGAAATTACCTGCCTGGTTGCAAATTATGGTTGGTGGTGTCCCTTTGGAATAACCCAGACCAAGACAGACGCAATAGCATGGGATAACATGGAGACATCACAACTGAATCCATCAGGGGTCTCATCTGGTAAAAACCTCATATGTTTCATGGGACAAAGACTATTATTTCTGAGGTGATTGTATCCAAGAGGGACAGGATAAAGAGATATTTGAAGAGGACAGTATAGCAAGAGTGAGAAAACACTAATGGACATTTCACAAAAGCTACTACATTATTTTTGTCTATCTTTGGGATCCTTTTACAACTCAAAATTTTTTAGTCCAGAAAAAAATGGGGAGGTGGGCTGTATTGACATACATAACTGAAAAGGCAGGCATGACTGGATCTAGACACTCAAATGATATAGCAGGTACCTGACTCTTTTCATTACTCTCGGTTTATTTGCGGTGGGGAGGGGAGGGTGCACTCCACTCTCAGGCAGCTCCCTCTGGAAGGACGAAGATGCTTCCGCCTAGCCTCCTACCAGCTTAATAACAACTGTGAAGAGAGGATGCCTCTCTCCCACTGGTGCAAGAAAATAGAGGCTGGATCTCATTGACCTGTTTTGGGTCATGTGTCCAGCCCAAAGCCAATCACCTGGCTATTATGAGAGTTTGTATTCATTGACCAGGCCTGGGTACCTGAGGACCCAAGCCTTGGGGTCAGCCTCACTTTAACTTAGCTATAAATTTTCTAGGGCTGCCATAACATGGTACCATGGACTGGGTGGCTTACACAACAGGAATTTATTTCTCACTGTTCTGGAGGCTAAGGAGTCCAAGGTCAAGGTGTAGGCAGTGTTGGTTCTTTGGAGGTTGGTTCTTTGTCTCATATAATCTTCCCTCTGTATGCGTCTGTGTCCTCATCTCCTCTTCTTATAAGGACACCAGTCATATAAGGGCCACTCATGTGACCTCATTTTATCTTACCTCTTTAAATATCCTCTCTCCAAACATAGTCATATAATGAGGCACTGAGACCTAGGATTTCAACCTATAAATTTGGGTCATGATTCAGCCTTATAAATTTAATTTTCTAAGAATATTAAGAGGTTGTTATCAGAAGAAGGGGAAATTAATGCTGAGCAGACAAAAACAACAAGTTCTGCCAAACGTCTCCAGTTTCTACAGACTCTGGTTCAGCAAATCCTGCAGTGAGTTTGCTACAGCTTTATTCAAGACAATGATATCTTGAGTCCCTCAGGAATGCCTCCACTTAGAAGGTTATCGCCTAAATCTTGGAGAGTAATTTTACTGCTCTTGAACCATATTCCCTAAGTGTTATCCATTAAACATTAGCTTCATTTTGGATTTAAATAAATGTCATTTAAAAATGTGTGTGTGGTAAAAGAAAGATTCACATTTTGTATTTCTGAAAATGTTCAACTCAAATTAGACAAGTTTCTAGACCACTGAACTTCTCACAGACTTTTAAAATGTCAATAATTTTTGTGAATCTCTAAGAATGAGAGCTTAGTCTGCAACATTCACTGTTCCTTCAAACATATATTAGGGAATGTTTCCTGATAAAACTGTCATCCTTGTCATCCACAAAATGGGGCTTAAAATTAGATTTTGGTTGAGAGCAGGGGCAGGGCAGTGCCTGGAACATTCAAACTGCTGAACACCAGCTTTTGTAAACTCCAGACAGCTGTATCACACTAGCCAGTACACTTTCACCTGACAGGTGGTGGCAGATTCAGAGCTAAAAACAGAGGGTCAACTGAGGCTGGCTTCCCTGAAAACTAGGAAAAGGAATTAATATGTAAGGAGACAGGAGGCGAGGCTATAGTCCAAATCACCAAATTCATGAGATTCAGCAAAATCTAGCATGAGTGCGGTGGTTTAGTCTATGGCGGGGTCGGGGGTTGGGGACGGAGTCTATCTATCTTATCAAAGTGTGGGGGTCAGAGGCTGTAGTTAGATTTCCTTAACGTCATGTGAGTCTGGGTCAAGAACCAGGGAAATCCATCCTAGCTGATGGGATAGATATTAGATGGAACCTGGGGCCAGATAGGGAAAAAGAACTTACCTAAGCAAGGGATACAGATCTTAGGTCCAATTCCAGAACTGGAGTGGGATCTGAGCAGAAAGCAGTGAGACAACCTGACCGTGATCAATAGAAGTCTAACCTGGGGTGACAAAGAACTAATATTCACATAGTTTTCAAAATTGCATATCCATTTCCAGATCCAACAGGTAGGGAGCAGATTTTAGGCCACATTTACTAGTGGGAAAGAAACTGCCATCATACAACCAGGCTGACCACAACCCCTTACCTTCTCAGCTTTATCTGCTGTACCTCCCTCTTGCTCTTCGTGTTCCACCAAAAAACCTGTTATACCATGCTACAAGATTGCAAACCACCTGCTATTTCTCTTACTGTCCCCCTTTTTGTGTTTACCTGGATAACTCCTGCTGATTATTGAAGACTCAGCTCAGGCAAGACCTCCTCGGGAAAGGAACTCTTACCCTCCATCCACTCCCTCTCCCGCCCAGGCTAGGTCAGGTACATTTGCTTCATCCCTCCATGGAACCTTGGTGTCACTCTCCAGTGCTGGGCCACGCTGGACCGAGAGGTAATGTGCACGTCTCTCTCCTCTGGGATCCGGTAGGTGCGCAATAAATGCCTGTTGAACTCCACTGACCTATGGCAACAAGGTACACACAGTAAATTGACTACCACAGAAAGTTAGAATTAAGCTTAGCATATTACATTTACTTTCTACTTGTAAATGTTGAAAGGCTACCCTTTCACATATAATTCTCCAGCCATTTAACCTCTGAAATAAAATTGAGCACACAGTGTCAAGGGAGCTAAGGAATCTTTCTGACACGTGGTAATTACGCTTAAAAGTATACCTCCCAACAAATCCCCTAAAAACCACCACTGCTCAGATTCTGGCAGTGTTCATAAATTACCAGCTTTGGCCCCTCAGAAGTTTAGGAAGTGAGCAAGGGCACTTGACAGAATTACTGCTTTTATTAATGCCGTGGGCTTGATTATTTATTTAAGATTACAAGGATCTGAAAACATGCACTTCAATCAAGACTGCACCTAAATCACGAGGAATGGTACAAGGTCCCCTCCTGATAGCAACTTCTTGCTACTTTCTGCTGTTAGGAAGAAGCTCTCCAAGGGATATAAGGAGCTGGTTAAACTCCAGGAAACAGAAGGATGATTAAAAGTATCTTTTCCATTCCAAGCACTATAAATGTTTAACACATGTTTTGCAGTTCAAATGTTTTAAAATATTTTCCAACATGACCTTTATAAACATTTGTATGTCCTTCCCACTCCAAGGAGTGAAGGACCACTCAGTGGAGGCCCCTGGGGAGGGCGAGTGAGGAAGTGCTCGGCATGTGTGAACTCTGCCCTGCCAGTATGGCAGGCCCTGCGAGGAAGTGGGTTACCTCCTCCAGGTCACAAGGCTTCCAATTAGACTCTAATTACTAGAACACCAAATTATTCAATGTGACCTGAAAAAAGAGAAAACTTCCCAAAGTTGGAGAGGCAGAACGAACCTCAAAATAGGAAAGGGCTTGAGGCATCATCTACTTCCAAACCCTTCTTTTCCAGATGAAGGAGCTGAGGCAGAGAGATGAAGAGAGAAGTCCGGGTTCGTGAAATGCCTGTCTCCAACAGGCTTAGTTGCTGTTGACTACGTCTTTCAAGATATCACAAGTTTGGCTGATTTTTCTTCTGTCTCGCCTCTCTCTCCCCTCCCCCAACTGTGTTCTCTTCTTCTCTCAGACTGAAGTGGCAATCTTCATTTCCTTTCTTTCTCCCATCACCCTCTGCTCCCCAACAAATCAAACCACTTCCACTCCTCAAACCCAGAGCACACTTTCAACCTGTGCCTTTGGATGTGTTTTCCCTTTGCCTGTGAGGCTCCTCCTTCCCTGGGAAGCCTGACTCACTGTGGTTCAGCTGTAAGGCCCAGCTACAGAGGCACCTGGCTCTCCCTGGCAGAACTAGCTGTTGTCTCTGAGTTACCATAGTCGCTACCCATGTACAGTGTAGTGTAACATGTATGGCATTGATTCCTAGTTATGTTTACTTATCTGTCTCCTCAATAAATTGTGGCCTCCTCACAATGCCTGGCAAATGGCGTATCCTCAGTTTCTGCTTCAACTCTACTCTCAGAAGCCCCAAATCCATATTTCCTGGGCCACTGTTACTAAAAATTACAACTCTGCTGAATGTTTCACCAACATCTCAAGCCCAAAATTCCCAAAACAGAAGGCATCATTTCCCTTGCCCATCTATCCACTGCCCCCAAAACCTGTTCCAGGTTCTCCGCTGCCCATCTCTGTTAATGCCACTATGATCCTGCCAATCACCCAGGTTAAAAACCCAAGGTTCTCATTGGCTCCTCTTTCTGACCTTCCTTTGAATAATTGCCAGCCATCACCCTTCTCTCCTCATTGCTCCCTTCAAAAACCTCATTATGTAAGTAAGAAACTTTTTCATATCATCTTGACATGTGTATCACATCCAAAGCAAATTTTGGATGGGAATCCATCCTGACTCTGAAACATGATCAAAACTAAGATCCTCCTTTCTATTATTAATTCCCCCACCTCATTAACCTATGGAGAAACTGAGGTTTACAGTTTTACCCAAGGTCGCACAGGTAGTAAGTGGCGAAGCTGACTGCAGAGCCTGTGGTCTACACGACACCCTTCATTTTCTCCTGCCTGGATCACTAAGAGCCATTCACCTGGTCTCCTTGCCTTTCACTTTCCCTTCCTGCAATCCTTCCTCCAAATAAAAAACAGGAGCAACTAATATCTGAGAAGGTCATTTTCCTTCAAGCCACAGCTTTTCTTTACTCCATAGAGATTATACTGGTCCAACCTGCATTTCAAAACTAAATTCAAAATACACCTCTCCTATGAAGGTCTCCACACATTTTCAAGAACCCTTCACTCTATACTTTCATAGAATCATCTCTAGATACTGTATTATAAAAATTATCTGCTATAATGTAATTATTTGTTCATACATCCATCTCTCCAACTAAACTTCGTGTTTCCAGTACAGTGCTTGATAGAAGGCAGGGGCAGGGGGCAAGCCTAATGAATGAAAGAAGGCAACATAATGGTGCTACAGGTGACTGATGACACCAGATACAACTTTGTTTCAAAATTCTCAGTAGCAACACTCATCCAAGAACATTATATTGCATTTTGCCCACTGTGTATACAAACTAATATATTATATTATACATTTATCTTAAATGTAAATAACTCTTTCCCAAAGTTTTTGGACTCTCATATTACACACTTAAATTTTGAGGTTATAATGACCTTTGAACTAGTCTCATTGCCTCTAATCCTTCTCCAATACAAGCTATGGATTTTTACATAAAGGAAATCACTGCCTCTAGTCACTTATCTGTTATCCACATGGAGACAGAAGAGAGTGTGTAATTTTAGTTTTCTGTCCATGCCCTTGTTTATTCATTCTTCCCATCAAACTATCAAATGAGGTGGTCTCCTGTATAAGTGGCACCACAACAAGCATACAAATGATGACTCTCCCATTATAAATCTGATAACCCAAGAGTTTCTCCAGAAAGTGAAAAGGTGTTTCTTCCCTGAATATGATGGACATCATAATCCCACATATGCCTCAGTTTGGCTGCTCTTTATAGAGCATTGGATGAAGAAGAAATTGAGTGGTTTAGAAAGGGTCCAAACTCTCTCTGAGAAATGGAAGGACCTAGTCCAAGAATCCCTGTTCAGGAGATGTGGACTGTCTCACTGCCTTGAAAGCCTTACCAGATCAGTTTCCATCAGTGGTCGATGCTCCACTGCCCCTCTGATCTGCCATATTTCATAGCAGGGAGAAAGAAAGACATAACCCATGGTGTTCCCTTCCCCAGTCCTCCACTTAGAAGGTGCACTCATCAGCCTCACTCCACTGAGCTAAAATGCTTCAACAGGTGAGAAATATCACACACAACATCGGCATATCCCCAAAAGAGGTTGAGAGCCTTGGATTAGTCCACTGAGAAATACTATAGCTGTATCCTCTGAAATTACTGAACACATAACATTGGTCAAACTAATTAGAAAATTCAATTATATAACCATTTAAGTCTATCAAATAACTGGTTTAAACTACTAAGTTCACTCACCTAAACTAGTCAATTATTTTAGCATTCTATGGACAAAAGCTATACACCTTAAAGCTGAAGGCAACAGAACGGTGATGGTAAAAAATAGATACAATTTTGTTCCTTAACATCTGTGACTATATGAAATCAAGAATTTGTCTTAAATAACAAGCCTCTTCGTTTATAGATAATAAAACTATTACCAGAGGTCAGTCAGTATCTTTCGTACAATCATGAAGTTATTCTTTCGCAAAACTGGTATGATGAGCTCCCTGTTCAATTGTCTGCACAAGTAATTTAACTTTAAAAGAAGTTTCCTTTATGGATCTTTATTGTTACTCTAAAGCTCTGCATTGAGCTATGACTCATAAATTCACCTAAATAAGGATGGTTTTAATGCTGCCCTCAAAGGACTTCCAGTTGAACAGTCTGGTAACTGAAGTGGGAGTATTAGGGGACTACTAGGGGGCAGAGTCCTCATGGTTTGAAGATGAACAAAGAACCATGACTCAAAAGCCTATACACATGAAACAACTCAGGTAGGAAACTGGATGTTGCTAAACTCCATTGGCTAAGTTTGACGAGAAGAGCCAGATTTTTAAGAGTGTTGCTTTTGGTAATAAATGTGGTGTTTTCCCAGCAGAGCATGCACATTGTCCATGTGTGGTTCTGCAGGTGTTACTTAATTTGCACATGCAAATAATAGGTTTGGAGATGTATAGAAACAAACAAAAAGAGACATGGAGAGTTGATGTTAAAATTTCTTCTTTAATATTCATCTACTTTGGGTTTCTAATTGGGTAAATAAAAATAATATTGTCTAATCACACCAAGGAAAATCTATCTGGGAAATCGGTGTGTGAAAGAAACAAAGTATGGTGTTAAATTCAGGAGGTTTATAGTCTGATAAAAGGCAAAATAGAATGCTAAGGATCATGTGCTTCTTCACAAAGTAACCAAAATAAACAGAAAAGGTAAAAATTATTACTAACAGGTGAGATTTTAAATTTGGTTGAACTTTTAGACTCAAATAATCTTCCAAATCACATTGTGTCTCTGTGCCCATAGTATACATTATGCCTGTTTTCTTACTTAAAATCCAAACTGAAAGGCAATCTCCCCAAGGACATACCAGATTTAAAATCATTTTAAAGACACTTAAAGGATTTATCTTAAAAAACACTAAAATATATCTACACTTCCTGGTGGCTAAATGAAGCAAGACTCTGACCTAAAAACATCTAAACAGAACATGCAAAAGCATTGGTATACTGGGAGAAACATATTTTATAACAATATAACAGTGAAAGCGTTGCTGAAATTTATTATTAGGGTCAGTTATGCATATACATATTTACTGGGGCTGAATCCAGACCCTTCATTTGATTACCTTGCACATGCAGGGCAATGTTTAAATCCAGGTCCCTTAGAGATATAAAATTAATTTCCATTTTTGCCCATTTACTTCTTTATTCTAAAATATATACACACAAGTACTTTTAAAATGTATTAGGATTTCTACTGAGAGTGTTTTCCAAGAAACCTGTCATCAATTAGTATTTTTAATTTTTTTTAAATTGTGAGAAAACAATGCTATTCCTGGCATCATGTGTGGACGGGTGGATAACATGGTCTTATCCTCTTTTCCTCAAGTCTCTACAGAGTCCAAACTTCAATCCCAATGAGGTAGTTGTGCCAAATGAATTCCTTACTTTGGTCTCTAATGGTAAATAACCATAAACATTCCCAAAGCAACCACTGCTGTTTTAAATCAAGCAAGTTAATTTAGATTGCAATACTGCAAGGACCTATTAGAGTTTCCATGAATAGAAGAACTTTCAGTCAGTCAGGAATCCTGAAGATTACCTGGTTTCTGCATCATAAGTAGAAGAAAGATTGACCCGTTCTGACCAAGTATCTTTGGGGAGCTGTGCCAATCACCACATAGCACAAAAATCTAAATAAAAATTGACAGGTACTGGAAAAATTGTTGAGTGTAGTCTCTCAAAAGATGTATGAAGTTCCTGGACAACATCTCCTACCAGGTGGTCTGAGGTCAGCTTCTGCCTTTCCAATAATGATTTACCAAAAAGTGATTTTTAATTTTCAGAAGGAGAAATCCAATATCTTTCACTTGTAATACATGTTAGAGAACCCTTCCCAAAATATCACCTGTGGACCCCAAAGGGTCCCTGAAGCTCCTTCGGGGGTCTTAGGGTTAAAAACCACTTTTATAATTAAAAAAAAAAGATATCGGCCTTTTTCACTATGTTGACATTTGCACTGATGAGACAAATGCAAGGGGTAAAACTATGGCCCTGAGCATAGATCAGGAAATAGCACCAAACTGAACTAGGAGTCACCGGATTCTTCCCTACTACCCACTCAGAGGGGGAAAAAAAAAGATAAAAGCCTTGTCCACTGAAAAGGAAATAGGACACCTTCCCCTCGTTTTCTTTAACTACCTCGTTATACGGTTATAAACATCACCACCACCAAGGACTCAGAACTGACAGTGCAGCAACTTCCCCAACCATCGTTAGATTGGTTTTCCACAGGAATTTGTCATTCTCTACCATGAGCATAGAAACTGACTCCAATATTAGCTTCAATGAGCAAGAAATAGGTAAAAGACAGATCAGGAGGAGAGAGAAAGCTCTCTAATCCAAAAAAAAAAAAAAAAAAAAAAAGAAGAAGAAGAAGAAGAAAAGAAAAAAGTAAGCACAGAGAAATACAGCAAGTTTTGTTTTGTTCAAGTTGTTTGACTTTATGTGTTAGTTTTGTTTTTTGTTTTGTTTTAATGTTCTGGCTACTAAAGGGAAAAAGAGAAAATTACATAACACAGAGAAAAGTTTAGAGATTCTTCATGTATAGGGACTGAACATGAGAAATTTAAGACAGTCTAGTAATAACTCAAGGCTCTATCTAGGTCACAAGTATTCTACAGAAATATCATGCAAGCCACATATGTAATTTTAAATATTCTAGTAGCCACTTTTTTAAAGTAAAAATGAAATAGGTAAAATTAATTTTAATATATATTTAACCCAATATATCTAAAATATTATTTCAACATATAATAAATATAAAATGTTAACTAGTTATTTTATATTCTTTTTTTATACTGTATATTAGTCTGCTTAGGCTGCTATAGCCAGATACAATAAACAGGGTGGCTTAAACAACAGAAATTTATTTTCTCAAACTTCCGGAGGCTGGAAGTCTGCGATCAGCCTGTCAACATGGGGGGTTCTGGTGAGAACCCTCCTCCTGACTTGTAGATGCCCACCTTCCTGCCACATCCTCCATGGTAGAGAGAGACGGCAAGCTCCCTATTCATCAGGGGCCCACCCTTATGACCTCATTTAACCTTAATTACTTTCTTACTCCAAATACAGTCACATTTGATTAACATATAAGGGGACACAATTCAGTCTATCACCCACCGAGGCTTTGAAATCTGACGTGTACTTTACACCAACGGCACATCTCATCAAACGAACCACATTTCAAGTGCACACAGGGATGCTGGCTGCTGTGTCGGACTGTCCAGGTCTCAGTAAATGCTTATTGGCTTTAGAAGTCAGAGCAACTCTGAAACTGAGAACTCCGGAGCTGGAGCCAAAGACCCAATCTCTACGTGGAGGACAGTTAGGACAGGAAGAAGCCTGGCCAGTGGCTTCTGAATCCGAAGCCAGAATCAGAGATTCGCCTGAGGGCAAGGGGAGAAACTGACTGCACCTAGTTTAGGGGAAATTATTAGTCATGGGAACACAACTAGGAGACTCTGAAGTTTGGTGACGAAATTGAGGGTTCTTTACTCAGCTAGAGCCGGATGGAATCTTTACTCAGTTAGGAAAACAGTAGCAAGATTCCTGAAGGTGGTTCTCACACCAGGTGTGCCTGCCCTCACCTACCTCCCTGTTCAGCCCCACTGTAAACTCCCCAAGGCCTCCATGATGGGCTTGGAGGGCGGGGAGATTGCTCTAGCAACACGCCTCTGTGGGGGAAATGGTATGCTCGGCATTCCTCCTCCTCAGCAGCCACAAACAATATAGCAAGCATGCCGAACCCAGCCGTGTTACATTCTAGTCGGCCCAAACTGCAGGTGGACTAGAAACAGCCAAGAAAAGAAAAAAGATGAAGGAAGGAAACAGTTACTTAAGAAACAAAAGTCCCTTGATTTCCACAGGGTAGCAACAAACAATGAAAGAATACATAAATAAGTAAATAAACAAATTGCAAGAGTAAAAATTGATGTCATTTTTAATGTAAAACTACAACTGCACAAGAACACACAGATCATACATATAACTAACCAACACAAAAATTCATAAATAATTAAGAAAAAATTTTTCATTAATTAAGAAAATTGCTACAGTGGGGTAAGGACAACCTATCCAATAAATGATGTTGGGAAAATTAAATAGATATATGCAAAAAAAATGAAGCTAGATTACCTTCTTTGACTATATGCAAAAATAAACTCAAAATGGATTAAAGTCTTAAATGTAAGACTTGAAACCATAAAACTCTTAAAAAAAAAAGGCCGTAAAATCTCAGACATTTCTCTTAGCAATATTTTTTCTAATCTATCTCCTTAGGTAAGAGAAACAAAAGGAAAAGTAAACAAATGAAACTACATCAAACTAAAAAGTTTTTGCACAGCAAAGAAAACCATCAACAAAATAAAAAGAAAACCTACTCAATGGGAGAACATATTTGCCAGTGATACATCTGATAAGGGGTTAATATCCAAAATTTATAAAGAACTCATATTACTCAACATCAAAACAACAAACAATCTAATTTAAAAAATGGGTGGAGGACCTGAAGAGACATTTTTCCAAAGGAGACATACAGATAACCAATAAATATATTAAAAGATACTCAATGTCACTAATCATCAGAGAAATGCAAATTCAAACCACAATGACGTATTACCTCACACCTGTTGGAATGGCTATCATCAATAAATTAACAAACAACAAATGTCCGGGAGGATGTGGAGGAAAGGGAAACCGGTGCACTGTTGGTGGGAATGCAGACTGGTGCAGCCCCTGTAGAAAACAGTTATGGTGGGTCCTCAAAAAATTAAAAATGGAACAGACTTATGACTCAGCAATTCTACTTCTGAGTATATATCCAAAGAAAGCCGAAACACTAATTTGAAAGAATATATGTGCCCCTATGTTCACTACAGCATTATTTACAATAACCAAGATATGGAAGCAACCCAAGTGCCCATAATAAACAAGTGGATAAAAAAGTGGTACATATATACAATGGAATATTACTCGGCTATAAAAAAGAACAAAATCTTACCATTTGTGATAGCATGGAAAGACCTAGAGGACATTATGCTGAGTGAAATAAGCCAGTCAGAGAAAGATAAATACCACATGATTTCACTTTTATGTGGAATTTAAAGAATGATATAAATGAACATACAAAACAGATACAGAGAGCAGACTGATTGTTGCCAGACAAGGGTGTGGGGGCTTGGGGGACTAGGTAGAAAGGTAAAGGGACTGAGAAGTACAAATTGGTAATTACAAAATAGTCATGGGGATGTAAAGTACAGCATAGGGAATATAGTCAATAATATTGTAATTACTATGTATAGTGCCAGGTGGGTACTGGAAATATCAGGGGGAAACACTTTATAAAGTGTATGATTGTCTAACCACTGTGCTGTTCACCTGAAACTAATACAAAATAATATTGACTGTTCACTGTAATTAAAAAAAATTATATATATATATAAAGAATCGCACCCCAATAAAAAAGTGTGTAATAAATAAATAAATAAATAAATAAATAAATAAATAATAAATAAGCAAGCAAGCTGTGGTACATATACAATGAAATGCCATACTACTCAGCCATAAAAAAGATTGAAATTTTAGCTTTTGCAATAGCAAGGATGGACCTAGAGGGTATTTTGCTAAGTGAAATGAGTCAGACAGAGAAAGACAAATTTTCCATTATTTCATTTATGTGTGAAATCTAAAGAACAAAATTAAAAACAAACAAAACAGAAACAGACTCATAGATACAGAGAACAAACTAACAGCTGTCAGAGGGGAGGGGAGCAGGGGGCTGGTGAAAAAGGTAAAGGGATTAAGAAGTACAAATTGGTAGTTACAGAATAGCCACAGAGATGTAAATTACAGCGTAGGGAATGCAGTCAATAATATCATAATAACTATGTATGGGGCCAACTGCATACTGGGAACCTCATGGGGACCACTCAGTGAAGTACAGGATTTTCTAACTACTATGCTGTAACTAATACAGAATAATATTGAAGGTAATCTGTAACTGAAAAATAAAATTACATATATACACAATAAAAAATAAAGAATCCCTCATCTACCAACCCCCCAACACTTGCATCCAGCTGTCTTTTGGGTAGGGAGGGAATTTCAAAGAAGACACCTTCTTTAGCATGACATGTATTTTTGATGCCCAATGGCAAGATAATGGATTTTAAAAACAAACGTATAGTAGAGCCTATAAAACGTAATATAAATGGAGCCACTTAAAAACAGAGTCTGAGCTTCTGTCCCAGAGGAACTGCCTTGCAGGTCTTACGCCCCAAGCCTTTGGAATGTTAAAACAGGGCAAAAATCACCTTTGGACTGGACCTAAAGTGACCTTATGTTCCGAAGAGTTCTTTGCAAAGATAACAAAAAAACATATCATAGGACTACTAGACTGATGACTACCTGACTGAAAATTGAAATCATTGTTTAGAATCAGCCTCATTATGTTAGCTTATCTGCACCTGTAGAAATGCCTGCCTTCGATTGATGTAATTGCTCCCCTTCCCCTTCTCATAAATACCCATTGCCTTGCCTTCTAATCAGAGCACTACATATTTGGGTTTCTGCCTGAATCAGAGTTTCCTGAATAGGTATTCTTTGGATCTCAAAAAAATGTTTGTTGCCTCTCACTTTGGCCTTTTATTTTTAGGTTAAAAATCTATTTGCGGAATGCCTAAAGTTAGCACGGTTCAGTTTGCCTCAATTTTAGTAGGCATTTTCCTTTAGTGTTATTTTTAAAGCGTGTTAATGTGTCACAGAAATGGAAGGAGAGTATTTTATATTTTGATAGAAATATACAATAATTCAAATAAATAAATATGTCAATACCATGAACCCATAAGTAGTCAGAGATCACATTGGCATTCTTCCATTGAAGGTAGCCGCTCTTCCCTTTGCTCTGTTTTTCTATGGGGTCCCTCCCTCTCCCACCATATTAGTCACAACTCTAGATAGATGACCCTTCGATCTTCCAAACTCTGGTACTACATATTCAGCTGCCTGCTCTACTTAGTTGTCCTGCCTGTACCTAAAACTTGCCATGTGCAAAGGAAAGTCATCTTCCCATATCAACTGGACCTTCCCCGTGCACTCCCTCACTCAGTTATCTACGTCATCAACATATATCACATTACCTGAGCTGGAAGTCACTTTACTTCACACACACACGCCCCGTTTTAAGCCCCCGCTGCACTCAATCAGCCACCAAGTTGAGTTAATTCTAGCTCTGAAGTAAATTTTGGGTCTATTGCCTCCTTCTTTTGTCCTATTTCATGACACCCTCACCTGCCTCCTTTACAACTTAATTATCCTTCCAACTGTTGAAACTAATCTCACTGATTAGAGCCTCTCCTTCGTCCAATTATTCTTAGACCAAAGTCACCTTTCTGTAACATTTATCTACTCATTTTATTTTCCTGCTCAAAACCCTTTCATGGAATCAGAATATTTAAAGTCCTTAGCATTGGCATCTCAGCAAAACCCTTCCCTCTCAACACAGGATTAACACATCTTTGCTAGATCCACTATTTAATATGTTAATTTTCAATAATAGCTATTTGTACCTATATTTTTCCACCTTGAAATTGGGGGTTTTGTCATATGAATCTCTGAATCCAAAATGTCCATCAGAGAAACAGACAAAAGCACTAAAAGATCTATATAGACAGAACCCCTTGACCTCCACGAAGTGCCACCAACCCAACTTTCCAACACTCTACACACCCTTCGTGTCCCTCTGTTCCAGCCATGTCAGATGGCTTAGTTAGACTCTTTGGAGAGCTCACTCACACCAACACACATAACTGAGTTTTAGGGTATGAATGTGTGACACAACATAACAGAAAAATATCCCGTGGAAATCAAAGAATAAGAACCATGGCCCCATCAAACCATGCAGACTGGAGCTAGAAAGTGGCTCTGGATCTCGGCCTCAGACACCGGGAAGATTAACTGTAGTTTTCTGCAAATGATGTGGCACAGTTTTATACCGCATTTCTATTGCTGGTACCATCTGGCTTCCCTACCCTCAGTTCTTTCCTTTTTTTCTTATACCCCACTTTCTGCTTCTTTGTAATTTCAACTTCGTTATAATGTGCTTACTCAGAATGCCCTTCTCTACTTCATGGTTTCTCCTGTAGCATACATTTTCAGCTTCACTTCTCAGAACTGACTGTCAGAGTTTTTCATTTACAATGTAATGTCCCAGGATCAAGACCCTAATCGACCTAGCCCTTCCCTGTTTGTGTGGAGCTTCTCAGGCCAGGACACGGGCCAGCTATGAACTGGCTGCCTTCGGATCAGCAGCTGCCCCCTCTCTGGTCCACTCAACCCGTCCAGTAGGGTCAGGGTCACATGACACGACACACATCTGTCTAGGGCTGCCCATCATCTTAGGCGGGGCAGTCACCCTTTACAGAGGCCAGGGCAATGACAGGCACTCTAAGTGTATGAAATGCCCAACAATATCATAAATGAACCCCAAGCACTATACATAAGCCACTGACCCTGTCAAACGGCTCTGCTAGTCAGAAATGCGAGTCCACCAACCTTCTCCATTGAAACCTCACTTTTGTAAGATCCATTTCAAATACTATCTACCCTATCAAAGCTTTGCCTAATCTCCTAAGCAGTATCCCACTCTCCTCTTCCCAAAATCACAAAAAGCTTATTGCTTTCATTTTAGTAGTTGTCACACTCTGTCCTAGATGGTAAATATTCACATATGTTCTATTGTCTGACTGGATGGTAGATTTCTTAAAGGACAGGCCTATGGTACTCACATTTTGTTTCCCACATTACACCCAAGACAGATTTGTGAAAACAGTAATACTCAATAAAATGTGCTGAAATGAATTTTAAGCGAGCATTAAATTCTTTGGACAACGTAGAAATGCTGGTTGCCCTGCAATATAATCAGCTACGATCCCTGAATTCTTTTCACTGAGTACAAATTGTCCCTAAAATATATCTTATTTGTATTATAGCGTATGTTGCACTGTGGATATCAAGCCACTCTGCTTCCTCCAGGCCTCAGTCAATTCCTTCCCAAATCCCTCTGGCTACTTTTTATCCTGATAGCTAAGTACAGGGGTCACATTCCCTGAGATTCACCTCAGGGAATCCCTAGGATAACCTTCTGTCCAGGTGTCCAGGTCCTTGAGATCAGCTCATAGCTGCAGCCTCCATAGACCTTTCGCATCAACCCCCCTGGAGATTTGACTTCCTAAATTCAAAGTTTGGACTTGTTGTCCAGAATTCCAAAAACTTATACATATGATCTGCCACAGATGCAAGCTTAAAAATCAAAAGGACTTTTGCCTTTTCACGAAAAAGTGAAAGAGGCTTAATTTAGTTTGAAGCTAATAAATAGTTCTGCTTTTTGTATGATGAGTAACATCCAGCACTTTGCATGACTAATTAAACAATCTGGAATTTGCTTTGAAGGCTAAGCCATTCTTAACAATTTTAAATTACTAACTGTCTAAGCTGGAAATAATACTCCCGATTGTTAAGAAACTTAAAAGAGCTTCAACCATTATATAGAGCTTTCATAAAACAGTTTAAGCATCTGTCACTTTTTTAGATCTAGAAATACCCACAGTTCTTGATTATTCAAGAAACTATTATTTAATTTGTGGATTTCCTGCTTCAGCTTCCTATTCTTTCTTGGGACTTGCTTTTATTCTCTGTGACCCTTTCGGGCAAAGGCTGCGTAGAACAGAGAGTAAAGGTGAAAAGTTAAAAAATACATGTTTTTTAAACACACTGTTTTAATCGTCTGTTTTACCATGGACATTAATACTTCCTTGTCCTTTCTTCACTGAAAAAGTATATTCTATATCACATTTTCTGCTGTGATCACACTGTTCAGCTAGGCACACGATGGTTCTCAGTCTACTCTGCCAAGTCCATATCTCAGCTACTGCATTTCCAAAAGCATAAATGAAGCACTTTGTCCTTTTAAAAATTTGGGTTGAAAAGTTGTTTGAAACCAATGGCTAATAAAGGGCTATCAAGAACTCATACACTAATTTGACAGTTGCTAAGACAGTAGATTGTAAAAGTTCTCATCACAAGAAAAAAAATTTGGGGAACTATGTGTGGTGATGGCTGTTAGTTAAACTTGCTGTGGTGACCATTTCACAATATGTTTAAATATTGAATCATTACAGTGTATACCTGAAACTAATATAATGTTATATGTCAATTATACCTCAATTTTTTTAAAAAAGTTATGCTCTAGTTTTCCAAATTATTGTTACCTTGGAAAATAAATCCACCCATTTTTAAAAGACAAAGTCCAATTGTTTGCAAAGCAAAGTTGCCGCATGTGATCTCAAGGATAAGGTCACATGCCTGGTGACAACTACCGAGGATTACTTCTTGCGACCTGCAATCTGTATATGCAAGCAGTTCTCAAACATTTTTTTACTGAGTTTATACCTATCAATATTTACTATATTAGAAATTAAAAGAACATTTTAATTTTTCATGTATTGTCACTTAAAATAACTATAATCATATTAACACATATCATAAATTATAGAAAAATAACTCTGTTTCCCAAAACCAAAGAAAATTTACTAAGAAGAGCATCATTATTTTACATTTTTGCATATCTATTTAGTATCTGGCTTAATAGAAAAACAGCTGCGTTCTTAGATCTACTCTGCATTTCATCTGTTGCAATCATGTTGTTTTAGTTGAACTATCTGAAGAAAATCTGACTTTCAGCTGGAAGACAGAGGACCAAGCAGATGCTCTGAAAGACTCACTTTGAGAACAACTAGCCCAATGTACCTACTATACATCTCTTCTTGTATAATTCAGTTCCAGGATTTCATGATCTTATGCTAGCAAAGCATCACTCACTGTTGGGCTTCGGTTTGAGTCTTGAGTTTGAAAGCTGCCTCCATCACTTCTGGCTACATGCTTCTGAATATGATGACTTTTCATGCTAGTAGGGTGACTGGGAGGATAAAAAAATGCCTGACATGTGGTTGACAGTAAGCACTTTACAAATGCTCATTTTCTTCCTTTTGCCCTTCCTCTCTGTGATGGTTAATTTTATGCATTAACTTGACTGGGCCATGAGTGCTCTGATATCTGGTTAAATACTATTTCTGGATGTGTCTGTGAGAATGTTTCCAGAAGAATTGAATTGGTGAACTGAGTAAAGCAGATGGCCCTTCCCAAAGCAAATGGGCCCCCTTCAACTAACTGAGGGCCCGAATGGAACAAGAAGACAAAGAAAGGTTGAATTCTCTCTCTCTCTCTGATTTCCTGAGCTGCAATATCAGTCTTCTCTTGCCCTTGGACTTAGACTATCAGCTCTCCTGGTTCTCAGGCCTTCAGATCTGGATGGAATTTGTGCCACCAGATTTCCTGGGTCTCCAGCTTACAAACAGTAGATCATGGGACTTCTCATCTTCCATAATTATGTGACCCGATATTATCTTCAATTGGTTTTGTTTCTCTGGAGAATCCTAATACATCTCTCCTTGCTCCCCCCCCCCCCCCGCTAATGTCCTGGTCACTCACAAAACATAGGCTTTGTCACGGGCATTTGCTTTATAGCCATCATCTGTTGTTTGCTGCCCCATGTCCATGCCCCTCCTTCTGGTTACAGAGTCCCATTTTCAATTGGATGGTTTGGGTATCATTGACTCCAGACGTGGGTTCGGACCATGAAAGGTTTATTCCAGCCAAGACAGGCCATCTGCCTGGCACAATGATTCATCCAAGGATAACAAGAACTCAGGAAAAGAAAAGTTTTCCCTCTTCCTCTAGACTTGGTAGTGCAAGCACCTAAGGCATAGGTTGCTGCAATGATCTTATTCTGTGAAAGGAGCCTGATGAAGCAGGAAGCTGACACAGAAAGCATAGCCAAGGAGGGAATCTTCTAGACATTGGTTTACCTCTAAAGCAAGCTGCATCAGAAGTCAAACCCTCCATGGGCATCCAGTTTTATAAGCTTAGGCTAGTTTGATTTGAATTTTCTATGATTTTCACCATGCACAGTCCTAGCTGATACATTTTTTAATATGAAATATTTTCTAAATTGTTTCACTAGCACCTTCTAAACTCAGTATCTTAGTGAACAAATTTAGGGGCTGGGGCTGCTATAGCCATCCAGCTACTACTAACACCCAAAATGCAAAAACACTAGGAGATGAAATAGGAAAAGCCAATCCTAATTTCACTGTTTGAGCTGAAAAAAAAAAAAATCTGGGTCCACTGCCCTGACCTCTTAATTCTGTGAGCTAATAAGCTACCTTCGTACATAAGCTGATTTGGGTTCCGTTTTCTAACACTGAGAGCCAAAGGATTCCTAGCCACAACACTGGCAATGGCGGCCACTCTCACATGTGATTGTGAATGACTTGCAGGTAAAAATGCCCTTGAAACATTATCTCCGAATCTTAAAATTTGACTTTAGCTTGGGTGGTTTATCTAAGAGAAAGCCAAAAAGGAAATGTTCGGCATGGCTTCCTAAACGAAGCCTACTCCCTTCACTTCCATGTCTGCCTATGTTGTCGTCACCTGCATCAGGCATGGAGCCTGATGAGTTTGCAGATTCTAAGATTATGTTGATATACCTTGCCCCCTCTCCAATTTTCTAGCAAATTCCCTAAGAATTTCTGTTTCAAATGACTGGAATTTCTTGAGTGAAATTTGTTCTATCAGCCTCACTGTAAGCAGGGATGCATTTAGAAATTCTGATGCACAGAAGGTAGCTTTGAATCTTGTAGCCTGCTAAGAAAAAATACCCTACCACATTGCAGTTAAATTACTCCCAGGGGGCCAGGATCAACTAGTGCAGAGAATTTCCACTTTACATTTCCAACTTAAACTCTTCTGCTTGATCCTTAGATTTCAGCGCGTTCCCCAGAAAAAATGAAGAGAGGAGTTCCTTATGAACACCTCCCGGTTTTGCCCTAGGGTGGGCAGCCTACTGGCCTCAACACAAACATGGTCTATAGAAAGGGAAGTAGAGTTAGCCATTGCAATAAGGAACTGGGCCACAGAGATCAATCAAGGCTGAACTGGACATTGCATCTGAATGACCTGACTTGGCTACCACCATGAAAAGCACTCACCAGACAACTGTCAGATTCATGTTTCCTTTTGTTTTATGTTTCACCAGGCTGCCCACCATAAGGGAGCTGATACTCTCTCTTCATCTCTTCTATACCACCCTCCTGCTAACTGTGGGAAGATCCAGGGTTTCCAGGGCCTGAAGTTTGTATCATTTGGGAGTCCCTCTTTCAGAATACAAAATTAAAAATAAAATGTTGGAAGTGGCCTGTGCAAGTGAGAAGTCATGAAACTTAAATTTCATTAATTTCATGGGAAATCTATTGCTGCACCCACTGAAGAAAAAGTGAGACCCCAAGGCTTAGAGTACCTTGCACATGTAGGTGCTTAATAAATGCCTTCAGTTATCAAGAAATAGAGTTTCTTCTAGATTCCTGTAAGTATCTTGCTGCTTCATTTTGACTTTTTCAAGAGAGATGATTCTGCTTTTCTTGGAAATCTCAATATCTGTAACAAAGCTCAAGAGAATTCTACAATGTTCTATGTGAAAGAAATAATAAAACCAAGATTGTCAAACCCTCTCCTTTTTTTAGATAAAGAAGGCCAAAGACCATATATTAGCAGAAAAGTCAGGACTGAAACTCAGAACTTTTGACTGTACAGCCCACCCACATATTCCCCCACCTTCTCTCTCACAACATAACCTTAACTTCCAGTAGCCTCAGTGAAAGAGTAACTCCCTCTTACACATTTTGAGAAGACAATTTCCTCAAATCTCCCTTTAGGGAGAAACAACAATATTTAGAAGTATTGTAACCAGTTTGAATCTCAACTTAACCATTTGCTAGCCATGTAACCTTAGAATCAGTCACTTAATCACACTGACTCTTGTGTGTCTTTATCTGTGGGAGTGGGGGGAGGTGTACCTGCTTGGCATGGTTGCAGTTTGGAATATGAAATATTTCCTGTAGTACCCTCAGTTCAAAATACAGGTCACAGAGTCACTAAGTCAAAAAGATACATGCACCCCTATGTTCATTGCAGCATTATTCATAATTGTCAAGATATGAAAGCAACCTATTTATCTGTTTATATATAGAGAGATACATAGATGATGGACTATTACTCAGCAATTATAAAGAATAAAATTATAAAGAATAAAATCTTGCTATTCATGATGATATAGATAGACTTAAAGGGTATTATGCTAAGTAAAATAAATCAGGCAGAGAAAAACTAACACTGTGCGATCACACATAGATGTGGAACCTAAAAAACAGAACACAGGAACAAACAAAACAAAACAGAAACACAGTCAAAAATACAGAGAATAAATTGACATTTGTCAGAGGACATGGGACAGAGGAGTGGGTAAAAGAGGTGAAGGGGAATGTGAAGTACAAACTTCTACTACTTAAATAAGTCACAAGGCTGTACATAATGTACAGCATAAGGACTATATTCAATGATCTCTTAGTAACATTGTACAGCGACAGATGGTTACTAGGCCTATCATGGTGATCACATTGCAAGGTATATAAATGTCAAATCACTATGTAGTACATCTGAAACTAATATAATATTGTATGTCAAATATACTTTAATAAAAATATAAATGCAGACCATGCAAATGGACTTGCCTTGGGTCCCAAATGAGGTCCCCTTAAAGAAAAGTACAGAAGTACAAAATGAACTGTCATAAATGTGACTAGGAGAACAGTGACAAGAAAGAAAAGATTTCAACCAATTTCAACAAATTCTTGGAACACGGAACGTGGATAAAAGCAGGCAGACAAAAGAAAGAGGTGCAGGTAGCCACCTCCTTTAAGGGAGAAGAAAAATACTGGGATGCAATTTGCCCTACAGGATGTCAAGCTTCATAGAGGGGTCTGGGCTCAGAGTCAGTAGATTGTACCCACGCGAGAGTGAGAGTGGGAGATTAATAGGATGGCTTTAAACCACATATACACCCCAGTCCAAATTCCCATCCACCCCTCCTCCTCCCACTCTATCCTCAGAGCAAAATACCTTCAACACTTCTGCAAAGTTACTGAACAAATGACATGAGGAAAGCAAATGCGTCCACCATGAGGACAGGCTGGAGCCCCTGACTGAGGCCCTTCCCATAAAATGAAGGATGTCAGTTTCCCAATGAGAAGCCTACACACACACACACACACATATGCACACCAGTGGAAAAAACCCAAACGACCATTTAAGGTTCTTTTCTTAAATGCAAACACACAACCAAGAACCACCAATCTGAAAAAAGAGTACACATCAGTTCAAAAAAAGGCCACAAAGTAAGCAAAATAACCCGGAGGAAACAGAAAAATTCCCACAGCAGAAGAGAAACTTTTTAATACAATTATTACAAAAAGAGATCTAAGAAGTTATTATATCTAGAAAATAATGATAAGAAGTTGTGAAAAATGAACAATCAGAGAAGAAAGAGATTGGGAAGAATTAAAAGTGTAATTGCATAGATTGAAAACAAATTTAAGGTTTCCAAAAATAATGCTGAAGAACTCTCACAGAATGTGAGACATAAGATAAGAGACTAGTAAAATAATACAGGAGATCTAACTCAGAAAACTCTCAAAAAACCATCAGTGGGAAAACAGAAACCATACATATTTAATTAGGTCATATCAGGGAAAAGTAGAGGAAGGATCCAAAGAGGCTGCTTCATCGAGCATCTTGAGCTCTTGGGTACCATTTGGATTGTTACCATATACACATTTTACTTTGATACTAGAACACAGCATATTCGCACTACGTGAGAGGTCTTAATGGTATTTTTGCATTTCCACTCTGGTTGTGTGTCATGTGTCTTTGGGAGGAGTTAGCATTGCCATAATCTTTGGCAGTTTCCCAAACCTCCCTCAAATAAAGTACATATAGTATGTCCTCACTTAACATTATCATAAGTTCTGCAAATTTAAGAAAAATGACTTATAATGAAACCAAACTTTACTGTAGGCTAACCAATCTAAAGAAGAGTTATGTTCCTAAGGCATCTCACCAACATTATGAAGAAACTAAGTGGAATGAAACAATGTTATTCAAGGACCTGCTTGCTGTACATGATTTCCACTTAAAAGTAACTCAAGGCCTGCTCTCAATTTCACTCTCCCTTTTCTAATTCAATTGCCATCCTATGCTCCTCACATAGAAATTCTGGAGTCACCTGTGCTGTGGTTTCCCCTTGGTCCAGTTGTTGAAGGGATACATATGAGCCTGTCCCAGCCTCCACTCATGTGACCATCTAAAACATCTTACCTAAACTCTATTCAATTTCCCTCCATCCATACAAAGCCAGTAGATGAATCTTCTTTAATAATAACCTACCTCCCTCTATTGAGAACATAATTATAACAGTTACCCCCTTTAAGGCTCATTTAATGCTATCCACTTTATATGTTTTTCTCTAATCCAGGAGTGTCCAACTTTTGGTGTCTCTGAGCCACACTGGAAGAAGAGTTGTCTTGGGCCACACATTAACTGCATTGTGACACGTAATCACAAAAAATAATCTCATAATGTTTTAAGTACATTTACGATTTTGCGTTGAGTCACGTTCACAGCCATCCTGGGCCGCAGGTTGGACATCCCTGCCACGATGGCCCTACAGATAGATATTGTTATCCCCAATTTTTGAATGATAAAACTGAAGTTAAAAGAATTAAATAATTTTGCCAAGGACGAAAAGTAAGTAGAGGACCCAGAATTTTTGCTCAGGGTTCTCTGTGGTTATATTTACCACAGCACTGACCTCATGACTTATATTTGCATTACAGTTTATAAGCACATTTAAATATTATCCCACTTTTATTGTTTTAACAACCCTATTATATAACTTATTATTCCCATTTTACAAGTGAAAATGCTGAGACCTGTAGGAGTTAATGATTTTCTTTTGATTACATAATTCATTCAGTGTTCACTGACTCTTGCTACCACAAGCACCTGTTTTTATGCCAATTTTCTGTTCAGTTTTCATCACTCAACATTGTACCCTTAAAAAACATCAAGTGTGTACAATGACTATAACTGTAACTTTTTTAATTTTTTGGCCAGTTCATTTATCACCCACCACCATCCTTAATCTGGTCGTAAGACATACCCTTCACCCCTGCTGGGTAGCTCTCCTGGTCATGCACTCACACTTGCAGTGCTTGTCCCACCTTTCAAACTTTGCATAGCATCTACTCTATAAGACACCTTGATTTTTCTCTCTGCCCAAATGGTCCCCATAAAGTCAGTACCCATCTCAGGTTCACAGTGAGCATTTACCTCTTCCATCCCAGAGAGCCCATATTCATGTACACTCCCCTATATGTTTGATGCTATGATATTTAACTGGACACTCTTTTCATGTTTCCTTATCCCCTGTTAATTCTTCATGTTTTCAAACCTTTATAAGCGATTTCGGATCATAATGGAAACACATATTTATTTATACCGTCCCTATACCCAGCACTTTGGACCTAGAAGGGGCACAGCTCCTAGTGAATGCTCAATACACACTTGAAGAACTAAATTAATAGCTCAGGGTTGTTGGTCCCCAAGTCAAGCATCTCTCTTTCTCTATTGTTCAACTTCTCTTGACAGCTTGCCAGGTCCTCGTGATTTTCGTTTGAGTCATTTGCTTCTCTCCCCCACATTTTCCAGGCTTATTTTTTCCACTGACCTGATGTTCTGATGTGCCCCATGCATATTCCTCATTTGTCTTTACTTTCTGCTCTTTCACAAAGCAAAATGTGAAATGATCCATGCTTTCATTGGCACAGTTCAGTCTTGGGTTTTTCCCCCCTAACTAAACCATTCATGTGGAGGAAGCTTTTGATCCAGGATTCAGATATTCAGTCACGTTTTACATAACCAGAAACCATGCTAGGTGGTTATATAAACTCTGGTTTTGATTTGAATAGCCAGACAAGAGTCTTTACAATTTAAGTTAAAGCATGTTGTCAGCTTCCATTCATTTCTGATGATCTGAATGTCAAACTTATCCTACAATAGACCCATCAGAGAGGCTCATGAGTATGTCAGGGGAGAATATTTGAGCACACAGAAAAAATATTTTCTAGACATTTATTTTTGGTAAATGTGTTGATAAAATGCCTAAGAAGAGATCCAGTTTGCTCATACCATTTACTGAACGACTGCTAGAAAATAGCATCGGTAAAGCACCCCATTACAAAGCAAGGTATGAGGTCAACATTCAGTGAAAGTGTCTTCATTTGTATCAGAATGTCTGGGTGAGTGGCCAATTATTTAGACAATGATGAAGCAAGTAACTTTTTGCTGTTGTAGATGATTTTGTATTTTGTCAAAGACTGCCTTCCATCACTATTACTTAGCAGAGAAAATCCTGAACATTTCTAGAAGGAAATGACAATGAGAACAAGAAGCATGGAGACAACAAATGGAGGAACCAAAACACAAACAGACCTAAGTCCACACGAAATCATCAGTAGGCCACTTTGAGTTTCAAATCCATATCTCCTGGCTTCAGTTGCAAAGTTGTTCAACTTGTCCTCTCCTCAGGACTTGTCTGTTCAGTACTACAGTTTGGGCTTCTCTAAAAAACTCAGTGCACATGTAGGCTAACTTGACCTCTTGGCTGTAGGCTTTTACTGGAAACAGTTGGCCCATCTATTTTCCATAGGACAATAGAAATGTCACATGTGACATCTTTGTGCCATTTCATCAAACCACCATGAAGGAGGTATGCCAGTGTTTTCTATCCTATTTTGGCAAAGCCTAGGTCACTGTGGCCTCAGTAAGCTTGCCTACCCTGGGACCATGTGCCTAGTGCCTAGTGAGAGGAAGCCATGCTTTTTGTCCCTTGAAGGGGCTAGGAAGTAGGCTGCTATCCCATGGGGTCCACCCGGTGATCTGGGATTTCGAGAAACCTCACAGCCTGATTAGTGTAGTGAACTCATGAGTGCCTCCTGGTCAGTCCCCTTGGTCAGTAGAAGTTATCCTCCCAAATTAAAAAAGTCCCATTCCCTATAGAACTCATTAAAAAGCTTTTCAGGGCTAACAATACAGAATTAGGTCAAAAATCTTCCCACCTGAAGTTATACAATTTTAAAGCACTCCAAAATTTGCAAAGCAAAAGATAGATTTCACAATACAATATTTAAACTTCCTTACCTCAAACCAAAAATAGTAATAAGTCAACAAATGGAAAAATATTCAGAGTTGCTATGGTAGAAAGATGATTAATATTTCTACCACATAAAGGGCTTATACAAATCAATAAGAAAAACACTAAGATACCAATAAGTAAGTAGGTTAAGGATAGAAGTAATTTTACAACAGAGAAAATTTAGCAATAGTGAGCATAAAAATTATCAACCTCACGAATTATTAGAGGAATTTAAATTTTAAAAATAAGCCATTTTTCCTTAAAAAATATCCTGGCTATTTTTTAAAAATATAACAATACTCAATAAGAATTTGCTAAAACCAGTAATGCCATGTATTTCTGGGCATGACGACATCTTATAACAGCTTTGGAAAAAAATTTAGCAGAAATTATAAAAGACCTGGTATAATTATTTTATTTCTGAGAACCTATTTCACAACATTGTTTGAGGAAGGGGAAGATTGTATTATTTAAAATATTTTTCTGATTATAAAAAATTAAGAATAACTAACATTCTTTTAGTACTTACCAAGTGCCTGAAACAGACCTAAAGGTTTATATGATTAAATCATTTGTTTTCATAAACATCCTACTAGGTGAATGTACCATTATTATCTCATTTTTACAGATGAGAAAACTCATTAACTCATTTTTACAGATAAGGCACAGAGAGGTTCAACAACTTGACCAAGTTTGAACAGTAGGTGTTAGGGCCGTAACTGGCACCAGGAAACCATTTCTCAATGAGTAACCTACAGTGTCTCTCTCATAGCATAACATTGTCATTGTAAAGAACTTGGAAAACATTTGCCAACGATACCTTGCACAAGGGTTTGATCTCCAAAATACAAGAAGAATTTATACAACTCAACACCAGGAAGACAATCCAATTTAAAAATGGGCAAAGGACCTAAATAGACACTTCTCCGACAAGGACATATGCAGGGCCCAGATACATAAGAAAGGATGCTCAGCATCACTGGCCATCAGAGAGATGCAAATTAAAACCACAATGAGATACTACCTCACACGAGCCAGAATGGCCATCATTAATAAATCAATAAACAAGTGCTGGTGAGGATGTGGAGAAAAGGGAACCCTAGTGCAACTGTTGGTTGGGAATGCAGACTGGTGCAGCTACTATAGAAAACAGTAAGGAATTTCCTCAAAAAACTAAAAATGGAACTGCCTTTTGACCCAGCAATTCCATTGCTGAGACTATACCCTAAGAATCCTGAAACACCAATTCAAAAGAACCTGTGCACTCCTATGTTCATAGCAGCTCTACAATAGCCAAATGCAAGTAACAGCCTAAGTGCTCATCAGTAAATGAGTGGATAAAAAGAACTGTGGTACAGTTTCACAAAATGAAATACTATGCAGCAGAAAGAAGAAACTCCTACCCTTCATGACAGCATGGATGGCACTGGAGAGCATTATGCTAAGTGAAATAAGCCAGGCAATGAAAGACAAATACCATATGATCTCACCTATAAGAGGGACCAAATGAAGAAAATAAACAAATGAGCAAAATAGAACCAGAGGCAAGGAAACCAGAAACAGACTGACAGCAACCAGAGGGGAGGGGGAGGGGGATAAGGGTGGAAAGAAGGGAAAGAGACTAGTCAAGGAACATGTATGAATGACCCACAGATATGGACAACAGAGTAAGGATTGACTGGGAGCAGGGGGGGTGGGTAGGAGCTGGGTGGAGGAGAGCAAAAGGGGAAAAATTGGGACAACTGTAATAGAACAACAATAAAATATTTAATAAAGAAAAAAGAAAATTTGGAGAACATAGGTAAATATAAAGACTTTTTAAATCACCCTTAAGAATCACAGATAACCAGTATTTCCTTTCAGTCATTTTGATATGCATATATAAAATCCCATTTTGTAACTGTTTTATGCCACATTTATTCAACATTATAGTGTGAGAATTTTTTTCATTCTCTCCTACAAATTATGTTCTGCATGATATTAAGCACATAGATATATATGGCCATTTTGTTAACCTCTGCTTTTAATTACTTGATTCACTGACATAGACATACATCTTTATACATAAATTTCTGTCTTAGCCTCTGTTTTCTGAAACAGAACTTTCTGATTTTGGGTATACATATATTTAAAAAGTATACAACTTCAGTTTTTGACCTACATTTTCTAAGCATTTTCCATAAAATGTTTTAACAATTTATTTTGTTGTTAGAGATATCTGAGACAACTCCCATAGTACTACACCCTATCAATATCATTTTCTAATGCCTTTGCTAATTTAATGTTTAAAAATGGTACCTTGTCATTTTGTCATTTTTTGTTCATTAATAGATATGAACATTTATCATATATCCAGTGGTCACTTATATTTCTTCCCTTGTGCAATTGCTCATTCATGTCATTGTCCATTTTTTAAATTACTGTTTTGTTTTCAGTTATATGAGCACTTTATATGTTAAGCATATTATTTCATTTACACTTCCTTTCCATATGTATATTTTATTAAAGATTTTATTTATTTATTTTGAGAGAGAGAGGAAGGGAAAGAGAAAGAGAGGGAGAAAAACAGCAATGGACAAGAGATATATCAATTGGTCATCTCTTGCCTGCCCCCAACTGGGGACCTGGCCCACAATCCAGGCATGTGCCCAGACTGGGAATCGAACCACTGACTGACGTTTCAGTTCACAGGCCGGCACTCAGTCCGCAGAGCCACACTAACCATTGGTATCATTATGTATATTTTTAAAGCTTTTGCTTGCTTCATGTAAGTATTATTTATAAACATTAAAAATTAGAAATATGCTAACCAACACAGGAAAATATTAAGTATATTATGTTACATTTATCTTATGAAATATCATTCATTGAAAAAATGTATCTGAAAAAGTTTCAGTAATGTGAGAAAAAGTTTATTTTATGGTGTTATAGGAAAAGACAATAAAAAGTTAAATGTCCAGTATCACAATAAATGAAAACAAACAATATGCATAAAAGATTGGAAGAAAATCAACTGTTAACAATAATAATTTTTCTGGTACTGCGGTTTCAGTTGATTTTTTTTTTTTTCATGGTCGGGATTCACTATCCTTTCAAGAAAAGAAGCAATACATTTGAAGAAAGGAGAAGACACTCTGGATGACTCCAAAAAGGAAAATGAAAACTAATTTCACAGCATTTCTATGAGCTCTACTAGAGCTTCTCCAGGAAACTACTCCTCTAACCTGAATGTCTTGCTCCAGAATCAACAGTCACAGCAGAGGGCCCAGGCACACAGCCGTTGGCCTTCCCTGGCACTTTCTGGCCCCGAAGCGCAATCTGAACTCCGTATTCTCACAGACCAGAGGAGCCACCTTGACCCCAGAGCACCATAAGGGTGGGATTTGGTCCCAGGACTCAGGGGCTGTCACTAATTTTCAGCTGATCCTGATAAACCAGCAGCTGAAGATCAAAGCTGTGTGCCCTACCTCCTAGACCTAGAGGGTTCTTGAGGGCAGCTGAGTCGTGCAGAACCACATCTTCACCAGTTGTTACCATCCATTTGCAAACAGGAGAGGAAGACTGAGGCAAGCTGGACAACCAGCTGCTCGAGAAGAACCTCCTACATTCCTTCCAGTTAGTTTACCGATTCTCTTTCACCATATTGTTTTACCTCATCGGGGCTTTACAATCGCTTTGTAACAGAAGTACTACAGACCTTTTTACTTACAACCACAATCATCCTGTTTTTATTATTGAATGTTGAACTCAAAGCATCTCCCAAAAAATCATAATGTTCTTCAAGGGAAAGAAAGGGAGTTAAGGCCAGAAATTTTAATCCCTGCATTGCAGGTAAAGGCACTGGTTCTCAGCCCTGGCTGCACCCTAGAATCACCTGAGGAACTTTACAAACCACTGACACATGAAGGGTTGAAAAGCACCACAGGTGATTCTAATTGCCTCCAAGGTTGTGAATCTCTAGGTCAAAGTGATGAGTTAAAGCAATTTAGGTGAAGACAGCTAAACCCACATGAAGGGTTTGAGGAACAGACCTGGTGCCTCTCACAGAGTTGGCAGAAACATTTGCAACTGTATAATTCGATTCATTTATTTTACAGGTGAGGAAACAGCTGGGAGGCTAAGGGGTAGGCAGAGGCTCTGCAATGTGCCTAAGGCCACACAGCCAGCAAATGCCGGCACTGGGTCTCAGATGCCCATTCTTCAGGGCTGGTCCAGTACGCTTTCCACGCCAGGCTGCATGTCTATCTAGAACCGTCTTCCCTACTTTCAAAGGCAGCAGAGACAGGGTTAAAATATCGTACCCAAATATGCCCTCACTAATACAGAATGAAGCACAGATAGCGCGAATAATATAATGGGAGCCTAAGGCCACAAGCCACAGCCCTAACATCCACGCTATTAATAGAACACTGTTTACATTGAAGTGGAAGAGCTTTTTAATGAAATTGGTGTGTATGCAGAATGGTGTTCAATCAGTGAAAGACTGAGAAAATATCAGGGGGAAATTTGCTGCTACTCTCATTATTAATTTGCAATGGCTCTTTAAAACAGCAACAAAGGAAAACATCTTTGACTACCTGTTAAGCCAATAGAAATAATGAGAGAAATCAGTGTACTAAACAGCATTTTAGAGATAATTACTGGACATGGATTTAGTAGTGAAAATTCTATCAGCAACAAACTCAAACAAAAACTCTATCTTTAACAAAGTATATGGCCTAATGTTAAAATATATTATTAGACAAAGAGGAAAGCTATAATGATGTACAAAGATATATGAGTAAATATGTGTTTGTCAGTTAATAAATATAATAAAATTAATTCAGTGATTTAAAGTTTCACTGATAATTTATTTATAATTTTATAAATTAAAAAGAAAAAGGAATCAATAAACACTGCATGAGAATAAACAAGAATGGAGAATTTGGTGATTTAGCTGCATATTTACATGGAAAAATGTCTCAGATTCTCCGGGATGATAAAATGTCTGTTGAAAGAAACATAAAAGGAAGATGATGGGAAATTTAATAAGCCCAGATTATGGAATGTGTTTCTTTCCATAGCACAATTTGGTTGTGGTTACATATAACAGATAAAGAAAGATAAAGAAATGCAATAGGAAAAAAAGAAAAGTTTAATCTTGCTGAAAACTATGTTGTCAACAGACAATAACATTTATTTTTAAATGGTTGTTCTCTTTTGCATTCATATTTTGTTAACAGCCCAGATAGATAGAGCTAAGGAAACAAGCAGATATAATTAGAGTGAGAACTGGAATTGGGGGTGGGTGGGCAGCGAAAGACGGTGGGGTTTGGGCGGTTCAATTTTCTGCTTGCAAACCTATAGTTAAGTGACAGGTTCAGAGAACAAAACTCTTGTTCTGCAGCTGGAGACAAGTTCAGCAGGTTTCTGGACCAAAGAAGGAACTCACGGAAATGCCAATCTATCCACAGTCAACTATTAGCAAAATGGTATAGATGACAGATTTGGAAGGACCCACTGAAAGCCTAGTTGAAATATTTAGTTGCAAAAGAACACCAACAGAAAAATACAGCTTCAGGGAATGAACTCTGGTCAATACCGGCCGGCCCAAGAGCGGACGTCAGCGGCGAGCCTGAGCGACACTAAGGGCGCATGCTGATTGGCCCGCGGGGGCTCCTCCCCCGCCATGTTTGCGGCAAAATGGAGCCTTCCCACAGCTGTTTGGACCAGCTTGTGGCACATTGTTGTGTCTGTTAAATATAATTAAGAACTGCTTGCTCTAGGGGAAATGAAGGATTTGATTAAGGGGGAGTGTTTCTTTTTCCTTTCTTCTTTCTTGTTTTTGTTCAGCCTTATCCAAATTTTTTTAACTGTTTTTTAAATCATGTCACGTTCTGGGGCAATTTTGCTCTTTGTCATAGACAACCAAATGCCAAAGGCACATATTTATGGCGTGTGAAGTGTGTGTGTGTGTGTGCGTGTGTGACTGTGTCCTGAGATGGAATAAAGGAGGCTTGGAAAGGAAATCTCATCCCAAACTGTTTTATGTTGGACCCCCAAAAAAACAAATCGAAAAAAAAGAAAAAAAGAAAGAAAACTCATAAAACCAAGCTGAAGCAGATTATGAAGAACTCTGAGCAAATGCCAAGCGGCATGTTCCCCAGGCTCCGAACAGCGTTTGCACTCTGCAGCTATAATTTCTTTGTTAACAAGTCAACCCTCCCAGTTTCTCGGTGGCTTCTGATGTGTCACTATTATATACAACTGTGGCAGGATGGCAGTGGGTGGGCTGGAGAAGGAGGATACTGACACCAGCCATCAATCTTCTGCAAACCACAAGTTCTAAAAGAGCACGGGATTTATGAGGAAACAAGCCCAGAGAGCCCCTGCCAGGAAGTGCAGAGATAGAGGGTTTGGTATAACTGGACGCGTCAGAACCAAAGAATGAGGAGGGAAAGATAACATGACAAAATAGGTCTTCCTTGAAGACTGATCATTCTGATAGTCATCCAACCTGATTTCGGGAGCATTTTTTAGCATTTAAAAAATAAATAAATATAGGGTGGGACAAAAGTAGGTTTACTGTTTGTATGGAAAAATAATACAGTAATTTATGCATATTAACACAAGAATAAACTCTGTTCCACATACTCACAGTTGTAAACATAGTTTTGCCCCACTCTGTAAATACAACATGCCAAAAAATGTGATGGATACTTGGAGTACACTTATAGTTAGTTAACATCCCAATAAGGACATTTGTATTTACTTGATTCTTGGTGGGGCTCAAGCACATGTATTTGCTGCATCTGCTCTGTGGGACATGCAGAGTCTTGAATACAGTAGATGTTCAGCAAATATGAGGATATCGAATTGGTGGTATTCTACATAACTGAGGTTTTTCTTTAAAGCATCCCTCTCCTCCTCTGTTGTCCCATCAGTTACATATGTTCTTGCTTCATCCCCCAAATGTTTTTAAATCAGTCTTTCCTTTCCCACTCCCAGAACTGCACCCATTTTCAACAGTTACACAGTAACGCCTCAAATATCGCAATACTTACCTAGCCAGTCTTCCAGCTTCTAATTTATCAGATTACCCTCTGTAAGCATTCACAAGCTCAGAAAGCTTTCAATCACTTTTGAGTGCCTTTGAGACAAAGCTCAAATCCTTCTGCTGATTTCAGGGTGCATCACAACTCAGTCTCATTGTGCCTCTCCAAATGTTCAACAAACCACAAAAGGGAGACTACTTGCACCAAGACAAAGTCCTCGCTGGTCTTTGTAGCAACAAGTACATTTCTACCACTGTCACTTTGCTCTTGCTGTTCTCCCACTCTGCCCCACCTAAAATGGGTCTCATACTCCCTCCATTTCATCCTTCCATTCTCCCATGTTTCAGATCAAGGTTTACCTTTTCCATGGAACCTAAGGATCTCCACTCTTTCTCCTGAGGTAGACTCTTGGAATTTCAGTTACTCTTTATTGTTTGTTTTACATTATCACCCATCCCAAGCAATTAGTGTGATCTCCTCTCTCAAGCATCACCATGACTTCTTGAGCTGCTCTGTATTGATTCATTAATTCATACTTTCATTCAACAATCATTTATTGTCTACCTATTTTGTGCCAGGCACCATGCATGAGCCCATATTTAGAAAAAGAAGTCAGAAAGAATCTGTCTTTGAGGATCACTTAACTGAAGGGAAGAATTATAATTCACTATGCTTAGTTCAATAAAGCATATTTATATACAAATGCATATGATCTTTCTTGTTAGGCTCATAAATTCCTGAAGCCAGAGCCTAATATACCATGGACTTCTTTCATGATCCCTGTTGTCTTTATTGAGCCACATATCTAGGTTTTGAAACATACTTGCTGAGTGTAATCAAATGTTTCAATAACAGATTAGAGCTCAAAATTATCTAGATAATTAAGTCAGCATCTCTTCATTCTGCCAAGATAAAATTTCAGGTCTGAAATGAGACTTACATACACAGAATATCTCTGAAAAGATCCACAAGTAACTAGTTGCCCCAGGAGAGAAAAAGTAGTTGGCTAAAGAGTCAGGTAAAAAGGACATTTTTGTCCATGGACACATTTTTGTATTTTTGAATTTTGAACCATGTAACTTACTGAAAATTAAATTAGAGAAGGCATTCTATTCAACACAGTTTCAATGAATCAATATGAACAAAACTCAAAATGCCAAATTTTTCTGTTTCTATTGTCTTCTTGAGGATCATAGGTAAAATGATAACTTAGAAAATCTATACTATAGACACAGATGAGAAAAAATATAGGAAGAATACAGGTGAATATATAATGCACAGTGGCATTTCAAAAATAATCTTCTCTTTTCTTCCTGCATTTTCTTCTAGCCTGGATTGAAGTTGGTCCCCATGGGGAAGAAAAAAAAACCCTCAGGCTTGGCATCGGCCATCTCTAGTTCTACAGGACCTGTAGAACTCTTGCCCACTATAAAGATAACCAACAACAGAGCCTGTGGAGTGATCTGGAAGCCTTCCAGCCCCTGCCAAGGGCACCTGACTGGGCTGGCCATTCCTGCAGTGTAGCTGGGCACAGGAAGACCTGGACTGCCAGCTAAGCCCCACTCAATGCCACTTCACTGTATATATGTATGAGTATATTCACCTTCTCATCCCATGGAGAAGGGGCTGCTTTTAGGGTGCTGACTGTGATATTTAGGTAGTCAGCTGCCAAGCGTTTAGTTAAGTGACATAATATTGATAACATCCTTTTCTACATATGTCCCCAACAGCTGGTGATCTTGTTTTGTCAAGAAAAAACATTTTAAAATGGACATTCTTTGTGTAACAAATATCATACCATGAAAAGTTTATACAGGACACCCTTTTAATAAAGCACCATGCACTTGGATAATATCTAGCTCTGTATCACACTCTCAGAGCTGTTAACAAAAATTAAGAACTCTCCCAACTCTATTGAACATCTATTAGCTGTCTGTTTCTTTTTTTCCTTTGTGAAAATCACAGTCAACCCACTTGTGATCATGTTCCCACTGACATGCCTGGAAACAATTAAAAACAGATGTTCAGACCCAGCTCCAGACATCTGGAGATGGAGAAGCCATGGTTGCGTCATAGACGTGTCTCTGTGCATGAGGGTAAGCTTCCTTCAGGTGTCTTTTTGGGTTTTCTTATAATACCAAATATATAACCTCCAAATAATAAGCTAAGAGCAGCTTTTATTTGTTTTTGCTTTGGCATCATTTTTGTTTTGTAGATTGCTTTAACTGGTTTTGAAATATGAACTCTTATCTTGAGCTGTTGAGTCCTTCATAAAGATTGCAGTCAGACCACACATTTATACCCTGAAACTAGAGAGTTGTCTTGTGTACATTATCTACCCTGAAAATGCCAGAACCTACTTTGTAGCATCCAATAAATACCCTATTATTAGGAAAAGAAAGAGGGGAAGAAGGATAACTATATTTAAAGCAAGTTTTATTTGCCTTCACTGTTTTTGTGAATTTGGTGTTTGGTTACTGGTTTGTTTAGTTGCTTTTTTTTTTTAATTTGGTTACTGTTTCTCTGGTATTTGCAGTTTCTGAAATTATTTGAACCAAAGCAACATTTGTCCCAATTTCTTTTGGTAATAAGAAAAGTATGTCTGATCTTATTCACGCTATCAGAAAACAAGAGTAGGCTTTGGGCATGAATAAAAGGGTAATCCGTAATAATTGATTTGTCTAAAGAAATATTTAAAATTGAAGGAAACATGGCACTATTTACTCTTAAGTCATTGAACTTTGAAAACTGTTGCCATGCTCATAGTCTTTTTCTCAGCTACAGTGTTGGGGAAGGATTCTAACTCATCCCATTTGGGAAGAATGGGGGGTTTTTTTCTTTTTTTAAAAGATTTTATTTATTTTTTAGAGCAAGGGGAAGTGAGGGAGAAAAAGAGAGAGAGAAACATCAATGTGTTGATTTGTTGCCTCTCACACGCTCCCAACTGGGGACCTAGTCCACAACCCAGGCAAGTGCCTTGACTGGGAATCGAACTGGCAACCTTTTGTTTTTCAGGGTGCTGAGCCACACCAGCTAGGGTGGGAAGAATGGGGTTAAACTGACAAGTGTTGAGGGCTCCCAAGAAAGAATATAAGTGAAAGATGAAATGAATGGCTTCCTTTTCTGCTTCTCCCCTCCTCCACCCGTCCCCACTGAGTCCCTCACTCCCAGGAACCCACATGTCATGAATGCTTCTGTTTGTTCCTCTGAGGCACAGATCTGGAAAGGAGGGAGCTAGAAGAAGCCCATATTACAGAGGGGGTTTCAAGCCCCCAGAGCGTATGTCAGGCTTATTGGGAAACAGAGCTTCGTCCAGAGCTCATGTCTGACCAGGTGGAACTGCAGTTCTAAGCCATTGGATGGTCTAAGGTACCCAAAAGGCCCCAGCTAATGCCTTTCTTCAAGGGGCTAATCTCACAGTGACTCTCTAGGCTGCCTCTGAAGATCCAGAGCACAATATAGAAAGGGGTCTTCATCTTCCTTTCTCTAGGCTCAGGAAGTTACATACTTACTAGTTTCATGACAATTAAGCAAAAAATCAACTTCTCAGCTCCAAAAGAAATAGAAATGTGTATGTAGAATGTTTACCTCTGTGTTGCTCTTTTTCTGCTTTCAGGAGATCCATTAAAGTTTAGAAAAATCTAAAGTTTAGAAAAATGTCAATTTTTAAAATATACACAATTACTAATTACAGTCTTCATATCCTTATGGTATTTCCAAATTTTTCTTTAATAAGGTTAACACAATCTTCATACACCCTTTGGTATAAAGAATAAGAGCTGAATGAGGAAAAACTTTCTGTGGTTATTTTATAAGCTGAAAAAAGTAAACAAAGAGAATAATTATAAGCAAACATTGTTTGAAACTACACAAAGAGGAACAGCAGCTAAAGAAATAAGTTGCCTCGCCCTGACTGGTGTGGCTCAGTTGGTTGGGCATGGGACTACAAAACAAAAGGTCCCCAGTTTGATTCGCCTCCCCAAGGTGAGGTGAGGGGCTGAGGGTGTATGAAAGGCTACTGATCACTGTTTCTCACCCTCTTTCTCCATCCTTTCTGCTCTCTCTAAAAATAAATAAGTAAAGCCTTTTTTAAAAAAAAGAAAAAAAGAAGTTGCCTCTTCTATGGCAGGATGAGAATACAAAATATTTTATGAATTTTTTTCTTTTAAAATAAAGCTGCTTGGAGTCTCATGGTTAAAAGTGTTAAGCCGCTATGATTCACAGAGGCCTGCCCTCCCTCTACCCCCACAGTGCCTTTCTATCTTTGCTTTTTGAGCTTCCCTATCCACACCCCCAAACACTCATTAAATCAAAACCTTCCACTGACTCCTAGAGTATTCGGGTTTTGTCAAAATGCAAAGAGAAAAAACCCAATCATACTCAGATTTGAGTTTCAAAATTGACTTGTGAGATTCATAACAGATAATAGTCATGCACACCGAAGGTTTTGATTTTAAAAGCTGGGTTTTTGAGTTTCAATAGACGAAGCCTATTGAAACACATGACGTTTATGATATAAATAATATATTGGAAATAGTAGAGCTGAAATTAAATTACAGCTCCGTTGCCTAAGGTAGGAAATTAAGAAAGTTGAGCAATAAAGTCAGATGATGATGTTGGTCTGCAAGAATGTTCTCTAAACCTTGCCTTGTGACCACCCTCAAGGCAAACTCTGGAGGAAGGGGAACTGATGGAACATCCAGATAGGGATCTGAGTGCAGGGGAGCCTGGTATTCCAAAGAGAAGCCTGGGAAGTTGAGAAACCTCAAGGAGAAGTCACCTTTGTCTACATGGTGTGTCAGCTAAAGAGGTGAAACGGTGGTAGGTCTAAGGCAGCCCCAGAGTCTCAGCCCCAGAGAGGTGTGAGACAGCATCTAAAAACTTTGTCTTGCCCTCCTACCTCCAAAAAGCGAGAATAGAACTAAGAAAGCCAGGGACCCAAAAGGAGCTTCAAAATCAGAATAAGTTTAGCTTCAAAGTGTTGGGAGCAACAACCAGAAGCGATGGTGAGGCTGCACACTATTCACAACGCGTCAGTGAATAGACAGTGAGCATGGAGGACCAGATGCCCCACCCCTCCAATTCACTGACAATGCAAAGCCCTCCCTACGTCTCAGATGTAGCCCCAGGGGGAATTTACCCCTAATTGACCAAGCTTTAGTGCCTGTTATTAGGCAGAATAAGGACTCAATTTAGAAACTAAGTGGGGGTTTTTTCTAAATTATATTTTTTCACACTGCAATTTATGAATAGAAAAAATTATATGGTTGCTCCACCATACTAACAGGGAAATAATAATAATATATAGTAGTCACTTAAAGAATGTTTTTTTAAAAAATCTTAATATCCTGATGAGCCAGGATGGGTCCTCCCTGGTAGGTCACTCTCAGGGTCACTTAAAAAATAAGCTTGATAAAATTTAAGTATGTAAATAGAGATCTCAAAGTAATCATTATCTTATTTTGTGTGTGTGTAATGATTAGGTCTTTGTTAATATAAAATAATTCCGATCTCAGCACCACAAATGAAAAAAAAATCAGAAACACAGAAAGTGGAATAAATGAGAAGCAACCAACATCGTGGTGCAGTCAGGAAAAGAAAAATGTAAGAAATACCTTCCCATCGTTTGGGGTGTCCTACTTTTGGCGTCTCTGGGCAACACGAGAAGAAGAAGAGTTTTGTCTTGGGCCACACATTAAATACATTCTGTCATGTAATCACACACAAAAAAATCTCATAATGTTTTAAGTAAGTTTACAATTTTGTATTGGGTTTCATTCCCAGCCCTCCTGGGCTGCATGAAGCCCGCAGGCCGTAGGTTGGACACCCCTGGCAGAACATCCTGAAGAATGAACTCCACAATGATCTTGGGGACCTGATAATTAACAAGTACTTTATGAAAAAAATTTTTAATAAATACTTATGTTTTCAGGATATATCCTAAATGCCCATAATTTTTCTCCTTTTCATTTACTCCTTCCATAAAAATAAAGCAATACTAGAGACCTTTTAGTTATCACCTTATGTTCTGTTTTCTCAATTTTCTGTCTTGTTTCATAGACTAATTATTGTACTTATTCATCCACCCCACTTAACAACTATGTATTGAATGTTTAGTAAGTGTCAAGCACTGTTCTAGGTTCTAAAAATATATCAATTAACAAAATAGACAAAATTTCCTGCCTGAGGAAACGTATATTCTAATAAGAGTGCCAGACATTCAACAAAATAAATATATTAAGAAAGGAATGGTATGGAGAACAAAAAAGTAGGAAAGGAAACAAAAAGTGTTGGAGAAAAATCCAAGTATCTTAAATGTGTAGTGCCCTGAAAATATCTTATTGAGATAGTGATATTTAAGTCGACACCTGAGGGAGGTGAGGAAGTGAGCTATGCAGGGACTTCGGGGAGAGTATTCCTGGTGGCATACATATTAAATGTAAAAGCTTTAAAGGAAAAGCCTTCCCAGTATGTTCATGGAATGGCAAGGACACCAACGTGGCTGGGGCAGGGAGAATGTTGGGGATAGTTGTAGGAAATGAGGTCAGAGAAGTAATGGGAACCAGATTATAGGCCTTTCGACCACTGTGAAGACTTTGGCTTTTACTGTGGGGGACTAAAAGCAGAGGGTGACATGATCTGAATTGCATTTTAACAGGACCACCCTGGCTGCTGGGTTCAGAATAGACCAAAGGGCAGCAATGACAGAGACAGGCAGAGCATTTAGGACTACCGAACTCGTTCAGTCAAGAGATTATAGTGGCACGGATTAGACTGATACCAATGAAGGTAATATGAAATGATCAAATATGTTTTGAAGATAAAACTAACCATGTTTATTAATAGATTAATATTCTATTAATCTAAATATATTTTGAAGATAAAACTGACAATGTTTATTAACAGATTAAATGTTGGGTGAAATGGAGTCAAGGATGACTTTGAATTAGAGGAACTAAAAGAATGCAGTTGCTATAAACTAAAAAGTGAAAAGCTGAAGAAGAAATCAATCCAGAGGCAATGATCAGATACTCCACTCACATATATACTAGTCATCCGAGTAGAAAAGTCAAGTATACTCTTGGACGTAAACCTTGACTGGAGATACAAATGGAGGCTAGTTAGTGTAAAGTGTTTAGGCCTATGAGGCTAGAGTAGGTCATCAAGAGGGTAAGTAGAGACAGAAAACAATTTGAAGACGTGAGCCTTAGGAAACTCCAAAAATACAAGGTCAAGAAAACGACAAGGGCCCTGACCAGGTGGCTCGGTTGGAGAATCATCCCATTCACAGAAATGGTTGTGGGTTTGACTCCCAGTGAAAGCACCTTCCTAGGTTGTGGAGTGGGTCCCTGGTTGGGGTGCATGGGGGAGGCAGCCGATCAATGTTTCTCTCTAATATCAATGTTTCTCTCTCTCTAAAATCAATAAAAACCTATCCTTGAATGAGGATTCTTTTTAACTTTTTAAAAAAGAAAATGACAAGGAACTGGCAATGTGACTTCCTTGGAGGTAATTACTCCTACCTCAGCCAGAAGGGATAATCCTGGAAACATCAGAAGGAAACTAATCACTTGGGGAATAACATTGATACTGACTGCTGCTTGCCTTTAGAGCATGATTTGCTCTTTAGTGATAAGAGGTATGGGGAACAAGGGCTAAAACACAGGATCTAAGAAAGTGAAACTCACCAGATGTCCACATAAAAATGATGGTCCAGAAAAAGGTGAAGGTATTAAGGGAAAAAAAATCTCATAGACACAGACAAGAGTATGGTTATTACCAGAGGGAAAGGGGGGGTGGGACAAGTCCGAAGAGGGTATAGGGAGGATAAATAGTGAACGGAAGAGACTTGACTTTGGGGGATTAGACACACAATACAATATACAGGTGATATATTATAGAATTGTATACCTAAAAGCCATATAATTTTATTAACCAATGTTGCCCCAATAAAGTCAATAAAAAGAAAAAATAGTTAATACATATAAAGCACTTAGAACAGTGCCTACAACATACTAAGTGTACAGCAAACTATGAATGACTAGGTACTAACAGCAAATGTTCAAATAATTCTACTACTCCACGAATACCCAGTAACTTAAAATATACATTTTATAAGGAATACTGCAGAGGAATGAAGGAAGGAAGGAAGGAAGGAAGGAAGGAAGGAAGGAAGGAAGGAAGGAAGGAAGGAAGGCTAGAGACTAATCTTGAATCTGAAATTTATAGACTTATCCAAATCCTTTTAAATACTTTGTCTTATTACATTGAAAAAAATTAATTAAATAAAAAGATAATCTGAAATGACCCACAAGCCAAGGATTCATTTTAAAAGGCTCACTGGTTGATAGTGACCTCAGGTTCCTGATAGAAGCAAATTCTTCTCCGGAGGGATGCTACTTCATCCGGTTGCAAAGAATTTCCATAGATAAAATTCCACTGAACATGATCCCACATTCAAAACAATCACAGAATACATGAGAACACAAGGAATCCTGAACAAAACTCAACAGAGATAAAAAAAAACAGACCAGGAAAGGCTTCCATTGTTGATGTATTTTGAAAATATGTCCACTTTTAAAATAGTTCATGGTTTATAAATGTTTCATTATATGTTTAAAGAAAGGGGGCACTGAAATCATGAGTAATAAAAAAATGACCAAACACTTTTGAAAAGCACCAAATAAAACTTGTAGAAATGAAAATGATAATAATTGAAAGTTTTACAACAGATGAATTAAATAGAGTAGACACATCTAGAAAGCAGATTCAAGATAGAGTTAAAATTATTACCCAGATGTAACAAATAAAGACAATGAGCTGGAGGGGAAAAATGACAAGGGGCAGGGGCTGGAGAACATCTACTGTACATCAATCAGACTTCCAGAAAAGTGTGAGAGAGTAAGGGGAAAGTGACATTTAGAGACAAAATGACTGAAAAATCTTCAGATCTAATGAACAACAAAATTCAGATTCAGGAATTAAAATGACTTCTAAATAGAATAAATAAAATCTGCACCTAGACTGTTATAGTGAAACCACAGAACAGCGAAAGAGAAGATCTCAGAAGCCAGAGTGAGAAAAGAATGTGTACATTAAAAAGAACAATTATTATATAGACAGGATACAATGGAAGCCAGAAAACTGTAGACTAGTGTCTTCAAAGTACTAGGGGAAAAAAAAGAAACTGACTACAAATCTATAGTTGTATAGTCTGTGTAAATTATAATTAGAGCAAAGCCAAAATAAAGACATTTTTGGGCAAACAAAAAAATCAGAAATTTTACAAATAAAAAGCCCTTATTAAATAAAATAAATCTATACATTACAGAGAGCTTCAGAAGGAAAGCTGCAGAATAAAAATGAAACACAAAATCATGTTGAACAAAGTGGTTAATATTTAACAAAATCGAAACATTGTATGAAGCAAAAAGAATAAAGTATCTAATTTATAATTTTAAAAATAATGAAAGAAAATTGCTCATGGGAAGGAAGAGGTGATCAGATTACTTGCACTGTTTGCAAGGAGGGTAGAAAAATCAATTAACTTATTAAGTGGTCATGTGAAGTGTCTAGGGTAACTAACACTAAAATTATAATTTTTTTACTTTCAAACTAGTAGAGGGACAATAGTAGTGGGAGAAAACATACCAATCCAAACAAAGGCAAGAGGTAGAAAATATGGCAAAGAGAAAACACAAAATAGCAGAAATAATTCCAAACACATCTGAAGTGTGACACCACACCCTGGGTGAAAGTATAAACCTAGCTATTAGCTACTTCTAAGAGACATATATAAATACTGAAAACATAAAGACACAGAAGGACTGAAAGTGAAAACAGGAAATATACCAAGAAAATACGAGCCAAAAGAATGACAAGGTAGTTAGCTATATTAATATAGAACCATGACAATAAAAATACTTTAAGAAAAAAGTATTCCTAAAGATAACAGGTCCTATGATAAACACTTCAATTCACAAAAAAAAATAATAATAATTCTAAACTTTTACATACTTAATAACAGATCTTAAAATATAGTTAACATTAAAGGAGAAAGGATATTAATGAAACTATACAGATAATTTTTTAAATCCACTGTTTTTGTAGGATATTTAAACACAACCCTATAGATAATTTTGAGATGAAGCAAACATAAACAACAACAAAAAGTAAAGATATAAGACTTAACAGCTCAATTAACAAGTTTAGATTTATGTACTATCCCAAATTGAAGAATATATATTCATTTTAAGATACCTAGAATAAATTTGGAATGAACCATATACCAAACCATAAAAAAAGTCTTAATACCTTTCAAAGAATTGGGAGCATATGAACAGTTCTTTCATAAAAATAAAATTTGGTTAAAAATCAATAACAATAAGAAACCTAAACAAACAAAAAATTCATCTGGAAATTTAAATCATGCTTTCAAACAACTTATGAGTAAAAAAAAAATAATGAAAATTAGGAGAAAGTTAAAATGAAAAAGTAATGAAAGTACACATACTGAAACAAGGTATGCAACAGAAATATTGCTTAGAGAAGTCCTTGAGTGCTTATATTTTTTAAAAGCCTGAAAATACACAAAACATCCATCTCAAGAAGTTAGATTTAAAAAAAAGGAAAGCAAACTAAAGAAAGGAGAAGGAAGGTAAAAATAAAAGAACAGAAATAAGTAATATAGAAAACAATATACAATTGAATATTTAAAAAAACAGTGGAGATCAATAAAGTTAAGTTCCTTCTTGGAAAAGACTAAGTTGACAATCTCTTATAAGATTACTCAAGAATAAGAGAGAGGATGTAATGAAACATTTATTAGGGGTCATTGAAGGAGGCATAACTACAGGTATTACAAAGATCTAAAAATATAAGATATATTTTACAAATGAGAAAAGAGACTCAGAGTCTCTCAGATCAGGGCTCAGTCTAGAACTGAAGATTGTAAGCCCTTCTGGGTTACCACCTCCCCTTAAGAGAGAGAACTATCCAGAGGGCAAAGTTACCAGAGTTGCTTTCTCTCCCCTCCCACCACCCCCCTTTTTCTGAAAGATTATAGGAGGCCCTATGAGAGAGCAACCACAGACAATGGGGAGGACAAGAGGTAATAAGACAATAAATTTCCAAAAATTAGATGAACCTGAGAAATTCATAGAAAGAAATTTAACTTAATGAAAACTAACTTGAAAAGAACCAGAAAACCAAATTAGTTCTTTGGTCCTTAATATAATCAAAAATTTCTCACATGGACACTTGTTTTATGGCAAGTTCAGCAAACTTTTAAAGAACTTATTCCAATCTTATCCAAAGTGCCAGAAAATAGAAAAATTAGGAACATTGTGCAATTTATTTTATGACGCTTGATATCAATACCAGATAGGAAATGCACAAAGAAGGAATATTACAAGCAAATTTCACGCATGAACATTAATGCAATACCTAAACAAGATATTAGGAAAACATACATAATAATATATTTAAAAGACCAAATTGAATTTAGCTCTGGGGTGCAGAATTTAATTCACCACTTTTAAGGATTGAAAAGAAAACCATTTGATTTCTATCAATATTGGTATGGGAAAAGAGCACATAAAAAATTAGCAAACTAAAAATTGACAGGAACATCCGTAATCTCATAAAGACAATAAACAATCTAATACAAATATCATACTTCATAGTGAAACATTAAAAGCATTGGCTTTAAAATCAGACAAAGACACAGATGACTTCTTTTATTTACCACTATACTCCAGGGCTTAAACAGTACAGTAAGAGTAAAACAAGAAAAGATTCAAGAGGAATAAGAATTGGGGGGAAAAGAATCACTATCCTTCTTCATAATAAACCCCATAGAATCCACATGTAAATCACTGACATAACGTTCAGCAAAGTTGCCAAATACAAATTAACTAAAAAAGGTAATTGCACTTCTATACACCAGCAGAAAACCATTAGGAAGTATAATTTTTTAATGATATTAACAATAGCAAAAAAAATGATGGGGAAAAAATAAGTAGAGTAAGCAAGGCACTAAACATCTCAAAAAAGACAAGTGTTCAAGAGAGTCGTAATGATCAAAGCATATGGTCAAAGAGGATGTTCGGATTTAAGACTTGGAGCTGAGGCCAGCGGAGGCGGTGGTAAGAGGTAAGGCATGGCAGGGCAGCAGTGGCCGCAGGCTGGTGAGGCGTCAGCAACGTCATCATTTCCTTAAAGAAATGATTAAATAAGAACTTAAACGGCAGAATTAGGTTCTAAGAGAAGTATGGAGGGTCTATTGGACTTGTCGAAAGGTTGCTTTTGCATGCTTTGATTAGATCAATAAATGTAGCAAAGATATTTTTCTTCTCATTTTACTATAACAAATAAAAACATGTTTTATTTGTATTTATTGTATTATAGTGTGGCTTGAGAACATGGTGGATGGAGCGTGTGGGGAAGATTTAACCACCACTTTCCACAGACTCCTAGACACAACCACTGAGGGACCATCACTGGTAAAAAAATCAGGAAACTTTTACTTTCAAAACCCACAATTTTTATAACAAATAAATGTATCAGTTACAGATGTGTGTGCTCGCTTTTTTGTGTGTACATTTTGGTAAGACACTTTGGGTCACACTATATAAATTGCCATTTTTGTGGTCAAATGAATTGATGTCAGCAATTTCATATGATGGAACCCAGTATTTGGAAATCACTGACCAAGTTAAAAAGGATAGTTTTAAAGGTAAAGGGGATGGAGCATTACTGAATACCTCATGCTTTTACAGAGAACACGAAAACAAGCACAGCTCTCTAAGTGCCAATTATATTTTGCTATTATTGCCAAGATGATTCTATTAACTGCGTTAAGAAGCTATAAAGTAAAATATTTCTCTGGTTACTTCTTTAGTCAGCTTGGGTAGATATCTCTTGACAAATGCATAAGAGTTCATTTGCCTATAAAATGCAGGAGTGTATTAGCGTGGTTTAGAGGCACATCAGATGCTGTACAATATTTAACTGGCATACACGGCAATTCCGACGTTTTTATGTAGGCCTTGCTTCTCTATTAAAATTGAAAGTGTTAATTTGCCAGTAATCACTCCACTTTCTCTTATCGTCTTGTTGAAAGGACAGGCCCTTACTGCATGGATAGAATGTACTAATGCATTTAGTGCTAGGCCATGATTTTAGACCTCCAGCTGTTTTACTGGTTGTGTAACTAAAAATAAGATAATGTTATGCTGGGTAACCACAGCTTTTGTAGGCATTCACATTTTACAAATCACTGCACAGTACGCACACCATTATATTTTGTAAATGCTTAAATTCCAGACTCAAATTCGAACACTTCCATTATTAAAGGAGAGCTCTCTAGGCTGTGAAGTGGGATGAATCCTGGACAGGGAAGTGGTGGGGCTGAGTTGATACGTCAGTAATTCCTCCCTAATCCCCGTCCCTGCAGCCCCGTTGGGAACAGCATTCCTCGCCATCAATGATGTAGAGAAGGATCTTAAAAGATTGGTGGGTTATTTTTGTTTTTAATTTTTTATTTGATCTGTAAACCTCCTAGTTTTTGAAATAATGTAAACCAGAGAACAGTATATTGTGCAAGAACAGTGGAGAGAAATCGTATGCTTCTCTAAACAGGCTTGTATTAAAAATAAAGGGTCATAGGAAAGAATTTTGCTGGTTCACATCATGCAAACGCATAAAAGCCCTGTGATATTTATACTTCTGTGATCTAATCAGGGGCCCAAAGCATGCTGTCTTTAACTGAATATTTGTTTTGCATGAAAACACTGATAAATAAGTGGAACTATCCTAAACTGCCCTTTTATAATCTGCTTTCAGAAATGCCTGTCATTCAGAACAAATACCCCTGGACCACAATGCTCCACATTGACACAGATACCGGCAGGACTTGGTGAGACATTGCACAGTATCTAAAGTTGCTTTCAAGTTTGTATAGGTCATTCACAGTTTTTTTTAATTTGAAACATCTGTCATTTCCCAAAATGCCGTATCTCTATAGGACACCAGGTTTATGTAAAGGTATCTAATGCTCATAAAAATGTGGCTGCTTGGAGGACAGGATTTTTCTAAGGTCCCTGAGAGACTAAATAATTCTGGGGTCAGTCAATCAAGACAAGTGAAACATGCAGCTAAATGTCTATAATTAGAAGTGCATAAGTGTCCAAGCGATGTGAACCGATTTTAGGTCCAGATTCTAACAAACTCACTTCTGATAACCAAGTGAGTAGTGGGGAGGCTGATCACAGTAGTGGGTAAGAGGAAACAAGCTTAAGTCTGTGGTTTCTAAGCATTCAAATGTTGACCAAAGGGCCAGAGATGGAAGAAAGGGGTTTTGGAGTATGGACTTGAAAAATGAAATTAAAAAGTACTCCACCTGTGAGTTTTTAAGACTGAATTTCTGTATGGAATTGATAGAAGAAGAAGGTTAAGATTATTAATTCTGTGAGACAAAGTGAAGCTTCAGGAAAGATCAATCAAAAACAGCGCTCCTAGTGCCCTGGCCGGTGTGGCTCAGTTGGTTGGAGCATTGATCCACAACCAAAAGTTGAGGAGTTACATTCCTGATCAAGGCACACACCTAGGCTGTGGGTTCCATCCCCACAGGGCGCTTATGAGAGGCAACAGGTGGATGTTTCTCCCTCTCTCCCTTCCTCTCTCTAAAAAGCAATGAAAAAATGTCCTTGGGTGAGTATTTTAAACACACACACGCACACACACACACACACACACACACACACACACACCGGTATAAAAGCAGTGTTCCTGGAAATTCAGAAAAGAAATTAAAATGTATAAAGCCCATTTTTTCCCTAACAAGTGATGAGGCAGTTGTCTTCCGTTACTTCCTTCTGCACAAGCAGCGGTTGTTCCTCTCAAAATATAAAACTGGATATTTCATTGAGGCAGAAAAGGGCAGGCCAGTATCTACTGCTGGTTTGGGGTCAGATCTTTAGAGGTGGAGGGGAACGTAAAATCCATCTGGTCCAAATATTTCATTTATTCACAGGGATTTGTGACACAGAGAAGTTAAGTAACTTGCCTAAGGTCACACAGCTCACAAACCAGAATTATGCCAAGTCTTTTTGAGCCAAAGAAGTATGCCCAAGCTGCTATATCAGACCATCTGTACTTCTGATTCTTACCGCTTCTACAGGGCAATTAAGAATGAATAAAACTAATTCTTTAAAATCATATATAGCTCTCTCACAATCGACAAAATTAAATGTCAGAAGAAAAAATGAAACCAACCATGCTTTGGCACTGACAGCAAGCATAAAGTCTTACAGTCTGTCTGAGTAGACAAAAGGCCGTGGCTCAGGCGTGGCCAGTGATGAGCAGGCCCTCAACAAAGACCTTGGCTCACAGTGCCAGACAGCCAAGCACAACCTCTTCGCTTGCAGTCACCGAATCGCTGAGTCACACCTTCCTTTCTAGCAGACTCCAGGTTCATCATCTGCAGGGTGTGGTGAATACTCCCAGCCCTAAATTGAAGACTTAGTCGCACTTTATTTTCCTAGGAAAAGTGAAAGACTGAAGGGATTTAGCTTGGGATTTGGTGGTTCTTTCGAAGCTTTACGAAATCTACATCTTAAGCCAAACCTAACAATATTATACTACATCTGCTAAGTTAGTTTTTGCTTTTGTTTTTGTTTTTTAATGTCTCAAGGAAGCCCTAAGGCATTTTCAAATAATGCCAAATTCTTAAGATTACCTTCTAAGCTCTATACGTTCCAAGTCATTTTGCTAATACTGTCTTAATAATGAAGAACTTGACTTTCGCCTTATAAAAATTAGACAGCAGACATTATGTGAAGTTATCTAGATGTATTCACATCTCTGCCAGGTTGCCAAATATGGTCCCTTCACTAACAGCCAATACAGGTCCTAGTGTTCAATGCCCTAAAATATGAGCTTTGTTTCACGCCTCGTCGAAAGCATGTCATGTCTGCTCTCTGCCCCAACCTCAGCATGTCTCAGCCTAATGACAACATTATTTATTTATTTTGTCAGTTCTTACTGTCATTGGAAAAATATCTCACAGAGTAAATAACATATTGAAGGAGGCACAAAGTACCTCCATTGCTCCAGCTTAGTGACAACTGGAAGTCAGTCAGTCACTCAGCGCATCTGCAGTCTGGCCTTCTCTCTAGAAGATGCCCACCCAGATGCTCTGAGGTCCTTCCATACATTCTTCTTTAACTAAACTATACATTCTGGAAAGACGAAACACCAGAACAACTTCTCATTCCTCTCCCAGTTCCTCCAAAAAACTTTTTTCCAGGGCGGGGATAGGGACGGGCAGGGGGAAGAGGAGGCAGGAGAAGCCTTTGTCAAGAAAAGTCTTCAATAAACAAGTAATTGACCCTTTTTTAAAATCCTCAACTCATGAAGATACCACATTCGATAGGTAATGAGAATTAGGTTCCACTATCACTCTAACAAAAGCCATTACTAGTTGTGAATCGATTAGGCTAAATTGCCTCATCACATTTTCCGTAGCACAATCTAGGAAGTGTAAAGTCGCAGGGTCAGAGAGCAAGGCCACGTGTGCCAGGGCAGCGGATCCATCCTCCCTCAGCGGGTGGGGTTTTTCTACTGAAAAATGGGTGATTCGGTAGGATTCATGGAAGGGTTTGCATCAAACCTGTTTATGTACATAACTAACACACACTTTTACTAATTACTTAAACCTGTTAGCTGCTATTGTTTCTTGACCATGTCTTTAGCCAGCATCTCCCACTTCCCATGTTAAACACAACCAAAAAAATAACTGAATAAAGTTGTGTTCAACACCCATCGTGGTTATGTTTGTGTGTCTACTTTCTCTGAAGTGAATATGGAGAACAACCCATAACAGCACTTTGCGGAGCTATAGAGAAACACTCACTGGTCTCTAGGCTTTGGTTCTTAAGAGCATTTCTACTCCTTCAACATTTTAATATTTTATTTTTGTTCATACAAAGTTCCTTAAATTGTAAATGCTTAAATATGACTCATCATTTGCTGAATCCACAAGAAACTGATGAGTTTTCTTATTTCTGCTTCAGAGGCAAGAAAATAAGATATTAGGTGGCAAGCAGAATTAATATTCTTCTAATTTCTCAGGTTTCTCAGAGGCAGCTCGGAGAAAGATGAACATGGGCTTCTCTTTCTCAAAAGCAGGTGCTCCTTGGTCCTGGTCCAGTCTGGCCCAGACTTTCACTAGTTGTGTGACTTTGGGCAAGTTACTTAACTCCTCTGGGCCTCCATTATTTCCACAGTCAATGTACTGCTTTGTGATGAGTCACAGTAAAATATTGTTTTTAATGGAAACAGTGAGCAAAGAACCCTATAGGATACACTGTGGGAAAGATTCAACATAACATTAGTAGAGAGTAGCAATTATTATTAGGACCAAAATAGTCAAGGAGGCAGAGCTTCTATACGTAGCTGGTTCCGTTACTCTGTTGGAATTGTCTGGCCTTCCGTGGAAAGCTGGGGTCTCAACCAACTACTTTTAGTTCAAGCATTTAGAGAGATAATTTTGACTCTATTCAAAGGCACTCATCATCATCCTCTATTAAAGTAGAAAAATAGAAAACAACACATCCAGAATACAATGCCATTCATATATATATATATGAATGGCATATATAGTGCATATATATAATGGCATATATATATATATATTAGAATTAAATATATTGCTTTTGTAATGGATATTGTTGGTTTCCTTCAAAGAAAACATCCATTCCCACCTCATCCCAACTTCAGTCATGAATATTGGGTATTACCCTACCCCATTTCCAGGGTGGATGCAGGTTGCCCTGTGCCAGTCAGTTTAATTATTAGGTCAGGGATGAGTGTGTAACCCAAGCTAAATTAATTATAGGGATGTCCAGGATTTTCTTAAATAGCTGAGGAAAAAGGAATTTTCTCTTCCTCTGGGAAGGTGTGCCTGACTCCTGGAAAGGCAGGAACTCTGCAGTCATTCCTACTCTGAGACAATCGAAACTCAGGATGAAGCCAACCACCAGACAAGGCAAAGCCACAGTCATCGCAGAGAAACAGAGCAGCGGAGTTAATCAAAGCACTCCTGAAACTGACTAGGACGTTGGGCTCTTCAACTTCTTGAGTCAATAAAGGTCTTTAAACCCACATAGAAATGGGCTATAGGATATGTGTAACCTAACATACCTTAACTGTTATGGCTTTATTGTTATGACCATTACACCACCACCCTCCACCGAGGCTTGATGTATAAAATGACATAGTCTATGTGCCTGCAGCTCCTTTTTTATTTGTCACTTTCTGTTTTATATCCCACCATCTTGGTGATTCGCAGGTACTGGGAAACACTGTAAGTGATTATCACTCTCTTTTTCTAATCTTTACTCTCAGTGGCCCTACCTCAGCATTTTTATTTAAAGTGAATCTCTTTCTTTTTTTTTACATTTTTATTGTATTTTTCCATTACCATTTATCCCCCTTATATCCTCTTTCACCTCCACTCACCCCTCTCCCCACCCCTACTGCCCACAATCACCACACTGTTGTCCATGTCCATGAATCCTAACAAGAACCTCTTTATTTTTTTATGTATTTTTTAATTTACTCTTTATTGTATATTTTTAACCTCTTTAACTGTTGTTGTGGAAGAGTGTGGGAATACATTAAGAGTTTAATTGACCTGTTAATTCAATCAACCAGTGAGTTCACTTTCAAAATATCCAATATATAGGTGGGTAGGCATTTTAAAAATCCTTCCTCAATAATGAATTCTTATGAATATGAATAGTAAGAATTCCTGTATCCAGAATTATGAATATGCTTACCTCTTCAGTATTTATTATTCAGTATTTATCACTCCTAGAGGATGAGAAAGCAAATCTACATAAACGGTAAGAGGTGGGTCCTTAACCTTTCTCCTGCCCAGTGTCTTTACCCTCTGCAGACTTTGGTCACATGTGCGGGCAACCACCCTTGCTCAAAAAGTGCACCAGGTACCTTAGATTGTACTAGAGGGAATGCACTGGTGAGGGTTTGGAGTCACCTTTTTCCTCACAGTAAAATAACATTTTTAATAGAAACAGTGAGCAAAGAACCCTACAGGTAAAAGTTTCTCATTGCAGTGTGTATCCTTAGGTGTAAAACTCAAAATCAGTGCTTTGAAATAACATTGAAGAGAAATTCGGTGTTTCCAAAAGCATCTCTCTAAGGCCCTTAATAATGGCAAACGTTCAACATGGACCCACCCTTTCACCAGCTGGGTACTCAGCCCCATGACACAGCAAAGTACTGAGGAATCAGTGAGTCAAATGGAAAGACTATGGAAAGGTTTGGTGGGGAAGAATTAATGAAACCAACCCAATTACAGTGGGAAAAAAATTAGCTCTTGGGAAGTAGAGCAGAAAATTATTTAGATGACCACGTACCTTACAAATTGTTTATAGGCATGAGCCTGCATGCTGTGGAAAGAACATTGAAATTAGTGACCAGAGTCCTAAGATCCAGTCCCAGCCATAACATGTACTACCTCCGTGAGCTCAGGCAAGCCTCTGAGTCCTTTTGAATCTCAGTTTTCTCATCTGACAAAGGGGGATGATTGTACCTAGCTCCCTAGATTGTAATGTAGATCAAAAGAGATAACATGTAAGAAAGTCCTTTGAAAACTATCTTTGCTATACAAATGTAGGATTTACTATGATTCCATAGCATAACAACAAATGTTAAAAGAAGGCATGCCTGCGTGCACGAGTTACAGTAGGGCATCTAGAAATGATATAGTTCTATCCCGTGCTGTGAAAATATTTAGCTGAGAACTTTGAGCAATTAGGTACTCCACAGCAAATTGAAGGACATGAAGACCTTGGAGAAGGTTCAGAAAAGAGCCACAGAGATGATTAAAGAGATGGAAAATCAAAACCATGCTCAGAGAACGCAAAAGAACCGAGTTCATTCTGCTTGGAGAAGACATGTCTACAGAGTAATTTAATAATTGTTTACAAGCACATGCAGCCTGGTGTCCAGCTGTTCTTTCCAACAGACAGAGGAAAAGAAAGTATCATAGACCCTTAGCACTGGCAGGTTTGACATGTGAGATTTCAAATAATTATTCATGACTGACAGACAGTTCATGACATGTGATAATTTGTAATTTTTCTAAGCCACAAAGTCTAACCACAGGTGTGTGAATGAAACCCATTAGTGTGTCAGTGACTAAGTCTGTCCAACCACCCAACATAGAAATCTCAATGGGAATGCGTTGTTCTCCGCTAATTGTCATTCACACAGTAATTTTCAGACATAGCAATAATAATAGCTGCCTTTAAGTGTTTATTATGTACCAACCAAGCAATTTGTGCTAAGAGTTTTATGGGAAGTATTTCATTTAATGGAGAAGGAAAATGAAGCATGGATAAGTTAAGAAATCTGCTCAAGGTCACCCAGTTAGTAAAGTAGAGAAGCTGGAACTCAGGTCCTCAACTGATATGGCGAATCTTGTTCCTTTGTGAAAATGACCCTCAAAATAAAGTCACCAGTCAGTGCTGGTGAGAGCAATAAAGGCAAAGTGAAGAAGTCAAATAAAGTGATGGTTCTTACCAAAAACCAAAAATTGTATTGGATTTTGGTGTAGCTGATATTTATGAAGCAAAATAGGCTACCTCAGATGTTGACATTCCACCCAGTATTATTTTAGCACATTTGCAGATCTTTTCTACATCTGTAGCCTTTAAACAGCCTTCTTAGTCCAATTCAAGTTGGATCCTAATCTTCCTGCCAGTGCTTGTCTAGGACGCTCTCTCGTTTTCCTGCAGTGGTCTGTGCTTGCTGTCCCTAAAATAAAATAAAGTGAACATCACGTACCATCCTGCTTTTTGTCTATTTCATACCTTTCCATATTTTCATTGTTTTCCATAATTTGATTACAGTGCATGTGCTTTCCAAGTAAATTCTTCAGTTCTTTTTCAGAGTCTGAGATGCACCAGGCCTGAGTGCTATTAGTGCTTTGAGCTGAGATAATAGCCAAGGGGATTCTGTACTGGGCTGAGTTGTTACCCTGAGAGGTTAGAAGCAAACCCACTGGACGTGGAAATTAGATCAGACCCAAGAGAAATTCAAATCCAAAACAAGAATCTCAAAACCCAGATACCAACAGGGAGACGCCACCACCAGGATATGAGGAAAGACACCAGAAGCCAAGGAGAAATAGATGGGGGTCGACCAGAAGTAATAGGATTTGCCACACAGACAGGACTTTCTCATATTGGGACACAGCATGTGTCCCAAACACAGAACTGGCCAGGGCTTACATTCTCATGCTATTACATTTTGTTTTTCTGGAAGGGGAGGCCATGACAGCAGCTATCTCAGAGCAATATGGTCTTCTGCTATAATAGCACACACTATGGAATCACAGAGAATAAACCCTGAGAGTGATCTTGTTGGAGAACATGAGTCAGACTGAGTAATATAAGTGAGAAACAGAAGGACTGGTATTCTAGGGGAAAAAACATATGAAAAGACCTCCTACCATTGGTCCTAAAGGGGGTCAGAAAAGCCACAAGTCAGTGTGACAGATTGTAGGGTAAACGGAGTCAGTCTGGCTCCTTACCCAGATGTCTGGGTAGCTAAGGTAAGCAGTGTTCCCATAGCCTTGAGTCTGGGTCCGCAAACTGTATTCCCATAACCTTGAACAGGCCCGCATGTGCAGATTTACGCTGTGTTACATAATGTTTCGGCACCCTGCAGACTTAGTGTACATTTAGTATAAAAGGGGCTTGGGGCTTCCCCTGAATAAAGGCATGTCAAGCCTTCCCATGGCTCCATGCATTTTCTTCCATCTGCCTGAATCCAGAGTGAACCTGCCCAGCCTTGAAGACTGCAAGATACAGATGTCTTGGGGGAAATAAACTTTGAGATGTGGCAGAGAATGAGAAGATCAGGGCTAAAGGCCTAAGCAAAAGAACTGAGGCAGGATAAGTAGAGCTTGCTTAACCAATAACCGAGGTCAGCCTGGCATCAGGGGAAGATTCTGAATGCTGAAATGGAAAACCTTAGCAATAAGCAAGAGGAAGCCACTGAATAGAGGAATCCTACAAGCTAGGAAAATTTACCAGGTGAACATACACACTGTAGACTTTGAGGGAGATGCTATTGGCAAAGAGGCCAACTATGCAGTCAGTCACTCAGTCGTCAGTCAGAGCAGAAACTGTAAATTTTTAAAAAACCAACAACAACAACAACAACAACAAAATGGCCTAGAAGGAGATGGCAAAGAGTAAGTAAAAGTTAAAAAATCAATGAAATGAAGAATGTTCCCTGAACTCCTAGGGGAATTAAATACAGCTGGGGATGGAGCAGCCCCAGTGCCCTGATATCTTCTGAATAGAGGAAAGAAAGGCTGAGGAGGAAATTATGTGTTCTCCAAACCAGAATGCCAGGGTAGGCTGCCCCTAGACACTCAATGGTTGGCTCGATGGCTTACATGGTTGTCCGCCCTCTTGCTCTGCTGCCAATAAAAAATATCATTTAAAATTATATTATCATGATTAATAAATATTTGACAAAGGAGGCAAGAACATACAATGAGGTAAAGATAGTCTATTCAATAAATGGTGTTGGGAAAATTGGAGAGATACGTGCAAAAACATGAAACCAGACCATCTTCTTATACCATACATAAGAATAAACTCAAAATGGATTAAAGACTTAAATGTTAAACTCAGAACCATAAAAATACTAGAAGAAAACACAGGCAGTAAAATCTTGGCTATTTCTCACAGCAATATTTTCTCTGAAATATCTCCTCAGGCAAGGGAAGCAAAAGAGAAAATAAATGAATGGGACTACACCAAACTAAAAAGTTTTTGCACAGCAAAAGAAACCAACAAATGAAAAGATAACACACAGAATGGAAGAACATATTCACCAACGATACATCTGATGGAGTTACCTCAATCTGCCTTATAAACCAGCAGTTCCATTCTGGGAATATAGTCAAAGAAGCCCAAAACACTAATTCAAAAGAATATATGCACCTCTAAGTTCACTGGAGCATTATTTACAATAGCCAAGATTTGGAAGCAGCCCAAGTGCCCATCAATAGATGAGTGGCTTAAAAAGCTGTGGTACATTTACACATGGGAATACCATTCAGCCATAAAAAAGAAGGAAATCTCATCTTTTGTGACAGCACGGATGGACCTGGAGAGTATTATGCTAAGTGGAATAAGCCAATCAGAGGAAGACAAATGCCATATGACTTCACTAACATGGAATTTAATGAACAAAATAAACTAACATACAAAATAGAAACAGACTCATAGATACAGAGAAAAGACCGTATCGGAGTGGAGGGCGGTTGTAGGGCTGGGTGAAAAGGGTGAGGGGATTAAGCAAAAAATAAAAATAAAAAACTCATAGACACAGACAACAGTATGATGATTACCAGAGGGAAATGAGGATGGGGGAGGTAGAAGAGGGTAGGGATAAATGATGATGGAAGGCGATTTGACTTGGAGTAATGAACACACAATATAATATATAGATGATATATTATGGGATTGTACACCTAAAACCTACACAATTTTATTCACTAATGTCACCCCCAATAAATTCAATAAATAAAAATAAATTAATTTTAAAAAGAAATTATATTATCATTAGATTATCTAATTATCATTAGCAATGCAAGAGGCAGAAAAGTGTAGTGCTAGAACCTACATTTTGAAACCACAGACTTAGGTTCAAGCATAGGCCTTAGAAGTCTTAGCTCTGTGACTTGATCATGTATCAGTTTCTTCACTGATAAAACAGAGATAAGAATACCTCATGGGTTTGCTGTGAAAAGGAGGCAACATTATGTCCTGTGGGCAATCAAGTTACAATGAAAGTGCAGTAGTGGCTGGCCCCTTGTCTGCACCTGGGCTGGTATTCTGGGCAGGACTAAGGTCAAGCAACTACACCAGAAACACTAGACTAGAAAAAACACTAGACTAGGAAAAGCAATCCAAGCAGGCAACTGGACTCCTCCTTCGCTATCAGAGGAAGCTCAGGTGTATAGAATTTTTCTGGAGTAAGCCATGTTTTCAGTAGGACAATATTCGATAAGTGTGATCTACAAACAGCACGGAGGTTCTACAAAGCAACATGGGAAAAGCCTGAAAAGTGCTTCATACCACAATAAGGTCGTGAGATTTTATTTGCTTTTCCTGGAAGAAAATACTTAAAAATCAAATGAATGGCAGATACAGGTAACTATTTTACAGAAAAGTTAAAATATGATTAGGATTCTTCATTTAGCACACGTCTACTTTATTTTCTAATAATGAAAACAATATTGGCCTTAAGTTGAATTAATTTGCTCAAATATAAATGTGCTGTGAAATCATTCTTGACCCTAGCAAGGAGAATTTAAGATCATATTTCCTCCCAAGTATGTGAAAACCCAAAAAAATGGCCTAAGCAAACCCACAGAGCTATTACACACCCTCTCATTCACTCAGGGATTGTCTTCTGTTGAGATTTTTGCCTCCTTCCCAAACTTCTAGGCTACTGTATTTTGACATGTATAATGAGCACTTTTTGCCCAAATTTTTGAGGGAAAAATAAGGATGTGCATTATACATGGATATAATGACTGTATACCATGGGTATGATAATCCCGGGGATAATGCGCACGAAAACATGGGTGCGCACTATACAAGGCAAAATATGGTATTTCCTGCCACCACGAGTTTATGTACTGAGATTTAACAAACAGATTTAACAAAATCTAATTAAGAAGTTTTTTTCTAAAAGGTAGGTTCTATCTTCCAAAGCCAAATTTAAATAATTGTTTAACGCCTAATTTTTCGATGACTCCCACCAGTACTTATAGTTTAGAGCCCAACCAGAATTTCCCTGCATTTAAAACAGAACAGGTGACATCTGTTGTTAGATTTCCCTCTACCATTTCTACCCAGCAAACCCAAAACATTGTCCTTCTCCCTTACTTAGTTCACACTTTCAAACACCTTATTCAGACGAATGCAAACCCTCTAGCCCTCAGTGCTATGGAGGCACTAGGGCCTCTGTAAATTATCTTCAAATGGCTGGTGACTGAGGGATACCCTGGACCCATTCTTCCTCTCTTCTCTCATCTTTTTCATTCCTTCCCCTCACTTATTACCCTCCAGCCACACTGGCCTCCTGCTCTTCAAACATACTAAGTAGCATTTCTACCTCAGGGCCTTTGCACTTTCTGATCCCTTTGGCTCAAATGCCTTTCCCTACTATATTTATATGTCTCAGTCCCTTTAGGGCTTTTGGCATCTCACATTTAATGATGAGATATTCCCCATCCACTGGATTCAATAAAGTGACGCTCCCCCAACCAGTCCACACCTCTGCAACTATATAACTTCCTTCCTTGCTATATTTTTCTACATTGACTTATCAATAGCTGACATTGACATCTTTCATTTTTTACTTGTTTATTGTCAGACTCTTCCATGTAAGCTCCACGAAGGCAAGCCTTTTGCATATTTTGTTCACTGTAGTATCAACAGCCTCTAGGATAATTCATGGTACATGGGGGTCAAGAAATAAACCTAAGAATGAATAAATGTTTGAATGAGAAGAAAATACAGTGTCAGAGTAAAATAAACAAGAAATTACTAACATGTCTCGGCTAGAGTTCCTTGGAGAAAATTCCTTCTTTCCTGGGACCTTCCATGCACGTGCACACACAGCCAAGTAAATGATGTTGTGAAATTAGACTTTCTTTCTCAGGTCATCAGGCTCTCCCATAAAGTATTTGAAACTCTAGGCCTCTTGCAATAAAGCCTGCTGAAACAGCTTGATTATATTATGGCAGTTTTATTTAGACACCAGTGATATTCTTGAAATGTAACCTAATGATTGGTTTTATAAAGGATGACTAAGTAATATGTGAAAAAACTGGTTGTCCCTGATGTGATAAGGCCACCAGCTGCTGCGATCTAGCCTACTTGATAAGAATGAGGGTAACATTCAGCGGATTCCATTGAGGAGCCCCCTGGCTGTCCCCCTACAAGAGCCTCAGGTACTAGCTCCCGGACTGAACTGCCATCTCTCCTTCCACAGGGTAATAAAGGACTCTGCTTTCTCCAAGATCAATGGGCTATGTAAGTCCATTGATATGAGTGCAGACTGGCCCTGTCCGCACCCACCTCTTACTTAGGGGGGAAAGAAACTATAATTCTGAACTCCCCTAGATATCCCTGAAACCTTCCAACCATTTCCCCTATAAGTCTCAGGAAGACAGATTTGTTTTACTCTGAGAGGCTAGGTCTCATGCAAAGATATGAGAAAAGAAAAAAACCAACTGCTTCTGTTCTGCTCTGGAACTACAAAATTATTCCTCGCAGTCACACTGATATACAAAGGGATATAGTCACAGTTGCCATAACCTCAAAATAACATCCACAAATATTTGCTGAGTCTAAGACACTGGGCTGCTTACCATAAAAGAAGGAAGGTGAGATATGAGCTCTACTTCCAAACATCTTAAAAGACATAGACTCCTTATCTATATATAGCAAAGCCAAGTCTAGCCCATTTTTCATGCCCACCTGATAAACGCTGAAACCCTAGAACAGGCTCCTGAGGGGACCCAGCATTCTTGGCTGAAATGATAAATAAGACTTTAAAACTGATGAGCAAATAAATCCAAGCAATTAGAATACAACCTTACAACCAAAAAATGATGGAGAAATCCTTCTCTGGCCCCCAGGGAAAGTGGAGGCAAGAGGACTAAACACGTGCAACAGTCTGGGGACTCACCCTCAAATCCAGAGGGGTCCGGGCACATGGTCTCTCCCTCTGTGAAGGCTCAAGTTTGCATTCAGTGAAGAATATTTTGAGTGGGATGCCAGGTAGTGCCACTTAAATTGAGCTCCACCTTCTGGAACTTTCTAAACCTCTCACCCCTTTCATGTTCCATTCTTTAACTCTGACAGGGAGAGTGCCCTGTAATGGAACAAGATGTTAAAGTTATGCAAGTTCATCAATATAATCATGAGGTCTTGTCTTGTGCAAGCTCCATCCTGAGAAGCCGGGGGGCCGAGCCTGTGCGCAAATACTGCCCATGCTCCTGGGCGAGCCAAGGTCACCTCTGCGGTTGCCACCAGAATGGGGCTAAGATTCGGGAGTAGAAAATGATTGGAGCAAGAGGAGATGGGGAGAGTAGGAGAAAAGTCTCCAATTTTCATCTGAGGCAAATTTATGGGGAAATTAATAAATGCTTTATATCACTCTCAGGTGAATTATAGATCAGTCATTGGCAAACTGTGGCTCACCACCAGTTTTAAGTCAAAATTTATTATGTCACAGCCAGGGTCAGCTTGTTGTATATCATCTATGGCTGCTTTTGTGTTACAGGAGTAGAGTTGAATAGTTGTGATAAAGACCACATGGTCCACAAAGCCAAATGTATTTGCTATCTGGTCCTTTATGGAGAAAGTTTGCTGACCTCTGGTTTCAAACATGAAAAAGAATTCTGGTACAAGTACTCAATGGAATACCATGCAGAAGTAAAGAAAGAAGGAATTCTTACAATTTATGACAGCATGGATCGACCCAGAGACTATTATGCTAAGTGAAATAAGCTAGTCAGTGAAAAACAAATATCATATGATCTCATCTAATGAACAAAATAAACTAATGAGCAAAATAGAATCAGAGGCGTAGAAACATGGAACAGACTGACAGCTGTAAGGGTTGGGGCAGGGGGGACTGGTTGAAAGAAGGTGAAGTGATTAGCCAAAGAACATACACCCATGATCCACGGACATGGACAACAGTGTGGGGATTGCCTGAGGGAGTGAGGAGGCCTTGGTGGAGGGGAGCAAAGGGGGAAAAATTGAAACAACTGTAATAGCATAAAAAGTAACATTTTTATTTTTAAAAAAGGCAGTGGGGGGGGATTTCCACCAGCCCACTCTGCACCTTCTGTCAGAACAGTGGGTTCCTTCCAGGATTTTCTGGCTTTTTTCTTACTTCCCGTTCCCTGTTTTGAAATGACTTGTACTTCCCCTAGCTCCTCTCTCCAGTCCGTCAGGCCTGGGGATGGAAGGCTGTGTGTACTTGGAACTTCATCCATCTGTGGAGATGGGTGGAGTGAAGGAGAGACTAACCACCTTCTTTAGAAATAAAAAACAGTGTGAACATATTTTAAGAAAAGCAGTCCCCTGCACTCTTGGACAAACACTAAGAGTTTATCTTTCAATGTTCTGTGTTCAATCAATACTTGTAATAATCTTTATAACACAGTGTTCATAACATTGTGTTATGAAGATTATCTTCAAATGATGTTTTCTTATTAAAATAAAATAGCTAACATTATTGAGACATTACAGGATTTCAGTGGCTATTGTAAGAGCTTTCTGTGAACGCTCCCATTGGACCCTCATAACCGTCCAAAGGACACACAGCACCACCATTTTACAGGTGAGCAAACTGCGCCACTGGCTGCGGGTCAGACACACAATAAATGAAGGGGCGGGGTTTCAAACTGCTCCTGAGCTATACTCTCAACAACTGTATTACACTTATTACCTCAAGAAAATATTAAAATAAACATAAAAATCTAAGCAAAAAGTATATTTTTATCAGGCATTTAATGCTTGAGCATCTATCAAATGCTAATAACAAAGGCTAACTTGGAAGAACAATAGTAATTTTTTTATCTACATCGATTATTCTATAATTTTTCAAATAAATATCTTCTATGAGACTTTTTAAAAAGTATAACTTTTATTAATTTTTATGCTCTCCTGGGCCTTTACTGGATTTTGATGTCTTCCTTGGGTAGGGAAGCACTTCAGAGTCATTCCTACTAAAATCAAGTACAAGATTATGATAAAGTAATGGTTTTCTTATTACATCTGAAGTACAGACATTGAAATAAAGCAAGGCAAGGGTAGTTTGTTTGTTTTTTTCTAGCTCTTACTTACATACACTTGTTAAGGTTTGTACTTGCAAACATTTTGGAGCTCCCAGGAAGAGCCTCTCAGCATCCCAGCATCAGCAGGCTTTTAATTCTTGCACTTTGAGCTCTATTGATTCACCAGGGGCCTTCAAGTACCAAGACTTTCTTTATTCATGGACACAAAAAATTCACCTAAAAATATAACTCATTCATGATATTTAGATTAATAACTTTGGAAGGAAAGTTTTGAAGTTAGAACCAAACTCCTAGATGATCAGGAATTGGATCTTCTTCTACCCCAAGTTCTCCTCCAGAGAATCTGACCTGAAAGTTTCCAATGATCCCACCAGAGAATTGCCCTCTGATTTTAATTCAATATCAGTGTGACAGGGAATTTTATAATTGTGTCTGGCTTTACAACACAGAGTATGAAAAAGTTTTTTTTTTAAACATGTACTCCTGGTTTCTTGTCCAGCAGGTAAGCAACTTGAAAGTCTTCACTCTGTCCTAACAACAGGTAAAAAGCTGAACAAACCAAGAAATAAACAATTATGCTTAGCCCTGGCTGGTGCGGCTCAGTTAGTTGGGCATTGTCCCACAAAACAGAAGGTCTCCAATTCGATTCCTGGCCAGGACACATGCCTAGACTGCCAGTTTCATCCCTGGTCAGGGAGCATACGAGAGGCAACCAACTGATGGCTCTCTCTCTAAAGACACCAATGTCTTTCTTTGTCTCTCTCTAACACACACATACATATACAATTATGCTTAGATCTACTGATACAGAGAAATCTGATCAGATCACCGGGGAGGAGTAGAGAGGGGCTGTTGGAGGAGGTTGCCCAAGGCAATAGTAAACAGCCTAGGATGGGATTGGCTGAGAAGGTGACTGCCTCCAGAGCACATGGAATTATGGGTGAGATAATTTGGAATAAAAGAAGGGCTGTCAGGTGGGCTCGTTTACTAGCTGGCTCTCCTTCTTCCTTGAGGATGCCAGGGTGATTGTGCTGCAACTGCCTGTTTTTCCCAATGGATGGTATTTTGGATGGAAAGAAACTCCAGAGATAGCCTAGGATTGGGCTGGCCTGGCCAGAGGGAGGCAGGGTTATTCTTTGGGTATTCTAAAGGGGACGACCTCTGAGACAGATACCTGCCATTTTTCCAAAATTGTGTAGCCTTTGTATCTTATATTGTTTTAGTTTGTAAACTGACCCTGTAGAAATCAGATAATTAAAACTAACAGGGGGAAATGATAGGAAAACTCAGGTGTTAAAGAATTTAGCCTTAACTGATAGGCTTAAGTGACTAAAGCTGCAACTAAAGAGTTGAAGAGTTCAGCCTTAATTGATAGACCTAAGTGACTAATTCATGGGGAAAGTTGTTATTACAAAATTGTGAAGCTTTTGGATAAAGATTCCTTTCCTTTATCACTAAACCTTTGCCTCTGGACTTTTGCCTAGAGGGTGGCAGTGGGCAGCGGGACCCCAATTGTTGTTCAGTAATGCTACCAGTGGAGTGAAGGAACACAGGGAAAACTACTACCGTCAAAATTGGAGAGAAAGGTGAATACAAAGTACAAGGAACCACAACTAAGGAGAAATTGCCACAATAAACAGTGTTAGAATAAGAAAACTAGAACTGTGATTGAGGAATTTCTAGAGGTTCAGTGTGGACAACCGTGAGAGATTAAAACTTCATGGGGACCCAGTCATGGGAAAGCCCACACTTTTGTTGAGTTTTACCTCCAGGAGCTCTACAAGGTCCTCAAGGTAATATTGGAGAAAAATGCTTTCTTGCTTCCAGCAGGAGGAGGGAAAAAGGAACCATTTTGAGATATGCCAGACTATTATGTTTTTCTTAGCAAGGCCTGCCCTAGTAAGAGGCTATTTTACCAGGGCCTAACCTACCTGTGGGGGGAAAAATACACAACTCCACTGAGCTCTAGCCTTCTATGTAGGGTAAGAAAATACACAAGTCCAGCCCCCTCCAACCATTCGACCTGACAGTTCACAGAGTGGGGAAAAAAATACTTGACAAGTGCCAGTAAAGTTCACAGTCCAGGGACACAGGTTCACCAAAAGACTAACAACTAATCATAGGACTATAGAAATCTTCCCGTCCCCTACACCTTAACTCTACATTACTAAAGGCCTACTTACCACAGTTCCTTCTACCCAGGACATCTTGTATACCTTTCAACAAAAAATTACAAAGCATAATAAAAGGAAAAAGACACAGTTGGAAAAGACTGAACAACTATTGGAGTTATAGAACATTGAAATTATCGAACCAGGAATATTTTTACAACTGTGATTAATATGCTGAGTTTTGATGAAAAAAGTAAACAACATTCAAGGACAAATGGATACTGTAAGTAGAGAAATTGGAACTCTAAAAATAATCAAAAAGAAATACAAGAGATCAAAAATACTGTAACAGAAATGAGGAATGTCATTCAAGGGCTCATTGGCAGACTGAACACAGCTGTGGAAAGAATCTCTGAGCTTAAGAATATGACAATAACACTTCCGGTCAAGATGGAGGAGTTAGTAGATATGCTTCACCTCCTCACACAACCATAGAAAAAATTACAACCAGATCTCAAGACTAATCGCACCCAGAGCCATCAGAAAATCAAGCTGTATGATAGTCTGATAACCGAGGATTTAAAGAAGACACATTCATTCAGACGGGTAGGAGGGGCAGAGTCATGGAGGTGGGCAGAGAGGCGATGTGGCACAGAAAGGCGGTACCAGCAGCAGTGGCAGCAGAATGGATGGGAGGGATACCTTGGGAGCAAGTGATGCCAGCCCCAGGCCAGACCGTGCAGCCCAGGGCTCCAGCACCTTGAAGATAGATCCCCATTACCTCTGGCTGTAAAAGCCAGTGGGGTTTGGAGTGGTAGAGGAAACTGCCAAATGTTTGATGCTTAAAGGGTAACACAGTCTTAGATCATATGTAAACCCACCCTCCCTAGGATTCATCACCAGGGCAGCAGCTGGAAGGGTGCTGCTCTTCACACATGGGAAAGGGGTGAAGTGACTGGAAACAGGACAAGCGCTGGGCAAACCACCAGAAACCAGGAGGCAGCATTGTCCCCTCTCTGAGCCCTCCCCACACAGCCACAAAGTGGTGAAGCAGGTTGCCCCACATGGGCAATTACCTAAGGCTGCACTCCACATAATTTACAGGTGCCTTTTCTACATAGGCCACACTACTAAGACAGGGAGTAAAAGCAGCTCTACCTAGTACACAGAAACACAGGGAGGCTGCTAAATTGAGGAGACAAAGAAATATGGCCCAAATGAAAGAACAGAACAAAACACCAGAAAAGGAACTAAGCAAAATGGAGATAGCCAACCTATCAGATGCAGAGTTCAAAACACTGGTAATCAGGATGCTCAAAGAACTCACTGAGTACAGCAACAACATAAAGGAAGAAATGAAGATTATGCTAAGTGAAATAAAGAATAACCCACAGGAAACCAACAGTAAAAGAAAGGAAGCTGAGATTCAAACCAATAACATGGAACATAAGGAAGAAATAAACATTTGACCAGAACAAAACAAAGAAATAAGAATTCAAAAAATGAGGATAGGCTTAGGAACCTCTGGGACAACTCCAAACATGCCAACATCCAAATCATAGGGCTGCCAGAAGGAGAATAGGAAGAGCAAGAGAAAACTTAATTGAAAAAAGATTGAAAGAAAACTTCCCTAATTTGGCAAAGGAAATAGACATATAAGTCCAGGAAGCACAGAGAGTCCCAAACAAGTTGGACCCAAAGGTGAACATACCAAGACACATCATAATTAAAATACCAAGGATTAAAGATAAAAAGAGAATCATAAAAGCAGCAAGAGAAAAGTAGACAATTACCTACAAAAGAGTTCTCATAAGACTATCAGCAGATTTCTCAAAAGAAACTTTGCAGACAAGAAGTATTCAAAATGATGAAAAGAAAGGACCTACAACCTAGATTACTCTATCCAGCAAAGCTATCATTTAGAATGGAAGGGCAGGTAAAGTGCTTCCCAGACAAAGTAAAGCTAAAGGAGTTCATCACCACCAAGCCATTATTACAGGAAATGTTAAAGGGACTTATTTAAGAAAAAGAAGATCAAAACCATTAACAGTAAAAAGGCAACAAATTCACAACTATCAACAACTGAATCTAAAAAACAAACAAACAAACAAAAAAACTAAGTAAACAACCAGAACAGGAAGAGAATCATAGATACGGAGGTAATCTGGTGGGTTATCAGCAGGGAGGGTGAAGGGGAGAATTAGAAGTGGTGCAGGGATTTAGAAGCATAATCGTATATGTACAAAATAGACAGGGGGATGTTAAGAACAGTATGGGAAATGGAGAAGCCAAAGAACTTACATGCACAACTTATCAACATGAACTAAGAGCAGAGGATCAGTGAAGGGAAGGGGCGTACCTGGCAGAGGGGGACAAAAGAGGAAAATATTGGGACAACTGTAATAGTATAATCAATAAAATATACCTGAAAAAAGATACTTGTGCCAACAAAAAAAAATGTGACAATAGAAACTTCCTAAACTGAAAAACAAACAGAAAAAATGATTTAAAAATACAACAAAATATAAAAGAATTATAGAACTACAAATGATGTAATATTTATGGAATAGGAAAACCAGAAAAGAAACTAAGAAGAAACAGAAGCAATATGTGAAGCAATAACAACTGAGAATTTTCCCAAATTAATATCAGGCACAAAACCACAGATCCAGGAAACTCAGAGAATACCAAGCAGAATAAATGCAAATAACAATAATAATATTTTTAAAATAAAACACTACATCTAGGCACAGCATATTTAAACTGCAAAAATTAAATAGAAAAATTCTTGAAAGGAGCCAGAGGAAATAAAACACCTTACCCATAGAGGAACAAAGATAAGAATTATATCAAACTTCTCAGAAACACGGAAGCAAGAAAAGAGAGGAATGAAATATTTAAGGAGCTAAAAAATAAACTCTACCAACTTAGAATTCTGTAACTTGTAAAATTACCCAAAGAATTAAAGATTTTCTCAAACAAAAACTGAAGGACTTTGTTGCCAGTAGACCTGCCCTACAATAAATGTTAAAAGAAGTTTTTCAGGGAGTAGAAAAATTATATAGGTCAGTAAATCAGGTCTACATAAAGAAAGGAAAGGAAGAGCATCAGAGAATGAAAAAGTGAAAATAAAATAAAATGTTATTCTTATTGATGTAACAGTTAATAGTTTATTCAAAATAATAATATCAACAATGTTCAATTATATATGCTTATGTATAAGTATATGCTTATGAGTATATACATGTATACTTCTATATAATTAAAACAAATAACAGTAATGACTCAAGAGATGGGAGAGAGGAATTAGAAATATTTTGTTATTATAAGGTACTTGCACTACCTGGGAAGTGGTATAGTGTTACTTGAAAGTGGACTTGCATTAGTTGTAAATGTATGTTACAAACCCCAGGGCAACCATTAAAAACAGTAAAAAGAGAAGTAAAGTTGATATACTAAGAAAGGAGAAAAAATGAAATTAAAGAAAATGCTCAATTCAAACCATAAAAGGCAGAAAAAGAGTGGAAGACAAAAGAAACAAAGAAAAAAAGACAACAAATAGAAAACAGTTAACAGCTATGGTGTTGTAGATATAAGGAGTGATCCCCCGAAAAACAGGAATTATTTGGAAGAGAATGGGTTCCTGGTTGTACAGGCTTCCCCAGCTAGGTGGGTGTTCTAGGAATCCATCTGTATCAGTGTACCAGCTGGTGTTGTTGTGAGAGGCTGCTCTTGTCTTCAGTAAATTTTTTTTAAAGACTCTTTCAGTGCTTTTGCCCATTTCATGATGGGTGATTTACAAGTGCACCTGCCCACATTGCACTAAGTGTTCAGCAGCTATTGGCCAAAAAATGTCATAACACCCATGCCCCACCTTCCCTATTCAATTGATCTTACCAAGTCAACCCCTTGTTGTTTCACCAGATGGAAAAAATCCTCAGAGGGAAATGTTTTGCCATTGTGGAAGAGGTGAAACAAAAAAACGGCAGAAGTACTAAAAGGCATCAAAACTGACAAGTTCAAAAACTGTTTTGAGCAGTGGAAAAAACATCTCGATAGGTGCATTGCATCGAATGAAGAGTATTTAAAAGGTGACTGAAGTTTAAACATGTAAGAATAAATACAGAATTTTTTATAAATAAATTCCAGTTTTGGGGGGTCCCCCCTCTTATTAATCCAACTATATCAATAATCACTTTAAACACAAATTATCTAAATACACAAATGAAAAGACAGAGATTGTCAGAATGAATCAAAAAACAAGTCCTAAACTATATGATGTCAAACCCACCTTAAATACAAAGACACATAGAGTTTAAAAGTAAAATGATGGAGAAAGATATCATGCTAACACTAATCCAAAAAAAGTAGGAGTGGCTATATTAATTTCAGACAAAGCTATATAACTTTCAGAACAAGAAAAGCTATCAGGGACGAAGAAAGGCATTACATAATGATGAAGGGATCAACATTCCACAAAGATTAATAATCTTTAATGTGTGTGTACCTAACAACAGAGTACCAAAATAACAGGAGACAAAAAATGATAGGACTGTAAGAAGAAATAGATAAATCTGCTATTTTACTCTGGGAATTTAATACCTTCCTTTTGCATAAAGCAAAGCTTCCATAATACAAGTTGTAATTTGGGTGAATTAAGAAATCTCTACAATTACCATTGTCTTGATTGCAAATATTCATTAAGCACTTGGCTACAATATTTCATGGAATCTAACATTTTATCAATCATAAAACTATTATTTTATCATCCACCAAGAAAGAAAGAAAATGCTACCAATTAAATCATGGCATTATTGATTGTAAGACACGTTTCAGAGATGTCAAAGTATGAAAAAGTGTGAGTCTCAGAATCAATGAAAAATAGTATGTACCAAGTACTCCATATACCTAATTTCACCCAATTCTCAAAATAAACTTCTGAGGCTATGATTACTTGGCCCATTTTTCAGATGAAGAAATAAAACCTTAAGTTTCTTGCACATGAGAAATCCATGCCTACCTGTATCTTAGAATAGACCAGAAAAGGGACTGTGGGACAGAATCCAAAGGGAACCCTAATATATCAGCTTTACCTCTTATACCTGGAGGTTTGCATTATAACAACAACAACAAACACAAAGACCTCTTTTCCAAACCATATGTGATATGCAAGGATGCACATCCCTTTTCTTGTGCCCTGTATGTACAAGCAGTTCCCAGAGTACAGAAACTCAATTCAACATTGACCTGTTGCCATCCTCTTAAAAAGAACATAACATTCTGAGAAGTAGTCTAGTTTTCTGGGATTTAGGGGGTCATCATCTATTTTCTCTACTTTTTTGTGTTTAGAATTTTTTTTAATAAAAGTTTATTAAATCAGTTAGAATACAATGTTATAGTGATGAGTCAGCATGTATTAAAACTTTACTAATTATCATAGCACTAATCTTAAGTTCACACACCTAATAAATGGCAGAGCTGAGCTCAGTCCTACCTCAGTTTCCACAGGACATTGTGCATGTTCAGAGCAGAGAGTATCTTACCCTTTCTAAGGCTTCAGGGCAGAAAGTATTTAATCAAAATTCTTGGAGGAGAATTAGTGTTGAGTGTGAGAAAGAGATGAGAAGAGCTGCATGTACCAAGACAAAAAGGACAAAAAGTGCTTTTAGGGAAAGACTAGGAAACCACAAGTGGCGATTCCTAAGCAATGATTCCATATGTACTGTATTCACAACAAATGGCCAGTATCTCTCCAAATACTCCACCACTTTAACCCATGAACTCAGTATGCCTATTAGGTATTTTCAAGCAGTTCTCTTGAGATAAAATAGGATTGATTAATTTGTATTCCCACAGGGAATGAGTGCCTTATCCTACCCACACTGTGAGTGATTAGAAATCTTGTGTGTATGCATCCACCCAGAAAACAAAGGAATTGGGCCTCATGCAATTTCCCTGCTTCTCGACCATCAGAGAGAACATGGGGTTCGCAGGTCCGTCAAAAACAAAAACAAAAGGAAACATGGGATTTAGCATTTGCATAAAGGGCTAAAAAGTTTTTAACTAATTTGCCTCAAAAAGAGAGAGAGAGAGAGAGAGAGAGAGAGAGAGAAAGGGAGGGAGGGAGGGAGGGAGGGAGGAAAAGATTAAACAAGTATCCAAACCCTCAGTAATTGTTGAACCTGAGCTGGGTTAAAGATGATCAATAACATACCCTGTCTCCTTATAAAATTATGTTTCAAAATAAACATAATAAGAGTTTATTATAAAAAGGGAAAAAAGAAAAAGAAGCTTGATTACTGCTGAAGCAGCAGAGTCTTGAAATTTCCATAGTAATGGGGTGGATTCAGGGGAGCCTCCGCGCAGCCTGGAGTCCCCCCCTTGCTGAGGCCTCTGGGAGCCTCTCAGGTGGCCAACCTGAGAATGGCAGCAGGAGGGGCAGCTGAGCAAGCAGCAGGGGAGACAGGGAAGAGAATGGGGATGGGGAGGATTAGAGAAAGGAGGATGAGTACAGTGAAAGTGGACCCAGAAAAGGAAAGTCACTGAAAAGTTGACAGGTTAACAATCCCTTGTGGTGGCTGAAGCTTTAAAGAATGAAGTTGCTGAAAGATTGGCACTAAATTCTGAGAGTGAAACCTCAGTCCAAGATCCCCGAACACTTGTTCCCCCCAAAATACTCTCAAATATTAAGTTGAAATACTCTGGAGTAAATTGTGTTATTTTCAAGTTATCTGGCTTTATTTTGCAAACATTCATAATTTTTCAATCACCCAAGTCATTTTTTTTTCTATGTGAGAAATATACAGGGTCCAGCAAAAGTAATACCTGCTTGAGTGTAGTTGGTAGGGTAATAAATGGTTGTAATAATTTATAGTTTTAATTTGAACATTTCACCTAAAATGTCATATAGTGTGCTTGAGTGTGATATTGTTATATAACAGAATTACATGCTTATGATTTTGTAATAAAAATGGGGGGAACGTTATTTGTGACGGACCCCATATATCTATAGTAATGTATGAAAGTTACTGGCCTTAAACTGCCTCTTCTTTTTTTCCATTTGGCAAATGGATTAGATACCTAGGAATACTTACACTGAAATATTGCCTATTTATCTACTTTGATTATCACAGTGATAGCTGGGTGAAGCCAGGTAGTCAATAAAGTCATCAAAAATACAAAGTAGATGAGAAGAGTACAGTTTGCAAATGAAATTAACTGAACTTGTTAGTCAAAAGCAGAGAAAAAGAAAATCCAGCCAATAGTTCTTTAGAATAGAAAAGGTTTTTCTTCATAGAAAGACATCATGAAACTGATGGGGCTTATGGCCAAGATGGAGGTATAGGTAGACACACCTCGCCCCATTGCACAACCATAAGAAGAAACACAATTGACTTAAAAACGAAAAAGCACCCAGAACTATATGGAAGCCCAACAACCAAGGATTTAAAGAAGCTATAGCCACCTGGCTTGTGTGGCTCAGTGGATTGAGTGCCAGCCTGAAAACAAAAGGGTCACCAGTTCATTTCCCAGTCAGGGCACATGCCTGGGTTGCAGGCCAGTTCCTCAGTTGGGGCCCATGAGAGGCAGCCACACATCGATGTTTCTCTCCCTCTCTTTCTCCCTCCATTCCCCTCTCTCTAAAAATAAATAAAATCTTTTTTAAAATGAAATAAAGAAGCTATATTCATTCAGACAGGTAGGAAGGGTGTAGAGTCAGAGAGGCAGCAAGGCTACAGCTGCGGAGGAATGGGAGGAACGGGCAGCTCCACATTCACATGTGGTGGATAAAAATCAGGGAGACACCTTGTGACCAAGTGAGCCCAGCCCCAGGCCAGACCACACAACCCAGGGCCTCAGCCTCAGGGAAAGAAAACCGCACAACTTCTGGCTGTAAACCCAGTGGGGGTTGGTGTGGCGAAAGAAACTGCCATTGCATATGCAAAGCCATCCACCCTGGGAACCACAACCAGGACAGCAGCTGAAGGGGCGCCAGTCGAATAGGGGAATTAGGTAAAGTGACTGGAAAGGGGGTGAGGGTCAGGCAAGCCCCAGAAGTCAGCCAGCAGTGGCATTGTCCCCTGTTTGACCCCTCCCCTACACACAGAGCAACTGTTACCCTGCTGGGCTAATACCCAAGGCTCCACCCCATATGCTTAAGAGGTGTGCTAAAACAGAATCAAAGTGACTCTACTTAGTACACAGAATCAGGAGACAAAGAAATATGACCCAAATGAAGGAAGAAAACAGAACCCCAGAAAAAGAACTAAGTGATGTGGAGATAGCCAACCTATGAGACGAGGAGTTCAAAACCCTGGTGGACACACTGCTCAAAGATCTCATTGAATATGGCAAAAGCATAAGGGAAGAAATGAAGGCTCTACTAAGGGAAATACAAAAAAATCCACAGGAAACCAACAGTGAAGGGAAGGAAGCCAGGATTCAAATCAATGATCTGAAACATAAGGAAGAAATAAACATTCAGCCAGAACAAAACAAAGAAAGAAGAATTCAGAAAAATGAGGAGTTTAAGAAGACTCTGGGACATCTCCAAAAGGGCCAACATCTGAATCACAGGGATGTCAGAAGGAGAAGAGGAAGAGCAAGAAATTGAAAACTTATTTGAAAAAATAATGACAGAAAACTTCCCTAATTTAGCAAAGGATATAGATGTACAGGTCCAAGAAGCACAGAGAATCTCAAACAAGTTGGACCCAAAGAGATCCACACCAAGATACTTCATAATTAAAATGCAAAATGTTAAAGATAAAGAGAGAATCTTAAAAGCAGCAAAAGAAAAACAGAGAGTTCTCTACAAAGAAGTTCCCATAAGATTATCAGCGGATTTCTCAAAAAAAAAAAAAACAAAAAACAAAACTTTGCAGGCAAGAAGGAAATAGAAAGAACTATACAAAGTGATGAAAAACAAGGACCTCCATCCAAGATAACTCTATCTAGCAAAGCTATCATTTAGAATGGAAGGGCAAACAAAGTAAAGGTAAAGGAGTTCATCATCGCCAAGCCCTTATTATATGAAATGTTAAAGGGACTTACTTACGAAAAAGAAGAGATCAAAACTATGAACATTAAAATGACAAAAAACTCATAACTATCAACAACTGAATCTAAAAAACAAAAACGAACTAAACAAACAACTAGAACAGTAAGAGAATCACAGAAATGGAGATCTCATGGAGGGTTATCAGTGGGGAGGGGAAGAACAGAGAATGGGGAAAAAGGTACAGCGAATAAGAAGCATAAATGGTAGGCACAAAATAGGCAGAGGGAGGTTAAGAATAGTATAGGAAAGGGAGAAGCCAAAGAACTTATATGTACGACCCATGGACATGAACTAAGAGAGAGGGGTCACTGGAGGGAAGAGGGGAACTGAGCGGAGGGGAGCCAAAGGGGCAAAACTGGGACAACTGTAATAGCATAATCAATAAAATATACTTTAAAAATAAAAGACATCATGAAACTGATGGTTAAAAATGAATTAATTTTTATATAAGAGCTAATACCTCTGACTAAGGAGCACCAATGCAGAAGCCACTTTCAAATCCTTGGACTGTCCCAAGGTATAAAATCCTAAATAGTTTCATTGGGTCCTTTTATTTATCTATTCACACTTGGTTTGTGCATTTCTTCATTATGCCGAGGCCCTGAAGGGTATCTATAAAGCACATAGAATAAAGACAACATTTTTCCTCTGAACTAATAAAGTTTATAAAATGTTCTGGAGACATTTATTCAGGCTTGGAAACTAAATATTAATTCGGGCTTTGAGGAATTTATGTTCCTTTGAGAATTTGTTTTGTCACCTTGCCCTACACAGCCCCTGGCAGAATCAGAAGACAAAGTTGCCAGTGGAAACCCCTCCGATGAGCAGGCACTTCTCCCGCAACCTGGTTGATTTATTTCCTTTGTTCACTCAGTTCTCCTAAGACTGTCATCCCAGGGTCCTTGCTGCAAAAAAACTGCTAAGTGGGGAGAGCTGAGTCAAAAAAAAAGTTGAAAGTTAGTCTTCTCTGGTTTTACAGGTGTGTTTGTTTCCTGACATGCAGCATTAATGCCAGTTTAGCTGTGTGACATTTCTCTGAACTCCACCCCAGGTTGTGAGCCTCCTCCACACTTGTCCAGCCGTTCCTCTAGAACCAGACTTGTTTTCCCAGGCACTTGTGAATGCAGAGGGCTAGGGAGAAGGGAGGATCCATGCACAGGCACCGAAATGCAAAACCTGGCTTCCACTGAGGATTGCAGCCTGCTGCACAGTGAGAACTGGGAGATACCAGGCTGCGCATGTAACAGATGCAAGTTTCCCGTGCTCCAGTTCAGCTGGGAACGCAGGCTGTAAAGCAGAAATAAATCACATGGAACTTGCTGTCATCTCCCTACCTTCCTGCTAAACCCTCCAACACTGCCACTTGACTGGCTAGAGCTGCTGTAGTTTTTCAATGAAAGCTGAAGACTGGCATTGGCAGCACTGCCTAATTTTTAGCTAATACCTTTGTGGGTTCTGCGTTCGCATCTGGCCAGTGCCATCATGCTGAGTATGATTATAATAGGCTGCTGCTCTTTCCCAAGCAGGAAGCTGGAGTCCTGTTACCGACAGCCTAAACAGAGGCTGGTTCCAAATACAACAGCACATCACAGCCAGGGAAGGGTCTGCGGTGCGGGACTTCTCCCAAGGCATAAAAAAAAGAGAGAGAGAGAGAAATGTGTTAACTGTGCTAACAGTGCCAAGTAATATGCTTCGTTAAAAATTTAATCACCTACAAGTGCAAAACAAGTGCAAAGCAATCATGTTGTAATTAGCACAGCAATTAACACCTCCCTTTTCGATAGCACTTGCATCCTAGGAAGTGCAGGATTGCAAGTGTTTATGCTGCTGACAGGCTCAGTTCCTATAAAGAAGGAAAAATTTGCTTAAATAGAATGTTTTTGGTTTTTGGCATTTGGGTTGTTATGTGTTCATGAAATCTCAGAACCAGCTGCCATTTTTGTTTTGTACAAAAGTTGTTCTGCCGTGTAGTGTAACTAACCAACTTCCCCACTTTGTGTGTTCTCTAAAGCTTCATTTTAGCATAGCTTCCCCTTTTCTAACATTAAAACATGGATAAATCAATATAGGGATTAAATTTGCATGTTAGATGGTGCTCTCTGCCCTCCTCCCATCTTCCTCAATCTGTTATCAGAATCGTACAAATAGTGTTAACTGTATCACTTCAGAGAACTCTATGCCACTAAGCCCAGCCACTGCTCCTAGGGACTAAGAACCAGTTCTTGAGGAAGTGGGAAGGTAAGGAAAGCGGGCCCTCTCTCCTTATATATCACAGCATATCAAGCCCAAGTCTAATAACTGGCTAACAACATGACACAAGCAGGGAAGGGTCTATGCAGACATAAACTGCATGCTCACCTGATTCACAGGTACCCCAGTGCTCATCTCAATATAGAGAGATTTCAGGGGAAACATCTAGGAAAATAGAACAAGTGGTCTTCAATTCCCCACTGGACAAAAAGAGTTGAAATATCTTTAACTTTCCAATCTATCTCATGTGTGTACCCCAAACAGGTGAATGTGTGGCAGGACATACAGTCTGAGATGTCACTTAATGGAAATATATCCAAGGCCCCAAAGTCCTCGGCACAGTGAAGATGTTACTGTGCGAATAGGATCTATCTAGTGATGACTCTAAAACCTTAAATGTGTTTGAAAGGAGTTTTATAAGAATATTTTTTAAACTAATGAAACATCCAGGGATTTAAGAATTTAATGAACAGCATGAGGGAAAAGCAAGTGAAGTACTTAGAATAAATTTGTTCTATTCTTATTGGCCATTCATAATAAAATGCATGTATTTTAAGGAGCAGAGGAAATATTTGGAATGTGATATTTGGGGAATAGAAAAGCAATTGTCTAAGCCCCACAGTTCTGTACTTGACTTTGAAATAACATTGCTAAGGTATAAGGAGTGAAAAGCAAGAGTAAGATCTGGCTAACATTCCAATATTCTGCAGACTCTCTAGAAAGTGCAGGCAGTCACAGAGGCTGCTTCTCACTTTCCCGGTATGCTATTGCATTTTCCCAGCAATTCTTTTGTTTAAGCTCCCAGAGAGTTGAGAGTGGGAAGACACACTTTACAAGTCGGGCAATTGGCAACAGAAAATTCACACTGGAAAGCTCAGTAGGAAAGAAAATGAAATCCCTGTTTCAAATACAAAGAGGACAAATGTTTTATTATGCTAAGAAACCTCAAATTAAGTATGGAGAACTAGTTGGAATAGATAGTTCCCTTAGTCACAGTTTTTATTCATTCTTATAAAAATACATCTTTTGAGACTGATGTTCTTTAAATATTGCTATCATTTATAAAACTGGTTGAAAATGCCTGCCATATCACAGCTTTAATCCAAAGACCCAGATAATATATTCCTGCATTTGCATTTATTTCTAATAAATTTTTATGTGCTGCTTAATTTTTATTTCCTCTTTAATCAGAAGTGGTTAAATGCCAGTAAGTTTAAAAAACAAAGTCATTATGCAACTTTAGTAATCTTATCCTACATACTTGCTAGTTCATTCATTTATTTAATAAGCAGCACCTACTAGATATGCCAGACATCAATCTAAGACTAGGTATTCTTTGTGGGAAAACAAAAACTAACCACAGCAAAGAATAAGAACCAGTTATCCCCATAAAGTAACCAGTTATAGCCATGAGTAACATAAGGAGCTTTTTTCACTGTCACATCCCCAGTGCCTGGCACAGAGCCTGCCATGCCCTAGAAATCTGTTGAATGAATCAATAAATGACTCAATCAATGATCAACCAACCTCACCCTAAGTTGACAGTCTAGTAAAAGTAAAGTCTGTGTGTGTGTGTGTGTGTGTGTGTGTGTGTGTGTGTGTGTGTAGCCTGTTCAGAAAGTAGCCAGCCACACACTATGAAAAATTCATGCGTAGATGGAGACATTTATTGAAGAACATACAAGATACATGGAACATTGTATATATGACAGCGAGGTCTTAGTCTCCTTCAAAGTGGGCATCTTGTGGCCTCACATAGTTCTCCCAATCACCATCAGCTGACCCATCATATTTTCCTGAACCTCACTGGCAGTTTGAAATTTCTTCCTTTTCAAAGATGATTTTAGTTTTGAGAAAAGCCAGAAGTCACAGGGTGCCAAATTCGGGGGGCCAAGTCACCAAGGTGATTTGATGGTTCACCAAAAACCTTGGCACACGACGTGATGCATCAGTGAGAGCACTGTCATGATGAAGCTGCCAATCACTAGTTGCCCTTAGCTACAGCCTTCTGAATCATCTGAATAGTTTCCACAGAGGAACGTTCAATTTTAACATAACATTTGATGCAGATTTGTTGCTCTCCTCACTCAGTCATTTTGAATGTGTCGGCCACACAGTACACATGCTCACTCAACAGTGTCTACCACCCCCAACTGACGAGCACAGGGAAGGGTCATAGTTCACTTACGCACACTCTAGTCCACTCTCCTTGGCTGCCAGTTCACATCAGTGTCGCACAAACAATTCTCATGATATTAACAATCATTGGACTTTTTCTGGACATACTATATACGTGTGTGTGTTTGTGTTTATAACTTCTAAATTGATGAGTACTCTACAAAAGAGATACATGAAGTGCAAAGGAAGAATGGTGGATGGGGAGGAGAGAATTAGGATGATAGAACAAAAAGTATTTAAGTTATGAAAAAGTCTAGTGTCTCTGTGGAAATAATGTTGGAAAAATGCTGGAAAGGTAGATCAAGGCTGGACCACAGAAGTCTCGAATGCCTCCCAGAGAAAATTAAGTTCAGAATGAGAAGCCGATAAAGGGAAGTTAATCTAGCTACAATGTATAAAACTGATCAGACTAGAAGCGAAGAGACCAATTAAGCAATTACTGGGATAGTCCAGACAAAAGTTAAAGTTCTCCTGAACTGGGTAAGGGTAGTGTGGATGAAAAGCAAGACTGGTGAATTTCTAGCAGAAGCTGTCAAGTGAAAACTGGGCCATGTCAAACACTACACCAATGCCTCAATGTTTTCTGCCAGGGAGAGTACTGGTTCCACTCACAGAAACTGGAAACATGAAACAGGAGTATTTGGAGTATAGAAGATAAAGATTTTGGTTTTAGACAAATTTTTGAAGAGTTGGTTGAACATCTGGTGGCAAATGAAAGATATTTGAAAATCTCAAACTGAAGCTCAAAAAAGGAAGTCAAAATCAGAGGTAAAAAAATAATAATAATAAAATATTCTACACATTGTTTTGGAATCATCCATGGGGCTGAAGGCATGGAATTGAATGAAAGAGGAAAGTGAGGCTAGAACCTTGAAGACTAGACAAGTGTGGGAGGAAGAAGGGAAGCCAAGGAGGAAAAGAGTGACTCAAAGCCATGAAGTCCAAAGGGGGAAGAATTTCCAAATGTCTGTGGTGCCAAATGCTATAGAGCCATGAGAGTAGATGTACACTGAAGAAGGGCCATTGAACTGGTGAGGGCAGTAGACAGATTGCACAGAATTAAGGGTGGAGAGGGTGGCAAATCAGTGGAAGCAGAGAGTAGAGACAATGCTTTCAAAAAAACTTCCATTTAAGGAAAAAACAATAAAAGACTATCTTAGGTCAAAGGTCAGTTTCTCTAAGACAAGTATGCCTAGAACCGAAAGAGGGTGTTTACCAAATAAGACTTGAGATACAAGCAAGAAGGAATAATTGGTGAAGCAAGTTTTCAGAGCAGACAAGAGGAAACGTGATGGCCTGGGAGCCATGAAGGGAGACTAGAACCCCAGAAAAACAGTAGAACTTCTTCCTCTGTTGTAGTCTTAATGAAGAGAAATACTGAAGTGGAGAAATAAAAAACTTTAATGGGCTCAACATTCTTCTTAAAATAGGAGGAGGCGATTAGAACTTCCACTTCTGGGAAGATAGAGAACTAAGTATACTTTTCCCTATTTCTTTTTCTAAATACTACTAAAACCCTAGGCATTAAATATAAAACAAACATGACTTTGAAAGGTGGAAAGTAGAAAGCAGACCAGCTTGGGATCTCAAGACACAAAGAATGATGTAGTGATGAGTTCTGTGAGTTTTCCTTTTGCCTCAGATATTCAAGATTTGGAGCTAAGAAGTCAACCTGGAAACTCCAAGCACAGCAAAAACAAACAAAAACCAGAGCACCAGAAAAAGGGCAGCCTGGTGAGACAGAAAAATTTTCAAATAAGAACTGTTCTACTCTAGAAAAACTCTATCAGAAAAAGAAAACTATAGTCCTACCCATACTCACACCAACAAAAGCCAAGAGGAAGGTCTAAACTTTCACCCACACAAGGTTGTAACAAATACACAAACACTTCTTTGGTGGGCCCCAAAGAAGATTAACCAGGAGCTAGAACTTTCATCCCAGCCAGGAGATGTGTCAGTGGAGGCCACAAGAAGAGTTGTAATAAGGCGCTCCTACCCTCCCAGCCACAGAGCTATCAGTAGAGGCCTGTTGGGGAGCTGAAGCTCCCAGTCCCTTTCAGCACTAACAAGGACCCCCTCGGACTTCTACTTCTACCTGATGGTAATGAGGATGTACCACCCCTCTTCTACTGCCACAGAGCATCAAAAGAAGCCAGTTAAAATAGAAGGTTTAAATAAGATCTAGAATGTTTTAACATAATACCAAGAATGTCCAGATTTCAACTAAAAATCACTCAATAGACCAAGAGCTAGAAAGATCTCAAACCTGAATTTAAAAAGACAATCAATATACCCCTGACTAGTGTGGCTCAGTTGGTTGGGTATCATTGCACAAAGCAAAAGGTCACCAGCTCAATTCTAGTCAGGGCACATGCTTGGGTTACAGGCCAGTCCCCAGTTGAGACGCTCGTGAGAGGCAACCAATCAATGTTTCTCTCACACATCTGTATTTCTCTCCCTCTCTTTCTCCCTCCCTTCCCCTTTCTCTAAAAATAAATAAAATTTTTTGCCAAAAGGACAATCAATGGATACCAACATCGAGATAACAGAGATGTTAGAATTTAAAGGAAACAATTATTAAAATATTCTAAAAAGTAATTATAAACAAACATACTTAGAACAAAATAAAACAGAAAATCTCAAATTAAAACAGAAATTCTCAGCAAACAAATAGAAGCTTTAAAGAAAAACCAAATGAAAATTTTAGAACTGAAAAATACAAACTTCTCAATTTTTGCAAAACACATACAGATTTAAAAAGAGCAGTAAATCTCCCAAATAGGATAAATTCAAAGAAATTCATACCATGACACATTAAAGTCAAACTTCGGAAAACCAACAGCAAATAAAAATCTTGATAGCAGCAATAGAAAAATACTACCTTACCTATAGTGGAACAAACAATTTGAATTACAGTCAATTATTCAACAGAAATCATGGAGGCCAAAAGCAGAACATTTTGCAAGTACTAAAAGAAATGGATAGTGAGTCAAGCCTCATATTTGGCAAAACTATTCTTCAGAAAAGAAGAAATAAAGGAATTCTCAATTAAAGAAAAACTAAGGGAATTTATCACCAACACATCTACTCTCCAGAAATTGTCAACGGTTGTTCTCTAAGCAGAAAGGAAACAAACAGCCCTGGTCGATGTGGCTCAGTTGGTTGGAATCTCATCCCATAAACCGAAAAGTCACAGGTTCAATTACTTGTGGGTAGGGGCACATTCCTGGGTTGTGGGTTTAGTCCCCTCTTTGAACACATACAGGAGAGGACTAAAGCCACAACCAGCTGATGTTTCCCTCTAGCATCAATATGTCCTTCCCGCTCTCTCTCCCTTGCCTTCCCTTCTCTCTAAATTCAATAAGTATGTCCTTGGGTCAGAAATAAATAAATAAATAGAAAGGAAACAAAAAGCACAGTAAGCAACACTATGGATAAATACAATATATTATCCTCCCCTTCTGAATTATGTTTGACTATTGAAGCAAACACTGCGTGATGAAGAAGAAATATTTATGAAAATTATAATATAAAAGGGGAGTGTTGAGATGTAAAGAATGGCAAGTTTTGTACACTTTACTCAAACCAGTACAATGACAACATCGGTAAACCGCAGTAAGTAATGTATATATAATTCAACACCGGGAGCAACCACTGTAAAACATGAGGAGATATCCACTCAAAAATACTATAGATAAATCAAAATGGAATTCCAAAAAATGTTCAGGTAACCCAGAGGAAGACAGAAAAAAGAAAACAGAAATGAAAAATAGAGAAGACAAACTTAAAAAAAAAAAACTGACATAAGCCTTAATATATCAACAATTAAATTGAATTTACATTTAATTCTTATAATAATTACATTGAATTTTGCTAATTAAAAGACAAAGATTGACAAAGTAGATTAAAGACATGATCCATTTATATGCTATCTATAAGAAGAGTACTTCAAATATAGCAATATAAGCAAGTTTGAAGTAAAGATAGATATCTTATGCAAACATTAATCAAAAGAAAGCAGGAACGCCTGTATTCGTATCAGATAAAGTAGACTTGATAGCAAATAAAATAATCAAAGACAAAGGGAGACAGTATATACAATGGCAAAAATCATTTCACCAAGAAGGCATAGCAGTCCCAAGTGCCTATGCCCCAAACAACAGAGCTGCAATATATGTGAAACAAAAACTAACAAAACTGAAAGGAGAAATAAATAAATCTACAATTGTAATTAGATACATTAACACCCTTCTCTCAACAATTCATAGGGCAACTAGACAAAAAGTCAAAAAGGACATGGAAAACTCAGTGACACAATCAAACATAGGCTCTTATCAACATTGATGAACACTATACCCAACAACAGAAGAATATATACTTTTCCAGTGCCCGTGAAACCAACACCAAAATGGATCATATTCCGGGCCATAAAATATACCTTAGCAGACTTGATCACAACTGAAATCATACAGTGTACATTCATAAACAACACACTTCTAAATAATTTGTAAGTCAAAGAGAATGTCTCAAGGAAATTTTTAATTGAACTAAACAAATATAAAGTATATCAAAATTTTGTGTAATACAGCTAAAGAAGTGCTGAGAAGGAAATTTATAGCACTGAATGTGTACATAAGAAAAGAGAAAAGCCTCAATTGAATTTTTTAAGCTTCTACCTCAAGAATCTAGGAAAAAAAGGCAAAATAAACCAAAAGAAGGAGGATACCAGAAAGAGCAGAAATCAGTGAAATTAAAAGCAGAAAAATAACAGAGAAAATTGATTAAACAGAGGACAGATTCTTTAAAAACATTGATAAAATTAATGAATTCTACAGACACTGACAAAGAAAAAAGAATGAAGATATAAATTATCAATATCAGGAATGAAATAGGAGCTATCTTTAAAAAACTTATAGATATCAAAGGTATAAAAATACAGTACTACCAACAATTTTATACACATAAATTTGGGAAATTAGGTGAAATGGACCAATTCTTTAAAAGTACAAACTACTAAAACTCAGCTGATATGAAACAGATCCTTTGAATAGATTTATAACTATTTTAAAAATTGAATGTGTAATTTAAAGCTCCCCAAAAAAGAAATCTCCTGGCTCAAATCATTTTACTGGTTAATTCTACAAGATGTTTAAAGAAGAATTAATACCAATTCTACAAATTACTTCCAGCAAGTAGAAGAGGAGGGAACCCTTCTTAATTCATTTTATGAAGCTGGTATTTATGTTGATACCAAAGCCAGAGAAAGACTATTTTAAAAAGCTACGGAACAGCCCTCATGCATGAAAACACAAAAATTGTTAAGAAAATATTAGCAAATAGAATTCAGCAATATATTTTAAAAAATTATATGACTGATGGATTTTACTCCAGAGAGATAAGGCTGGTTCAATGTTGAAAATCAATCAATATAATTCATCATATTAACAGGCTAAAGAAGAAAAATTGTACTATCTTATAACTGGATGCATAAAAGCCCTTCACAAAATTAAAAACCCATTTATGACAAAACTTTCAGGAAAATAGGAATAGAATAGAATTTGCTCATATTGACAGAGCATATACCAAAAAACGCCAAGAGCTAACACATTGCACTTGAAGGTTAGAAGACCATGCTTTCCTCCTAAAAGCTGGAGTAGAATGGGGCACTCTCATATTCTTACTCAACATAATGCTGGATGATCTAGTTGATGCAATAAGGCAATAATGGGAAATAAAGGCATATACATCAAAAGGAAGACATAAAACCACAGAATAAAACTTGCAGACAACACGATTGTGTATGTATTAAATCTGAAGGAATCTACAAAGAGCTCATAGAGTTAATAAATGATCCCAACGGGGTCACTGAATACAAGATAAATATACAAATATCAACTGCAATGAACACTAGCAATACACACATGAACATCAAAACTAACAATTATAAGATTGTTTATATTAATTTATAAGTAAAATAAAATACTTAGAAGTAATTCTAACACAGGTACAGGACTTGTACGCAGAAAATTACGCAACACTGATGAAAGAAATAAAAGAAGATACAAATAATTAGAGAGACATATGGTTTCATGGACTGGAAATCTCAACATAATAAATATGTTAATTCTTCCCCAACTGAAACACAAGTTTGTGTTAGTTTCCTAAGGCTGCTGTAACAAATTTCCACAAACTGAGAGGTTTAAAATGGAGAAGTATTTTCTCTCACAGTTCTGGAGGCTGAACATCCAAAATAAAGGGGTTGGCAAGGTTAGTGTCTTCTTGGGTCTCCAAAGCAAATCTGTTACATGCCTCTCTCTTAAATTCTAGTGGTTGCCAGTAATCCTTTGCACTTCTTAGCTTATGATAACATAACTTCAGTCTCTTACTTTATCTTCACATGATGTTCCCTGTATGTCTCTGTGTCTCTAGGTGTCCTCTCCTCATCTTATAAGGACACCAGTCATTGGACTTAGGGTTCTTCCTAATCCAGTATGACCTTACCTTAACTGAGCACATCTGCAAAGAATCTGTTTGTAAATAAGATCACATTCTGATGTTCCAAGTGGACATGAATTTGGGAAGACACTATTTAGCCCACAACAAAGTTTACTCAATTCCTATTAAAATCCCAGAAAGATTTTTTTATGTAGGCAAGATTATGCTAAAATATTTACAGAAAGTCAATGGAACTAGAATAGTTAAAATAAATTTTACAAGGAAATATAAAGTCAGAGAAATCATTCTATCTGACTTCAAGACATATTGTACAGCTACAGTAATCAACACTATGTCGTATTGGTGGGAGCACAGGCACATAGATCAATGGGACTGAAGAAAGAACCCAGAAATAGATTCACACAAATATGCGCAAGTTGTTCTTGACAAGGGTGTAAAAGCAACTCTGTGGGGGCAAGGTAGACTTTCAATAAATAATCCCAGAGCAAGTATATATCCATCCATAAGAAAAAGATGAACCTAATCAAACCCTCACATCATATCAAAATTAACTCAAAATGGATACAGGCTTATATGTAAAATACCAAGCTATCAACCTTTTACAGAAAAAAAAAAATGAGAAAACCCTTTAGGGTTAGGTGAAGAGCTCTTAGACCCAACAACAAGCCAAATCAATAAAAGGAAAACAATAATAAATTGGATCCAATCAAAATTTAGAACTTTTGCTCTATGATATACAAGCAAAGACTGGGAGGAAATATTTGCAAACCACATATCTGACAAAAGTCTAGTATCTAGAATACAAAAAAACTCCCAGATGGATCAAGATGGCAAAGGAGTGAATGGAAGTCACATTGACCTCCTCCCAGGACAAATCTGGAATTACAACTAAATTGTGGAGAAATCACCCAGAACAAACAACTAAACAATAGCAAGAGAGAAGTCTTATAACCATGGACAGACAGAAGAATCAGTTCAGCACAACCTGACTGGTAAGGAGTGCGATGGGTACGTGAGAAGGCTGGCTGGGCACCCTAAGGCAGCAGAACCAGAGGGATATTTAAGTAGCCAGTTGGATAACCCTGAGAAAAGCAGGGTCTAAACCATGAGCAGGTATCCCCAGCCTACAGCACCAGAGCCCAAAAAGTACACAGATAATAGCCAGCTGAGAAAAGTGGCAGGGCTGCTCTCTGCCAGAGATGGGCAGCTGGAGACTGAAAGAGACATTTAAAGGGACAACACATAAATATTCACCTGATGCCACTTACCCTGGGTTCAGGCAAATGTTGGAGCTGGAGATGCCTGGGGAGAGATTGGGGATAGAGGCTTTGGGGAGAGAACTGAGAGGGTAGCTGCCCGGACTTCGATGCTGGGTTATCCCCCATGTGGCAGTGGCCATCTTCCCAGGCACACCACTCCCCTGAGGAGTAGCCTGAGGGAAATAATAGCCCTGCCCCCAGAAGGGCCTCTGCCCTGGCCCTGTGGTGCTTAAGCCTGACTGCAGAGTACCGAGTGGTAGCCACAGACAGTAGATCACTGCAAAGGGAGAGCAGAGTGGACTAGAAGCTCTTGAGGAGAGACTGGGGATGGAGACTTTGGGGAGAGAGCTGAGAGAGTACCTCCAGGATCCTGGTGCTGAATCATCCCCTGTAATTGAGGAGCCATCGATCTCACACAGACCACTCCCCTTCGAGCAGCAGCAGCCTGAGGAGAAACATTAGTTCCAACCCCAGGAGAGATTCTGTCCCACCCTAGGGTGCTTAAGCCTGACTGCTGAGCTCAGGGTAACTAGATTAACAATGGAAGGAGACAGTCAAAAACAGCAGATCCCGGTAAGTCTCAAACAGGCTGCCTAGCTTCAGACGGGGTCACCATCTGACATCACCAGAGGTGGATCCAGAAATAAAAAAACAGCGGTAAATGCCAGAGACTACCGAGACAAACCCCACTGTGGTCTTCTCCATGATTTGCAATATTTTTTTTACTACATAGTTTTTTAACATTCATTTCTTATCCATCAAGTTTGTGCATATTAAGTCACTAGATTTTATACTATAATTTATTTCTCTCCTTTCTTATAATAGTCTTAATCTCTTTAAATGCTTATTAATACTGGTTCATTTGCTATTGATAGTGGGATTGCAGAGGGACTTATTTTTGAGGTTATGGGTTTGTTTCCTGGGATTTGTGGTTTTCCTCTGGCAGCCAAATAATGGGAAGACAGAAGAACAGTCCCCAATCAAAAAGAAAGGAGGAATCCCCGGAAAGACTACTAAATGAAATAGAGGCAAGAAAACTAACAGATATTGAGTTAAAAACAATTGTTATAAGGAAGTCCAATGAACTCAGTGAGCTCAGTGAGAATTACAAAAAGCTACAGGGAACCTACAAGAAACTTACTATAAACTACTTCAGCATGAAAAAGGACATAGAACTATCAACAAGAAACAAGAAGAAATGAAAATACAATTTCTGAACTGAAGAACACAGTAGAAGGAATCAAAAGCAGGCTAGATGAAGGAGAGGATCAAATCCTAAGAGGAGTAATAGATAGAAAGCCTGTTGGAAAAAGTAATGATGGATAACTTCCCTAATTTGAGGAGACAAAAAGACACATAAATCCAGGAAACACAGAGGGGTCCAGCCAAGAGGAACCCAAAGAGATCCACTCCAAGAGACATCATAATTAAAGTGGCAGATATCAAAGACAAAGAGAGAATCTTCAAGGCAGCAAGGGAGAAACAGGAAGTAACATACAAAGGGGCCCCGATAAGGCTAGCAGCTGACTTCTCCACAGAAACATTACAAGCCAGAAAGGAATGGCAAGAAATATTCCCAGTAATGAAAAGCAAAGATTGTAGCCAAGACTACTCTACCCAGCAAGGTTCTCAATTAAAATGGAAGGAGAAATAAGGAGATTCTCAGACAAAAGAAGGCTAAAAGAATATACCTCTACCAAACCAGCATTGAAAGATATGCTAAAGGGAGTCCTTTAAGAAGATGAAGAAAAAGGGTGAGAGAGAGAGGAACACAAGTACCAAGGGAAAAAGTGAGTAAGTACCTATCAATAATAACTTTAAATGTAAATGGATTAAATGCTCCAAATAAATGACATAGAGTAGCTGAATGGATAAGAAAACATGACCCACACATATGCTGCCTACAAAAAACCCACTGCAAAACAAAAGACCTACACAGGCTGAAAATAAAGGGTTGGAAAAAAATATTCACAGCAAATGGACGGAAAAAGAAAGATGGGGTAGCAATACTTATATCAGACAAAATAGACTTCCAAACAAAGGCCATAAAAAAGAGGACACTTCGTAATACTCAAAAGAAGAATCCATCAAGAAGACATAAATATTGTAAATCTCTATGCACCCAACATAGGAGCACCCAAATATATAAGGAAAATCCTGTAAGACTTCAAGAAAGATATAGATACCAATACACTTAGAGTAGGGGATTTTAATACCCCACTGCCAACAAAGTTTAGATCATCCAAACAAAATATCAACAAGGATATTATGGAACTGAATGATGCATTAGATCAAATGGACTTAACTGATATATAGATATCAGTTATATCTATAGATAGATAGAGGATAGATAGATAGATATAGAAGATATAGATACACTGTTTCATCCCAAAGAAGCAATATACACATTATTTTCAAATACACATGGAATATTTTCAAAGATAGACCACATAATAGTACACAAAAACAAGCCTCAACAAACTTAAGAAAATTGAAATCATATCAATCATTTTCTCAGACCACAAGCGCTTAGACCTAGAAACCAGCCTCAAGGAGAAAACTCAAAAACATTCAAACTCATGAAGACTGAATAACATGCTATTAAACAATGAATGGGGCAATAATGAGATCAAAGAAGAAATCAAAAAATTTCTGGAAACAAATGAAAATAAACATACAACAGTCCAAAACCTATGGAACACAGTGAAGGCAGTCCTGAGAGGAAATTTCATAGCAATACAGGCCTACCTAAAAAAGGCAGAAACATTTCAAATAAACAACCTAACTCTATGTCTACAAGAACTTGAGAATCAACAAACAAAGCCTAGAGCTAGCAGAAGGAAGGAAATAAGCAAGATCAGAGAAGAATTGAATGACATCAAGACTAAGAGAACAATTCAAAGGATCAGTAAATCCAGGAGGTGGTTCTTTGAAAAGATAAGCAAACTCGAAAAACCTTTAAGCAGACTCAAGGAAAAAAGGGAGAGAACCCAAATAAATAAAATCAGAAATGAAAGAGGAGAAATTACAAGTGATACCACAGAAATACAAAGGATTGTAAGAAATTACTACAAACAACTACATGACAAGAAATTTGAAAAGCTGAGTGAAATGGACAAATTTCTAGAAAAAAACATAATCTTCCAAAACTAAATGAAGAAGAAGCAGAAAGCCTGAACAGACCAATAACAGCTGGTGAAACTGAAACAGTAATCAAAAAACTCCAGGCAGACAAAAGCACTGGACCAGATGGTTTCACAGGAGAATTTTACAAAACATTTCAGGAGGAGCTAACCCCTGTCCTTCTCAGACTATTCAAAAAAATCCAAAAAGAAGGAAGACTTCCAAGCTCTTTTTATAAGGCCATCTTCATCATAATCCCCAAAACAGATAAAGACACAACAAAGAAAGAAAACTACAGGCCAACATCACTGATGAATATAGATGCTAAAACCCTCAACAAAATATTGGCAAACCTCATCCAGCAATACACTGAAAAGATCATACACCATGATCAAGTGGGATTCATCCTAGGGATACAAGGATGATGGTACAATATTTGTAAATCAATAAATGTAATGTATCACATAAAAGGAAAGACAAAAATCATGTGATCATATCAATAGATGCGGGAAAAGCATTTGATAAGGCATAGTACCCATTTATGATGAATACACTCAGCAAAGTGGGAATAAAGGGGGCATACCTCCTTTAACATAATAAAGGCTATATATGATAAACCTACATCCAACCTTATACTGAATGAGCAAAAACTAAAAGCTTTCCCACTAAGATCGGGAACAAGACAAGGATGTCCACTTTCATCACTTCTATTCAACATAGTATTAGAAGTCCTAGCCATAGCCATCAGACAAGAAAAAGAAATAAAAGGCATCAAAATTGGAAAGGAGGAAGTAAAATTGTCATTGTTTGCAGATGACGTGATAGCGTATATAGAAAACCCTATAGACTCCCCAAAAAACTGCTCGACCTAATAAGTGAATTTGGCAAAATAGCAGGATACAAATCAATATTCAGAAATTGAAGGCATTTTTGTACACCAACAATGAAATATCAGAATCAGAAATCAGGGGTAAAATCCCATTTACTATAGCAACTTGAAAAATAAAGTACCTAAGAATAAACTTAATCAAGGAGATTAAAAACCTCTACTCAGAAAACTACACAAGACTGAAGACAGAAATTAAGGAAGGCAGAAATAAATGGAAGCATATACCATGTTCATTGATTGGAAGAATTAACATCATCAGAATGTCCATACTACCCAAAGCAATGTATAGATTCAATGCAATCTCTATTAAAATGCCAATGACATATTTCACAGATATCAAGCAAACATTTCAAAAATGTATATGGAATTATAAACAACCCCAAATACCTGCAGCGATTTTGAGGAAGAAGAGCAAAGTAGGAGGGATCACAATGCCTGACATCCAACTATATTATAAGGCCACTGTAATCAAAATAGTCTGGTACTGGCATAAGAACAGACACATAGGTCAATGGAACAGAATAGAGAGCCCAGAAATAACCTCATGTTTCTATGGTCAATTAACATTGGACAAACAGGACAGAAGCATAAAATGAGTACAAATAGCTGCTTCAGCAAATGGTGTTGGGAGAGCTGGATAGCTACATGACAAAAAATTAAATTTGACCATCAGATTACACCACATACAAAAAAAACTCAAGATGAATAAAAGACTTAAATATAAGTTGTGACACTATAAAAGTCCTGGAAGAGAACATAGGCAGGAAAATCTCAGATATTCCACACAGCAGTATTTTCACTGACATGTCCCCTAGAGCAAGGGACACAAAGGAAAGAATATACAAATGGGACTTCATCAAAGTAAGGAGCTTCTGCATGGCTAAAGAAAACATCAGCAAAATGAAAAGGGAACCAACTGTATGGGAAAATATATTTGCCAATGATACCTCGGACAAGGGTTTGATCTCCAAAATACATAAAGAACTCACACAACTCCACTCCAGGAAGACAAACAATCCGATTAAAAAATGGGCAAGGGACCTGAACAGACACTTCTCCAAAGAAGACATACGGTGGGCCCAGAGACATATGAAAGGATGCTCAGTATCACTGGCCATCAGAGAGATGCAAATTGAAACCACAATGAGATACCACTTCACACCAGTCAGAATGGCCATCATAAACAAATCAACAAACAACAAGTGCTGGTGAGGATGCAGAGAAAAGGGAACCCTAGTGCACTGTTGGTGGGAATGCAGTCTGGTGCAGCCATTGTGGAAAATAGTTTGGAATTTCCTCATAAAACTAAAAATGGATCTATCTTTTGACCCAGTCATTCCACTGCTGGGATTATACCCTAGAATCCTGAAACACCAATTCAAAAGAACCTATGCACCCCAATGTTCATAGCAACACAATTTACAATAGCCAAGACTTGGAAGCAACCTAAGTGCCCAACAGTAAATGAGTGGATCAAAAAACTATGGTACATTTACACAATAGAATATGATGCAGCAGAAAGAAAGAAGGAGCTCCTACCCTTCCCGACAGCATGGATGAAACTGGTGAGCATTGTGCTAAGTGAAATAAGCCAGGCGGTGAAAGGCAGATACCATATGATCTCACCTATAAGTGAAACCTAATCACCAAAATAAGTAAGCAAAATATAATCAGCAATATTGAAATACAAAAACATACTGACCAGAGGGGAGGAGAGAGAGGGATAATAGGGGAAAAGGAGGGAAGGGTCATCAAGGAACATGCATAAAGGACCAATCAACAAAGCCAAATGAGGGAAGGATTGAAGGTCGAGAGGGGTGCTGGGGAAAGTGGTGGCAGGAAAATGTTGACATGTGGATGATGGGATGGGGTGCAGGACAGAGGGGATAGAAGGGAGAAAAAATGAAACAACTATAATAGCGTAATCAGTAAAATATACACAAAAAACTCTCAAATCTCAACATTAAAAAAGCTAACAATCCAATTAGAAAATGGGCAAAAAATATGCAAAGACATTCCACCGAAGAGAATATACAGATGGCAAATAAGCACATTAAAAGATGTTCACCATCACTGGTGATTAGGGAATTGCAATTTAACACCATAATTAAACATCACTACACACCTATTTGAATGGCTTAAAAAATAGTGACAATAGCAAATGCCGACAATGATGTAGAGAAACTCAATCACTCATACATTGCTGGAGGAAATGGTATAACCACTCTGAAAAGCCAATTTAGCAGTTTCTTAAAAAATTAAACATGCAAATACCACACGACCTAGTGATTGAACTCTGGACATTTATCCAAGATAAATGAAAGGAAAAAACTATGCACAAATGTTTACAGCAGTTTTTTTATTCATTATGGGCAAAGACTGGAGGGAAAAAAACAGGTGTCCTTCAACAGATTAATGATTAAATAAGCAGTGGTAAGTTCGTACCACAGAAGACTATCCATACATATGTATATATGTAAATATGACTATGTGTGCTGATACACGCAGTAACCTCCAAAGAATTATGCAGAGTGGAGAAGAAATCTCAAAGGTTACAAACTGTATGATCTGATTTATTACAATTTTGTCAGAATTATACAAATGGAGGTGAATGCCAATGGTTACAGAGAGTGAGGCATGGGAGGGAAGTGGGTATGGCTGCAAAAAGGTAAATGAGAGATCCTGAAGAGATAGAAATATTCTGCACCTTGACCCTGTCGATATCTTGGTTGTGAACATGTACTATATTTGTGCAAGTTGATGCCACTAAGGGAAACTGGGAAACGGGTACATGAATTTTCTGTAATCTTTCTTACAACTACATGTTAATTCATAATTATCTTAAAATAAAAAATTTAACTTAAATGAAAGCCATAACTGTGGCTGATGCACAATAGTAAATATGTATTTCTTAAGTAAAATTAATCACTAAACTGAAAAATAAAATAGGAGAAGGCACCAGAAGGAGGTGGGAATAGAAAATCTTCGAATAGATGCTGTATTTTTTTGTGACAGGAAGTCAGAGATTAATTAGAATTGTTTCTCCTTCCACTTCCATAGCAACCATAGAAAGTCATCAAAATATCAAAATTCACGCACACATATACATACAACTAGCTCTATGCCTCAAGAGCAGAGCAGGAAGTAAAAAAACTAAAAAGAAATATAATGCAGTGGGGAAGGGAAGGAAACAGGTACTTCAGGGAGGTGGCAGTGTTAGTAGTAATGGAAGTTGCATTAACTCAACACACGACAGCCACCTATGAGTGCTTTACGTACATTATCTCATTTGGTCCTTTTCAGATAAATTCCATCAATATCTCAGTTTTACAGATGAAGAAAATGAGGCCCACATAAGTTAAAGCTATACTTCTGGGATACAGCCAAACGAGGTATCAAAGCCTGATGTCCCCCTCCCCACCCACACTGCTGCACTGTCCATCTTCTCCCGAGAATAAAAAATGACCTTGTGAGAGGATGCATGGCAATGGCCTTGAGATGCCCTGTCCCTTGAAAGCTGGGAAAGAGAGAGTAATTCAAGGATGTCCTGGCTGGAGCCAAGGAGCTTGGTCTTCCGTCAAGATAATCCAAATTGAAACATCCACTGGAGGGGGAAAACTCAGTCCCTTGATTTCCAATGGTTTTCTCACATTGTTTCCAGAATCCATTTGAAGTCTGGTGCTATTTAAGTAAAGGCAGAATTAAAATGAGAACCCCTTTAAAGTGTTAATTTGTTATGTTTGGTTATGACTGTTAGTGGTGGCAATTATTTAAATGATACTGGGTAATTTGTTTTATTGTTTAATATAGTTGATTTATTTGCTATTTATTGGCTCGCTTACATAATCAGTAGGGTTAGATTAATAGATTTTAGAATGTAAATTCATTTCAACTAATGTTTATGAGCTGTATTTGTAGATTGGGTTAAATAAAACACAGCCAGGAATTAGGATTACTATATATTTTTGAAGTAATAAAGTAAGGATTCAAATACAGGTGCATGTTTCAGAAATAAATAAGATATGTAGATTCAAAAAAAAATAAAAAAACTCTGCCTACTAGAGATGGAAGACATACCTAATTCTGTCACAGAATATGTGCCTCATTTTCTCCCTAGTCCCCCAAAATGTAAGATGCCTTGGTGAGAAAGGCTTCCACACTGCCCTACTCTGCGCTGCTGGTTGCGGTATCAGGGCTCACATGAGACAGGTGCTGAAGTCACCTCTCCCCTCTCATGCCTTCCCAGACCTGGCTGCTATACCTGCTAAGCCAGGCAGGAGAGAGAGGGAAGATAACAAAGGAGATGCTGAAGTTCCCCTGCAAAACCCTTTGCATGCTCAGAAACCAGCAAGCTAGTCAGGCTGATCTTCTAAGTAAATGGCTGAGAACAAGTAGCTCCCTGACTTGTGAAGGATGAATATTTTCCAAGCACCACAGTATTGCTGAGTACACTAAAAGAATACATTGGTTCAGTGGGGTCTCAGCACCCAAGGAAGAGTTGATTCGCTCACTTGGAAGAGCAGCAGAAATACCTATTCACTAACCAGAGAAACTTCCAGAAGAATGATAAGGCCTGAACCAGCCAACCCAGTTCCTCTGAAGCCCAGATACCCTAGACAAACAAGTTAGATCTATGTAAAGCCACAGTGTTGGCTATAGGGACAGGCTGAAGAACAGAGAGTTTAAATAGCTTATCTTTTCCAGGCATTTATCTTTTCCAGTGACTGTTAGGGTCTGAATTGCATCCCTCCAAAATTCATATGTTGAACTCCTAACTTGTGCTCCCTCTAATGTGACTGTTTTTGAAGGAAGGGTCTTTAAATAGCTAATTATACAATGAGGTCATTAGGGTGAACCCTAACCCCATAGAACTGGTGTGCTTTTAAGAAGAGGGGATTAGGACACAGACATGCACAGAGGGGAGATCATGTGAGGTCAGAGCGAGAAGGCAGCATCTATAGGTTAGGAAGAAAGGTCTCAGAAGAAACACACCTTAATCTCTGCCTTCTAGCCTCTAGGACTGTGAGAAAGAAAGTTTCAGTTGTTTAAGCTACCCAGTGTGGTACCTTGTTGTGGCTGTCCTAGCAGACTAATCGTGACTAAACTGAGGTCTTTATCACAGTCCAACCTTGCCAGAGAAACACACTGATGATGTGTTGTCATAATTTAAGTATCAGAGGATTGACTTTCTTTTTAACTTATAAACTAGAGGAGGTCCTGGGTTAACCACTTCATAATGTCATTCTTTTTTTGGTGTGATGCTTCTTAGAATGGAGAGAAAGGGGTGCAATTACTGCTGGTCAGAAAATTGTGCATAATACTAAGTTTATTGTTCTCTATCTCAGCTGCCATCTACATGCCATAATAGTTTGAGCAAATCCAAATTATTGATGTGCTGTATTCTTAACCTGTAATTCTTAATTCCTATAATTGTTAGTGGTAATTCTATTTTCTTTAAATTTATTTTAAATTTTAAATTTCTTTTATAGTTAAATATTTAATAAGAAAATGGCAAGGAGAAATGAAAAAACTCCTTAATACATGAAAATTTGAGGGTGAGTAATCATCAAAATCTGGGTTTGCCCTTAGAGATATAATGATATGAGCACCATTCAATTATTGAAAAACTATTTACAAGTTTTGAACTAAATAATCTTAATCTTCCAAACTAATTACTGTTTAGGATGTAGGAGAAGGCAAAAGAGTAAATATGCGAACTTAGAGTTCTAGCCTTATAATAAAGACCAAAAATCTTAGGAGTCAGTGTTTGGTGATTGTCAGGCATACAGGTTGTATAGGTAGTAGACCTCCACCACAGGCTGGGGTCTGGGTGAGCTGTTCTCCCATTCTCTTTGTTCATCCTTAAAATGGGCATAGAAATAATACTTTTGTATGTTCACTTTCTGTCTGTCATTATAGAGCAATAGAAACTGGATTTACCCTCTCGCTTTAAACACCTAAGAAAAAGGACAAAATATATGAAAAATACATGAAACAACAGATCCCAAATATTAGATCCCTAAGTGAAGGGAAATACTTAGGCAAGCCCTCTAGTTGTCCAACAATCTACCTGGAGAGAGTTCCTAGGCGCGCAGTGTAGGCAAGAGAAATTCAGAAGGACTTTAACAATGTCCCTGAACTGAGATCTGTGAGTTCAGGGAGGCCAACAAGTCTAGAGTTTGCCCAGAGAATCCTGGGGCTCGGCAACAGGTCCACATTGAATCTCCAACTAAGTACTAGTAACAGCACGCCTATGAGGAAATCGCCAGAAGTCAGGACAGAACCACCCAAAAGGAACAGGCAGAACTATCCTTGGAGCTCAAATAGTACCTGGATAGTTCAAGTTCCCACCTGCCAAAGTGCAACATTGGGTAGCAGTACTCAGAAGGGTACAAAGCTTAAAAGTAAGCCTCAAAAGGATCAAGCTGTTTCTAAGTACCTGAACTCCATCCCAACACAAAACTCAAGAACATTTAAATTAATAAAAAGGACTTCTAGTCAAGATGGAGGTATAAGTAAGCAAGGCTCACCTCCTCAGTAAACCACAGCAAAAATTACATCTAGACTACAAAACAACGTTCACACAGAATCATCAGAATATTGAGCTGTATGGGAGTCCGACAGCCAAGGAAGAAGTCACATTCATCCAGATGGGTAGGAGGGGTGGAGATGCAGAGATATGCAGAGAGGTGTGGAGATGTGGAGACATAAAGACATGGAGATGCAGAATGAGCAGTCCCACATCCATGTGTCATGGATGAAAATCTGGACAGATACATAGGAGAAGGGGATCCCAGCCCCACTCCAGACCACCCAGCCCAGAGTTCCAGCACCAGGAAGATAAGTCCCCATAACATGGCTGTAACCATTGGGGGTTGGAGTGCCAGAAGGAACTTCAGGATTCTCAGATGTCTCCTCTTAAAGAGCCCACAATGGACTTAGGATTTACACCAACTCACTCCCTCTGGGCTCTAGCATGGGGGAAGCAGCTGGAAGAGTGCCAGTGGTATATGGGGAGAAACTGAAGTGTCTGGCATCAGGGCAAGTGCCGAGGAATAGCTTCCTCCTGGACAAAGCTCCACAGGCCAGGCAGCAGCATTGTCCCCTTTCTGAGCCCTACCCCACATAGAGCTACAGAGTAGATACACCATATCAAAGACTCCATTAACCTGGTTCACATGGGTTGTCCCACCCAGGCAATTATCTATAGCTCCACCCTATCCAACATTGGCGTGCTTTTCTACAACAGGCCATGGTACTAAGATAAGGAGTCAAAGTGGCTTTACCTAATACATAGAAACAAACACGGGGAGGCTGGCAAAATGAGGAGACAAAGAAATATGGCCCAAATAAAAGAACAGAACAGAACTCCAGAAAAAGGACTAAACAAAATGGAGATAAGTAATCTATCAGATACAGAGTTCAAAACACTGGTTATTAGGATGATCAAGGAACTCATTGAAGACTTCAACGGCATAAAAAAGACCCAGGCAGAAACAAAGTTTACACTAAGTGAAATAAAGAAAAATTTACAGGGAACCAACAGTGGAATGGATGAAGCCAAGAAACAAATCAATGATTTGGAGTATAAGGAAGGAAAAAAAAACATTCAATCAGAACAGCGAGAAGAAAAAAGAATAAAAAAAACAAGGATATGCTAAGAAGCTTCTGGAACATCTTCAAACATACCAACATTCAAATCATAGTGGTGCTGGAAGTAAAACAGAAAGAACAAGAAATTGAAAACTCATTTGGAAAAATAATATAGGAAAACTTCCCTAATTTGGTGAAGGAAATAGACAAACAAGCCCAGGAAGCAGAGAGTCCCAAGCAAGATGGACACAAAGAGGACCACACCAAGACACATTATAATTAAAATGACAAAGGTTAGCCCTGGCTGGTGTGTGTCAGTGGATTGAGTGCCAGCCTGTGAACCAAAAGGTCACCGGCTCAATTTCCAGTCAGGGCAAATGCCTGGGTTGTAGTCCAGGTTCCCAGCTGGGTGAGAGCAAGAGGCAACCAATCAATGTATCTCTCACACATTGATGTTTCTCTCCCTCTCATTCTCCCTCCCTTCCCTTGTCTCTAAAAAATAAATAGAATTTTTTTTAACTCCTTAGGCAAGCAGATTTAATAAATAAATACATACATATGTACATACATACATAAAATGCCAAAGGATAAAAAGAGAATCTTAAAAGCAGCAAGAAAAGCAGAGAGTTACCTACAAAGGAGTTCCCATAAGATTGTCAGCTGATATCTCAAAAAAACTTTGCAGGCAAGAAGTATTCAAAGTACTGAAAAGCAAGGACCTACAACCTAGATTACTCTTTCCAACAAAGCTATCATTTAGAATGGAAGGGCAGATAAAGTGCTTTCCAGACAAGGTAAAGCTAAAGGAGTTCATCATTACCAAGGTATTATTCCAGAAAATGTTATAGGGACTTATTTAAGAAAAGAAGATCAAAACTATGGACATTAAAATGGCAATAAATCCACTACTATCAACAATTGAATCTAAAAAACAAACTGAGAAAACAAGCAGAACAGAAACAGAATCATAGCTTTGGAGATCATTTACAGGGTTATCAGTTGGGAGGGGGAAGGGAGAGAATGTGGGAAAATGTGCAGGGCTTAAGTACAAATTGGTAGGTACAAAATAGACAGTGGGATGTTAAGAACGTTATATGAATTGGAGTAGCCAAAGAGCTTATATGTATGACTCATGGACATGAATTAATGAGGGGGACTGCTGGAGACAATGAGGGGTACCAGGAGGAAGGGGGCAAGGGAAGAAAAAATTGGAATAAATATAATAGCATAATCAATATAATACATTTTTTTAAAGAGAAAAGGTAGATGAGAGAGGTCTATTACACTGTAAATATTTAATCATTTCTTCCAAAGGTTGAACAGTCTTTGGGTATTTTTGGAAAAACTGAGTCGTTTTATTTACCCCAAGCATTTGCTGAGCTCAAATCTGCTCATGTAGTACATCAATGAAATTACCAACTCTCCTGACTGTGATTGTGTAGACAACTGTGAACGTAACCAGTTTGTCCTATCTTAACCAAGATCACAGGTGTCATGGGAGGGGGTCTCACTTAAAGAATAAGCTTAGTCAAGCACTGAACTTGGTGGGAACAAATTATCCCTGGATATCCTCAAATAAATCATGTTTGTGTGATAATTGTGTAAAAGAGTCAATTGATGGAGCATCAAATATGAAAAGACTGTTCGATGAGTTTACGTTGCAGTTAAAAACAGTATCAAGCTACGAGGTAACTTTAGAGCCTTGCCCTGGCATATGTAACTGGTCTGTCCAAATGACTATTCCGGACCAGGACGTTCAGATTCCTTAAGGCACACGCTCAAGCACATCACATACAGAAATATTTTATGTGATTCCATCTTTAATATTTATTACATGCACGTAGCACTTTCCATTCTACATTTTTATTATATATACCCTCTAATTTAATTCTTACAATGAGGACATTAGCATTATCATCATCATCATTATCCACATTTAACAGGTGGGAAACTGAGGCAGAGAAATATTAATTAATCAGGCCAAATTTACATAATTAATGAGCATGGAGCTAGGATTCAAATTTGAGCCTCCTGCCAACTGTGAGCTCAACCATTGCACTCTTCCACTTTCTAACTCCTCAAGGTCCAGCAAGCCCAGGTGTATATAGACCATTTTTCCCTCACAGAAGGAAAAAACAGACCCTATAAAAACCTTTTAACTATTTGACACTTACATTCTGAAATTTAGAAAAATTGGTCTACATTTGTCTTGCTCTTTCTGCAGATTGCCAAGTTTCATGTACCAATTCTTCAACCTAATAGCTGTGTGACCAAAGGCAAGTCACTTAACTTCCACAGATCTGTTTCCTAATTTATAAAATGAAGATAAACAAAGGTTTATTTCAAAGATCTTATAAGTTAATATCTTTGTAGCAGTTTAAATCATGTCTGCCTTATGATAGATACCCTATTATTAGTGAAAGAGTTATAGTTAATAATGGTGTTAACTATTATTCTCCCTGGGTAGATGTCCCACACCTGATTCATTCCTGTGTCCCCCACACAAGTGAGCACACAATGGATGTTAGTACATACTGGCAGAACGAATTAATAAACAAGCAAAATTTTATGAAGGAGGAGACACTTAAGCTGCCTAGGCCTCCTATGATGAGTAAGATTCGGATAAACAGAGAGAAGAGAGAAGGGCATTTAAGGTACAGGAACTGATTACAGAAGCTGAAACAGAAAAAGCCAGGTAGGCTGGTGGGACTGTAAGGAGACAGCACTGGCCAGAGTGGAGGACTCCAGCTAAACAGTAATAGAAAATAACAAGGAAAAGCAGGATGGGATCAAAAGATGGAAATTTTGAATTGCCTAGTTTACCCCAAGTCTATACATCTTTCAAATCTGGGCTCTCCTCCGTAGTTAAGAACCTCTGTAGATGCATTGCTTAAACTCTCTCTATTCAGGGTGGGGCAAAAGTAGGTTTACAGTTCTTCGTGTGGAAAATAACACAATAATTAATAAATGATAATACGAGAATAAACTCTGTGTTTCATGTACTCACAAATATAAACCTAATATAAACCTTTTGCCCCACCCTGTATTTATATTGTAAAGCAGTGTTCTTTAACCAACAAAAAAATAGAATAAGTCATTGTATCTTACAGTGAAGAAAATCAACTACTTAGGATTAACTGGTTGTTTGATTTACAGGTTGTGATGGTTAATTTTATGTGTCAATTTGACCTGGCTAAGGGATGCCCAGATAGATGGCAAAACATTATTTCCTGGTGTGTCCATGAGGGTGTCTCTGAAAGAAAATAGAATTTCAATAAGTAGACTGAGTAAAGCAGACCACTCTCCCCAAGGCAGTTGGGCATCACCCAATCCACTGAAGGTCTAAATAGAAAAAAAGCTGGAGGAAGGGGGAATTTGCTCTGTATTGAGTGTGGAAATCCATCTTCTCCTGCCCTCGGACATCAATGCTCTTGGCTCCTGGATCTTTGGACATCGATGGGAACTTAAACCAGCAGCCCCTCTGGTTCTCAGGCTTTCAGGTTCAAACTCAAATACACCACCTGCTTTTCTGGTTCTCCAGCTCGCAAACAGCAGACCATAAGACTTCTTGGCCTCCAGGATCATGTGAGGCAATCCTTATTGTTTCTGTTCCTCTGGAAAATCCTGATTAATACACAGTTCCTCTCCATCTTTAGTCCACTTCCTAACATTCGATACAGAGAAATTGGTTCTGGGCTGAATAACTGGATGTGCCTATTTCTGAAGAGTATTCAACTCAGGACAGAAATTTTCAGTTAGGGATATGCCAACAATGGAATTTCCATGTGTTTTATGTCAAAAGCTAACCAAAGACTGGGAACACAAAGGAATACAAAAGGAAAAATGAGTGCCACAGCTTTGTGGATCACACACACACACACACACACACACACACACACATGCCCGAAGTGTCTGCCAGGCTAGACTAACTGGCTCCTGAAAGTGCAGTGGATTCAGTGGTTGTTCCAACCACACTGCTGGCCCCTTAGTACCAGACAAGCCACCCTTAAGGAGGGCAAAGAGCACAGGCAGAGGCTGACCCTTGCAGGGTCCTACTCAGTGTTACTAGCAAGCTGAGATGTTGCAATTAATGGGATTGCCACATATTCCTGTTTTGTTAATTTTCTAAACAAGTTGTAACAGGAAAGAATTCAGAATCCCTTCATAACTATGATAGATTTAGGAGGATGGTTTCAGAGACTTTTGACCCAAAAATCACCCAGAAATATCCATTTGACAGATGAATCATCTGCACTTGGGCTCTCGCTCTGGCAGTGGGAAAGGATCCTGTCGCCCCAGGGTCTAGTCATATGCATCTTGAAATATTAATACAGGTAATCCCTGAGTCAGAAAGAAGTGGCAAATGTGTATCCCTTTTTCTCACAGAGTGGCAATGACTTTTATTTGCATCTCTTCAAGGTTCTTTTCAAGGAAAAAGACAGAATTACTCTGAATGATAGCATTTCAGAGTCTGCTCTGATGGGACTCTATGTGTATCTGTGGATGACAAGTGTAGCAGGACCCAGAATGCACCACCCAAGCCCCTGAACAACTGTCACCTTACTCTCTGCATTCTGTTTGCTGCCAAGTATTTTAACTCTGCCATGCCACTGGTAATAAGGAATCCATTTCCAGGCAATTCTCCATTGCATTTTTTTTTTAATTTCATCCAAGGATATGTTCATTGATTTTTAGGGGGCAAGGAAAGGAGAGAGAGAAAGAGAGAGAGAGAAACATCGATTGGTTGCCTCTGATATGCACCCCAACCGGGGATTGAGCCTGCAACCCCGGAATGTGCCCCAGTGGGAGATGGAACCTGCAAACTGTTGGTGTCCAAATCCAACCAACTGCTCCCCTCCCCCGCCTCAGGTAAATCCTTACCTGAGGACATGCTTACCAGTTTTGGAGAGAGGGGAAGGGTGGAAGAGAGAGAGGGAGAGAAACCGGTTCGCCTTCTTACATGCGCCACAACTGGGGGCCAAACCCGCAACCCGGATATGTGGTCTGACCAGACATCAAGCCCCCAAACTTTCAGTTTATGGACGACATTCCAGCAAACTGACCCACACCAGCCAAGGTTCCATTGCATATTTCTGATGAAAGGTGGATCTCAGCACCACACTACAGGGTGCAAACACTGTCCACACGTACACATCCTGCCATGATACTTCCACTTCATTGATTTAGGTTTGGCATTCACTAGAGTACTCCTTCAAGACCCTGCAAACTGGGCACCGTTTCCCTCGACCATTGTCTTACCGGGACCGGTCATTTCCAACTATCATTTTCCCTGTTGGTTTGGCATGAGAAGCATAGGCAAAGCAGGAAGTGGTGCTGTCTGTTATTTTGTTTTTATTGCCTTCCACATATACAAAGGGGTCTCTGGTGTCCCTTTCCATATCTAAGTTCAATATTTTGGGCACCGAACTCAAAATCAGTAATATGCAGTTACAGAATAAACAAGGAAATGAATCGCAACAGCTTGGATGAAGGCAGAGCTCTGGGGCCAAGTTACCCACAGAGTGCCCACATTTACAGGCATGGTCAATGTTGCTGCTGATTGTATTTAAAGCTGGGGAATGCTGGGCTCGGCCTGCAACAGGGAAAGACCGTTTCAAGGCAAATGCATGTTTTGCAACTTAAACTGGTATTGTTTGTAAGCCTGGGGTCGGTGAGCCTTGTGCTTACAAAATACATACTCTCCAGCCAAGCCCATAACTCCTAACCAGAAAGGATCCTCCAGCCAGGGACGCTTGTAGGACTTTGATGGCAGTTCCCATTTATCAGCATTGCTGCAGACCTCTGGGGTGCCAAAACTGATGGAGAATGAGGAAGACAGCCTGGAAGTAATCATTTCCTCCACCTCCCAACTATGCTTAATGGTACCCTGCACTTTGGAGGCATACAAATTCTTCCACTCTGCTTCACATTTTTAGGACACCAGCTTCTTTATCTTATCAATGAAATGTCTCAGCTAGCCAAGAGCTCTGCGCTGTCACTTCATGGATCTGTCATATAAAAACACCAGTTCATCACTGCCCCCTCTTCATTCTGTTACTTCATTGGCAGAAGTGTCATTAACTTTGCAGTGACAATTATTCGAGGACCAAGTAAACTGTGGAAATTCATAAACTCTTGCATGACTAAATTAAATGCTATTTTAACTAACAGTTAATAGTGTTTACTGCTGTGTAATAGTAATTTTCATTTTTTACTGTATCTAATGACATTCTGATGACCGGAATTCTCTGTAGGGATACCAAATCATTACATTAAGGATGAGTGATTTTAGTATGCGATGACTGATCAGTACAATAATATGTAGACTAATGCTTGAGCTAGTAAATTAAATCATTTACATCACAGTGTTTGTCAAGTAGAATAGGGGTCCCATTGCCATTAAATTATAATGTGGAGTCTACTTAAAGTAAAACAACGAATGAGCATCTTAGATTGGTGACACATCAGTAGAATACTTTCTTAAGAGGTATGGAAAAGAGAGAAACACTGCTAATCAGGCCAAACAGCTCATCAATTCCTTATAGTAGATAGCCTTGAACTGAATTATAGAGAAAGCCTTGTAGACACTTAAAAGTGTTAATATGAGAGAGGATTTGCTTGTTAAAGGGAGAAAAAGGAAATAGGACCTCAGGGAAGATTTAGATAATCAACCATGTGAAGTTAGTATATGAGATATAATGAAAAAAACACACACACACAACTGAAAGGAAAATTAAAAAAACTCTCTTCCACTCAGGTGATTGGCTGCACTCGGAAGTATGATCAAAGCATAAGAATCACCTGTGTTCCAGGTCACAACCAGGGACTCTCCTGTCTGGCCCGAAAACCATTAAGGCTTCCCGAACTCTCCGACAAACTAAGTGGCACTTCACAAATATAAGTTCCTTCCAAAAGCTAAAGCAAGTTCAATATCTAAGATCTGAGATCAATCAAATTGAGAGACTACAGCACTCAAAAGAAAAATCACCCAAGTTTCTAAACTTCCTTAGACTGCAGTGGTTCTCCATCAACAGGTAAGATTTTATAATCAACATTAAGAAAAGCTCTAAAGAACAGAATTCACAGAGTAAGATATAAGGAGGGGAAAAAAAGGAGTAATGTTCTCTTTTTCCTAAAATAGAGGTTCGAGGGTAAAGTGGAAAGGAAATAAATTTTACTCAAAATGTTCAATGTCTTTGGAGAAAAACCTTTAAGAACAAGGTCTACTCCATTCACTTCCATTTAAAGTTATATTTGAGTGGGCTGGATGGAGGAAGACAAATGGGGAAAAACTGGAACAACTATAATAGAATAAACAAAAATTTAAAAATTAAATAAATAGATAAACAAACAAAAGTTATATTTGAGCAGCAATTATGAGTCAGGCATGATGAAAGTCCTGGGTTCTCAGAGATGAGTGCTCTGAGACTCTGTCTCCATGAAGCCCACAGTGGCCATGGAAGCGACCCAGGTGCTCGCCAATGGGTGAGTGGATAAAAAAGCTGTGGTTCATTTACACAATGGAATATTAGTTGGCCATAGAAAAGAATAAAATCTTACCATTTGCAACAACATTGATGGACCTAGAGGCTACTGTGCTAAGTGAAATAAGTCAGACAGAGAAAGTCAAATACCATGGGATTTCACTTATATGTGGAATCTAAAGAGCAAAATAAGCAAACAAAATAGAAACAGATTCATAGACACAGAGAACAGACTGACAGCTGCCAGAAGGGAAGGCACCTAGGGTCTGGGTGAAAAAGGTGAAGGGGTTAATAACTACAAATTGGTAGTCACAAAATAGCCCCCCCAGGGATGTAAAGTACAGCATAGGGGATACAGTCAATAATATCGTAATAACTATGTATGGTGCCAGGTGGGAACTTGAAATATCCAAGGGAAACACTTTGTAAAGTATGTGATTGTCTAACCACTGTGTGTACACCTGAAACGAATATAAAATAATATTGACTGTAAGCTATACTTGAAAAATAAAATTTTAAAGTACTTATAATAAGAATAAATGTGAATATGGAAAGGAAGAAGAAGCCCACAATACAATAGACAAGCATGGAAACCAAGAATTACCACACAGTCACGTTATGTTTTAATGCAGGGAGACACAAAACACTAAAAGCACCCAAAAGAGAGGTCCTAACTCTATAAGGACTGCTACCCAAAGACTGCACCTTTTATGTCAAGCGGGAGTTGGCCAAGTCAATAAAACCTTGCCATTGAATCAAGAGGCTTAGAGGTTTAAGAAAATGCATGGTATTAATCCAGACTCAGGAGTGTAGCAGGATTAACCCTTGAATGTCTAGAAGGGACTAAGTTATGAAGAGCTTCTTATATAGCAGACTATAGGACTGAGGTTTCATCTTGAAGGTAGTAAAGTCACTAAAGAATTTAAGTCAGAGCAATGTGACCAGTGATCAGATTTGTATTCTGGAAAGATCATTCTGGTAAGGATATAGAGATGCTTTAAAAAGGGGGGAAGGTTCAAACTGAGATACCAGTAAGAAAGTTATGATGGTAATTTTAACAACAGATGATAATGGCATGTGAATGACAGTAAGAATGGGAATGCAGAAACATACATTTACAAAGTAAGCTGATATGGGACTGACTTAAAATAAGGAGACTAAGTAAATTAGTACTAGGCATGATGCAAGGAGACCATTGATTGGTTGTATTTATTCACTATTAAACTGTACACTTAAATGACTTCCCTCTGATGAACTCAAAGCACTATTATATTGTATTATTACTCATTTTAGCTTCTTTTCCAGGATATCCAAAGAGAAAATTCTACTAAAACATTATTAGGCATTTTTCTATAAATTAAGACCCTTTGCTCAAGATGTAATCCAGAACAAAACACTGTCCTTAAAGATTACATTATTCAGGGAACTGTTCAGCAGGTATACACATATTCTCTGCTCGAATTTGATATTTGTGCCCTGGACAGGGCTGATTGGCTTAGGATGGGTTCCTGACTTACAAGAGCTAGCAAGCTGCCCAAGACGCGATTTTTATCAATAGGTGACTGATCAAACCCACCAAATTCTCTTTCAAGGAGTTTGAGCTAAAGACAGAGAATTGCTAAGTCCTTGATGACAGAGAGGAAAAGCAGAGTGAGAGAAAGCAGCTGAGTACACCAAGCAGAAGGTCACCGGAGCAAAGAGGAAGTGTGCCTACTGCAGAGAGACAAACAAACCTAGCAGTTTTGCTAGAGCTTTGCTGCATCCTGAAAGATGGGATATGCAGGTCGGGCACTGCACAAGAGCCTCTGGTGGAGGGGAAAGTGAGAACAGAAATACAGTTTGCCCTCCACCCACCAGGCCAAGAGCTGGCTCTGCGCAGCAACCACCCAGAGAGGGCAGCCTTTTCTAAATGACACAAAGGTTCAGTAGAAGACAAGTGGCTTTCTGTGATGCTTACTGTGCTTAGTTGAAACTATCTCACATTCCACTTTCGTGCCCAGGCATCTCTATGGTAAAATATCATTAAACAGCCATCAGGAACATATAGCTTGATCCTATTCAGCCACAGATGTGTTCTGATTTAAGCATTTTTTAAGTTTCACTATGTATGCTTTTAGATAGAGCGTGCATTTCTGAACGTTAACCACAGTCCCACCCTTCTCCATTCTTACCCAAGCAATTTGCACGTTTATGTCAACTGCTTTGACTGAAGGCAACTGAGGTGTCCTCCTTTCATTCAGGGTGACTGAGTGACTCTTTTCCTTGTCACCTAGAAGACCCTAATAAGCACAAGGATGAAAATGTAAACTAGGGGAGAAAACCTAGAAGTACCAAGGCAAAACAATAGCAATACATGGACTGAAGAAACAACCTGTTCTAAATAAACTACTATCCGATTCATTTAATATTTATGTGCTCCCTATTCCCAGAGAGCCATTTTCCTAGGATCGAAGGCTGCAGCAATGAGTAATAATAACCCTACCCTAGTCTCAACACTGCAATCAGAGAGATCTTTTTAAAATGTAATTTAAAACCTGGAATTCTCCTGTGTAGACCCTGCAAAGTGAATGTCAAAGTCCTTACAGTGGTTCACAAGGCCCTATATGATCTGGCTTCCTTACCTTTAGACTTCATCTCCTATAGCTCTCCTCCTCGCTCGCCCACCTCTAATTGCTCGAGATGAGATCAGAAACGGAAGGTGCCGAAGTGACTTGCTGTTCCCCAAACGTCAGTCATTAGAGCCTTCACATTACCTGCTCCCCCACCTACAAAAGCCTCTTTCCAGATATCCATGTAGTTAAGCCCCTCATCTCTGTTATGTCTTTGCCAAATATGACCCTCTTTGAGGACTCCCACTGGCATCCTCTGTAAACAATTGCAACCTACACTCACACGCTGAGGCCCTCTCCGTCCTCCTTATTCTGCTCTACGTATTTTCCCCATCACTCTTATCATCTACTAACATACTTCATATTATGTTCACAATTCATGGTCAGTTTCCCACACCAAAATGTTAGCTCCACAAAGGTAGGACGCTTCATCTCCGTCACTCACTGACGGGTCCCAAGTGTCCCAAGCAGTATCTAATATTTAGTAGACTCTTAATAAATAATTATTAAGTAAATAAATTAAGTGTTTGCTCTGGCTGGGTGCTGAAATCTGAGTCCTACTTACAGCTTTCCATGTATTAGCAGATTTAGTAACCCTATGAAGTAGGAGCCTCTTCTTTGCCCATTTTGCAGGTGAAAGAACTGAGGCAACATTAAGACATGCATTCCTTCAGTCACAATATGTGAATCTCGAAGTCTCTTAGCAGAGGCCAGCCAGCAGCTTTTCTGGACTGTTTCACTCTAATCAAAAACAGAAGGAGTGGCAGTGGGGACAGAAAGGTAGAGAAGGAAGTGAGCTGTTAAAAGTTTGGGAGGAAGGGCAGATAATATGGGATACAGTGTACCCCTAAGAAAGGATGTCCACAAAGAAAAAGTTAAGGAATTGCTTCAGTATCTTTTTTTTTTTTTCCTCTTCCTTTCATGGGCCATTAGGAATTACCTTCTTTAATAACTTTTTAACATAATAACCCCCTTTTCATTAGCCTGAGGTGACTCTAAACAGAAGTTATACATAGGTTTGAAGATCTGGAATTTCCACATAATAGCTGTGCACTATTGGGCAGATATCTTAGTCTTTCTGAAATTATTTTGTCATGTATAATAGAGGCATGCTATTACTTTATTGGGTTGTGAAAATGAGATAATTATGAATGAGGGGATATGAGTACCTGTTTTGATGCCTGGCACAAGGTTTGTTTTCAATAAATGTCTTCCTAACTGAAATTTCCACAAATGATTTCATGTTTTTGATGGAGAAAAACTTGTTCTCAACTCTTATAAGCAAGTACCTCTGCCTGTAGCACCACACACACAGCTGCGTCATTTTGAAGCCTCCTGCCCGTATGCTCTCCCCACCTACAATGCTCTCCCACACTGAAATGTTTTAACATCCCCCACTAAGTGACTTGAATATCATACTCATGAACCTTACCCAGAACTATCTCAGCACTCATGCAAGGCTGAACTCATGTATATCTGTGCCTATTTGAGTTCTGTCTGCATATTTTAATTTGGATTTTTCTTCATCCCTTTCCTTTCTTAACCATTTTATATCTTGAGTTTGATGAGGTCCAAAAAACTGCTGTGCTTTTTTTTTTTTTTTGCCATGTCTATCATAGGATCTAGCATATAGAGAAGGTCTACATGTCACTGGTTGCCATTCAAAGTGGAAATCATATTTTGATCATATCCACTGAGCTCAGTGTATTTTGAGTGATTAGTAAATATTATATAACAATGAGGAACTGTGTCTTTTCATGAAGTGTAAGACTCTGAGCTAATGGCTACAATCTGGTCATTCGAAGGAACGACTTCCTGTAGGGCTCGGGTGGTTTTCAGAGAGGCTTATAAGAAATGTGAGACCAGGTGATGTCCTTAGAAGTAGATTAGAGAAGACAATGAGAGGATCTTTGAGGTGATCTATATGAATAAGTGAAGCAGAAAAAGGGAATCCTGTGATGGGGTATATTTATTCTGTATTACAGGTCAAAGTGTTGGTCTGGCCATTTTATCAGAGATGCAGCCATATTTTTTATGTTTATTTTTTATTTTTATTTTTTTCTTGCTTCAGTATCTTGAAAGTGTGGACCACTCACAGCTCCAACTTGCATCAGGTAAAATTAGTGGGATTTTAAATTTCTTTTACTGTAACTTTCATAGCAATGTCAGTTCATGACGAAGTACTCATAATTTGGTTGCATTTTTGTTCTCCTAAGAAGTTACTGCTCTGCTCCACTGCATGAGAAAGGAGAGTATTGACAAATGGAAGCTAAAATAAGCAAAAAAAAAAAAAAAGGATGAATAGTCGAAGTTTGTTGTGGGCCCACATGTTAAAAAAATCTGTCTTACATACATATTGCTATATGGTGATGGTAATTAATGCACAATGAAGTGGATATTAAATGATATCCTTTACAAATACTACCCAGTAAAAATGTGTGAAAAAGAAACTTTCTCATAGATACAGAGAACAAATTAGTGGTTACTGGATGGGAGGGGTTTGATACTACAACTATGTATGGTGACAGGTGAATACTAGAAATGTCAGGGGGAACACTTTGTAAAGTATATAACTATCTAACTGCTATGCTGTATACCTGAAACTAATGCAAAATAATATTGAATGTTGACTGTAATTGAAAAATAATTTTTTAATTTAAAAATTCAAAGAAATTGCTAGTTATAATAATAGTCATGAGGATATAAGATCCAGCATAGGGAGTATAGTCAATAACATTGTAATAACTAGCCCTGACTGGTGTGGCTCAGTGGATTGAGCATCGGCCTGCAAACCAAAGGCTTACAGGTTCAATTACCAGTCAGGGCACATGTCTGAGTTATGGGCCAGGTTCCCAGTTCAGGGTGTGCAAGAGGTAACCACACACTGATGTTTCTTTCCCTCTCTTTCTCCCTCCCTTTCCCTCTTTCGAAAAATAAATAAATAAAAATCTAAAAAAAAATAACCTTTAAAAGTAATAATAATAATAATAATAATATTGTAATAACTAAGTATGGTTTTAGATGGATACCAAACTTATCAGGGTGATCACTTCATAAGCTCTATAAATGCCTAATCACTATGTTGTACCCCTGAAACTAATATAATATTGTATGTCAACTGGAATTGAAAAATAAAATTTAAAAAGACTAAAAACAAGAAATTTGCTTTTTTTGGTTTCTTTTTCATGCACTTAGATGACCTCTAAGGATATCAAGAAAAGACTCTCCTTTAACCTAGGTATGCCTTTTAACATAAAGAAATATATTGCATTAAAAAGCATGTCTTTATAAATGCCTAGTTGCCAAGTACAGAATAATGTTTTGTTGATACATTTAAATTTGGCTTGATTTTATAATAATTTTATTACAGTTTCAATTAGTATTGTGATTTTCAAAATATAAATCCAGTTTTCTCAAAACGGATCCAAAATATTTCCCTTACATCTCCTGATTTTACTGGCTAAAATATTATAAATATCTCTCTAGGTTTGTTGTTCTCTTGAAACTAATTCCATAACTACATTTTCTCAGCTGTGAACTGTTTCCTGCTAATGACATCACAGCTCTGATAATTGACCTTCTAATCTTAACAGGCAAATGAGGCCCTGACTAGATTACCTTAAGTAAATAAATATGTGCAAAGCAATTATCTACCTTGGTACTTTATTTTAATCCTTAATACAAGGACCTAATATTTTAAAAGGATAAACAATCTCATCATTTACCTTAAATAAAAGCCTTTGCCACATGCCACCTTTGAAAGATTTGGTTTGATTTTGGAAAGAAAGGTAAGTGACACTATAGATAGAATTTTGAAAACTCAGACTGAGATATTTTAAAAATTCAGAGTATTTTCAGGAATATCGGAACACAATTTTTTAAAAATTGAATTTAATAGCTCTAGAGTAAACCAGAGACTATGAATTTCAAATAGGCACTGTCTTGGTGCTTAACATGCAAAAAGCAGATAAAATGAGGAGAGCATTTCCTTTGTCCCAATTTTCATGAATTTGTGTTATTGGGGGATCAGAAATCCTTACTTAAGGGTTTAACCACTGTTGTACTGTTTTATTCCAGTATTCCAAGAATTTCTTTGGAGATTAAAAACAAATCCTTGGAAAAAAGATTCAATTTTTTTTAGTCCAAAATTACTTCTCGGGATACCAGTGCAAAACATCAGAAATGAGCTAATCCCTTAAGAAAGGGATATTTGATAACTCAATAGCACAAATTAATTGTGAGAATGCTCAGGGAATCCAAATGCATTATAATTAATTTAATTCTTAAGAAATACATTGAATAATGTAGTTAATCCCCATAAATGTAACCTAGTGGAGGGAAGGTGGGAGTTGGCGTTCCTGCCTTTCTTTGATTTTATAAGCCTGTAATCAGCCTGAAGTTCAAGAAGCAAATTTTACCTCGGTAGCTACATAGCCTACACATTCATGTGTACAGTATAAGCACGTAAACTATAATGCAAATGCACAAATATTACTTCCAGTGTAGAAATAGATGGAAACAGGTATGGACTGATAACTCCTACTCCCCAATATTATAATCTCTCCTACAGTAGAATGATTATGCTCTTCTGGTAAAGGAAAAGAGTCACATCAATGAGAAAAGAGCCTGTTTAGTGAACATATTCAAAGCTGAATGCATATATTGTCTTTCGTGGACTTAATGACTCATTTTATTTTCTCCCCCAAGAGGTCCAGCGTTACAAAAGCATTGTACTTTAAGTTGCAAATTTCTCATTACAGAAATGTTTTATGTACTGCTACATTCAGATTAAGCTTCTCTGGTGATATCAAAAAAAAAAAAAAAACCCTCAGTTATCACGTCTAGTTTATGGCCTACTTGGCATGCTTCAGTGAGAGACATTTAGCAAATAAGATTGCTAGTTTGTCAGCTCTCTTAAATAATATCTTAGCTACTTATGCCATGCAGCTTCTCCAACTTAGAATGTTAGTGTTCTCAAACCCTATTTAATACAATCATTAGCACTCCTAAGTTAAGTATTAAGCAGTCTAGGAAGAGACTATAGGTAAAATATTGCTCTTCTACTAAAATTAAATATGGGTAACCAAACCATAAAACCAAATATTAATCTGGCCAATAGCTGAGTATTCCAGATAGGTAACTTCAGAGGATATGGCCAACCCTTATGGATTTTCCATCTAATGGCAAACTCAACGGGAGCATGGAGCACCATCTATGTGGTGCAATCTGCATGCCACGTTCAACTTGCATTCCTCTGGGGCAGTTATAATCCAGTGCTAGCTGGGAAAGGCAAAGCCCCACTGTTCCCTCTTATTTCCACCTCTGTATGATATAATGAGACAGGCCAGTAAGCTAGGACAAGTGGATGGGGAAACTGAGACAGACAGTTAAACAAACTGGCCAAGCAATTTACAGCCAGATATAGAAGGTCACCTCCCTAGAGATGACATCTAGGCCCCAGTTGTTCAGCTCCAGGCCCAGAAAAGCAGCAAAACCAGGTGAGTGACGCCAGGATCAAGTACAATGACTAATGACCGCCTCCCCCACCAGGCACTAACCAATCAGTGGAGACCACAACCCTGAAAGAGCACACCTGGAAAACTGATTAATATTCTGCTGAAAAACTCTGCCCCCAACCCCCTATCCCTCCACGCCCCTGCCAGACCTCCCCTAAAATACCCACCTGCAAGAGAAAGATAAAAGCCTCAAGACAAAGGACCCAGCTCACACTCTCTGCCTTGGGAGTAGCCCATGCCATTCCCTTTACCGCCTTCTTCCCTCTCTTTTCCCCCACAAGCATATGTCTCCTAAACTCTAAGGGACCCAGAGACTTGCAAACAGGAGAACTATGGCCTGGAGCAGCCCCTCCCAGGTTAATCCTCTGAACCTGTCTTCAAGGTCCCCTTTTCCCTGACTTCCCAGTGAGTTAAGGCAGCACAGCCTAGGCTCTCTTGCTGCTCCTTCTACCCTCAGTCCTTTCTTGTTCCACTGTCCCAGCTTCAATAAACACACTCTCATAGTTACCTGAACTCGTGTTGTGAAATTTTTCCTGCACAAAGTCTAGAACCCACATACTACCCACTAGCCCTAGGCACACCCGCTCAGGGCCTGTCTGGTATCAAAGTGACTAAGTTGAGCTCATTGTCCCTTTATTTGTCCTCTGATGAACAGCCATTGTTCCTTTAGTACAAATGTGCTGAATAACCCCCCCTGTGCTAAATTACATAAATATGTAACAGACGATCCTGTCCCAGTTCTAGAGGAAGTGACTGTCAAGTTGAGGGAGCCGTGGTGAATCAAAGAGGATAAAAAACAGTACAGATTAAAAAACCACAAATGGCAACTACAGTTGATAATCAAACAGTCAGATGACTAAATGACAATGACTGGGTCAGACCAGAGCTTTTATAGAGAAGGTGACTTGGAGCTGGGCAGGACTGGGGCAGGCAGAAAGAAGAATGAACTCTTATTATACTTTCACATGTGTGTGCCCCCATACCACTCATGTGCAAAAAGAAGGTGCTGTGTAAAGAACTCTTGCTCTCCCATATCTCCTATCATTACTTCCCTTTTTCCCAAAAGGAAGGGAGAAGATAAAGATGGTGTGATCAAAGCCTGCATCAGAAAGTAAGCCGACAATGCCCTGGCTGGCGTGACTCAGTTGGTTGGTCATTATCCCTTAAACGGAAACATCGTGGTTTGATTCCAGGTCAGGGCACATGCCTAGGTTGCTGATCCAGTACCGGGTCATGGGGTGTGCAAGAGGCAACCAATCCATGATTCTCTCTCACATCATTGTTTCTCTCCATCTCTTTCTCCCTTCCTCCCCCTCTCTCAAAAATAAGTATAAATAAATAAATAAATAAATGTAGACCAACAATACCACCCAGAACAAGAACTGTGTAAAAGGAGCAACCCTGAGGCTGTCTCCTACTGGTAGCAGCAAGGGAACTAGAGCAAAGGTTAGTGTAGGTTCAGTAAACCAACCCACACTTTGCTCCTCACCACCACCCACAAGCATCCCCCCACAGGCAGGGAGATAGGCCAGCTGACCTGCATGCCAAACCACCAGGGAAAAGGAGACCAGACAGGGAGACTGAAGGAACAAGCTTGGAGATACTCAGAACGCTCTATGCCTCTGCCACATTTTTTAGGCTAATTCATTCTTGATTTTCCTTCAACAAATAGAAAGAGCCTACTGTGTGACAGGTACAGGACAGTTTTCATTGTGTCTTAGCTCTAATAAAAGAGACCATGGTCAGAACAGAACAGGCCGTAAGGTGATAGGTATAGCAACCTCAGAGCTAAAGAAGGGTCCTGCTATGGTTTGCTTTATATTTTTTAGGTGTTGATTGATTTTGTTAATATACACCTTCTTTATTTGTCAACTGGGGAGAGTGATTCATGCTTCACAAACATTCTGAGGTATTCTGAAGGTGAATCAGCTAATTCTAAAAGAACTTGGGGTTCTTGAGAAAAACATGCTTTTAGATTGTATGATCCTTAACTAGCTATATCATGTGCGCTTAAATACTCCAGTTGCCTAACTTTGACATCCACATAAATATACCATTAAGAATTATTAAAAAATACCTGATCTCAGAATGCATTTAGAATATCAGACAGATGAGTCAAAGTGTATGCAATATGTAGATGCAGAATTCCACAAATTAACACATTGAAGATAAGCATTCTGTGCCTTTGATCTTAAGCTACTGAGGACACAGCACTCACTAGCAGTCTTCCCTCTGTGGCCCATGTCTTTAGCTGGAGAAGACTTTCTCTTCTGGAATCAGTTTTTTATACCCTTCCAAACAAACAAGTCAAAAGCAAACAATAAAACCTATTAGGGGGAGATGTTTCAACCAGAGGGTTAAAAATATACTCAGTGCTTCCTTACTAAATAAACAAATGGGTTATAAAGCAGAATTCATGGCCTCTATTAGAAAGGAAGGAAATTCTGTCACATGCAACAACATGGATGAACTTTATGACATTATACTAAGGGAAATAAGCCAATCACAAAGGACAAATACTGTAAGATTCCACACATGTGAGGCTCCTAGACTAGTCAAATTCAGAGAGAGAGAAAGTAGAGGGTGGTTGCCGGGGGCTGGGGGGAGGGAAATAGGATAGTTAAGAGTTTCGTGGGTTGAGTCCAGTTTAGAAAGATGAAAAAGTTCTGTGGATGGATGGTGATGGTTGCACAACAGTGTGAATGAACTTAATGCCACTTAAAAGTAATTAAAATGCTAAATTTTATGTGTATCTTATAATTTTTTTAAAAGAATGCAATAGAACACTGTGGAAGGAGACGATATGCTGTCTGGGATTTGTCTCAAAATATTAATGTGGTGCGGGGGTGAGTTGGATATACAAGAAGTAAAGTTCACCATCAATTACTAGTTGTTTGGATTGTATATTATGTCTCATTTTGTATATGCTTGAAATGTTGCATTATATAAAGTTTTTTAAAAAGAAAAAACAGACTGTAGACTATAATCACAGTTGTGTTTTCTTTGAAGGATGATCTGCATATATATGCATAGAACAGTACTACATAAGCATGTAAGTTGTTGTTTTTTTTTAAGAAACAAATAATGAAATAAAATTTAATTGCACAGAATTCTGTCACCTTCAGATGGAACAGCTGGGGCTCCATCTCCAATCCTGAACTGAAGTGTGGAGACATGGTTCTGGGGTTCTGAGGTTCTGGGGGAGTGGTTCCTGCCCCCTGGAACTCACTCCACCACTCCTGCACCCACCTCCTGGGTTTCCAGACAGATACGACCCTGCCCACGCGTGTGTGCAAGCGCGCACACGCACGTACACACACACACACACACACACACACACATTCCTCTGTTAGTTCCCCTTCCCCAAGTTAGATTGATGAGTCAAGCCACTAAACCCTGGCTCGACCTGGGAGTGAGACCAGCGAGAGCAATCAGCAGGGCTCTGCCCCAGGCACTCTCTCAGCAAAAAGCCCAGACTCGCAGACCTGGAAGAGCCTCCTCCACCCACCCACCCCAGGGCAGGCCCCCTTAAAAGGAGGCTTTCATTGCAGCTCTTTGCATAATAATTTGCCCAAGGCAAAGAGCATGAAATGGTCTTGATGTGTAAATTTCACATTTAACAATGAATATTGCACACTAACATTTCATATTTATACACACACATCGTTTCAGGTCTTCTGCCCCAGTTTTTATTTATTTCATGGTCATCGGAAAAAAAATCCTAGGTTTTTATAGGGCTGTATGTATATATACCCCACATAGGATATGGTCAACATTTATGCACTTACCTCTGCAACTGGGAGAGTGAAGATAAGCCATTATTTAATGAAAAAGGGCGAATGTACATGACATTTCTCCCAACAAGGAGAAAAACAACACTCCACAATAAAGTTCTGGGAAGCCCCCAATAAGATCACAAAGACAATTAATCCCAACTGGAATCTGAGCAGGCCACCCTGGCTCCTGGGAAACACCCAGCGACGTCCCGAGGATCCGGAGTGTCAGAGGCCTTGGTTTCCAATCCCCAGCAGCTGATCTTGCTCCAATGGGCACAAAATGACCAGGGAAAGAAGTAACTATGTGGTATCTTCCCCAACTGTTAAAAGGTATTACATGTCTTTCATTTGACATGCAGACTCACTTGTTGCTTTCCAAAAGAAGGAGGGCATGACGGACTTGTCCCCTGAGTGCTGCTCTGTAGTGGGTCCTGATCCAAGAGTAAGACAGCCTAACCTCACACCTGTCTACCAGATGGGGAACCAAGCCCAGGGCACCAAAAGGCCTTTTAAAGAAGGCTCCTCCTTGTGCCTATACATCTGAGACCCTTAAGTATCTAAGAATGCCTTGATGGGTGGATGAGATGGATGCATGGCCTCCGAGAAATGCTACAGAAAATAGTGCTTGGGAACAAATTCTTGTGGTCCTGAATCTAACCTATACCAAAACCCTGACAATCCTAAAATTCCTAGGAAAGCTTTTCAAATAATAGGATTGTAAACATCTATCACAGAATTCCCCTACCATGTTCTGGTCATATTTTAACCTCTTTATTGGATTATGATACGTGCCTTAGATATCCCCAGGGCAAATATTGTAATCAGTAATCAGTGTCATCTAATTTATGAATAAGACTGACAGGAAATTTCCCAATCACTCACCATGTCTCTACAATTCTGAGATAAGTTCCAGTGGATACCACATTATGACACAGTAAGGAGCTGGTTTGGTTCCCACCTTCATTCAGACCTCTACAGAACTGAGAGAGATATTACTGGCCAAATCACTTCACCTATCTCCGCTGAAATTTTCACATCTGTAAACTAAAGGTGTTAGAAATTTCCAAGTCCTTTTCAACTCCAACATTCTATGATTCCATAAATAAATATTAAATGAAGGGGAAATCTGAGCCAACGATTTGGCCTACCTCAGCACAAATAGTCTTTGAAATGAGAAATATGCAGAACCACAAGGGAAGACAAAAAAAAAAACAACCATTGACAGCATGAAGCTAAATTGAGCCTCTTTTTTTCTATCTTTCCTTCTGTTCTGGCCACTCCTCTAGATTCTCTGAAACCTTCCTTTTTCCACTCCAGCTGATCTGTCCACTTTCCAAATACCCGGAAATGAAACATATATTATTTGTGTGACTACAAAACATGTGTCATTTTGCTGGACTTTTATTTTTTTAATAAGCTGTCTTTATCCTTAAACCTTTTTCATTTTTAACTTCTTTGCATCCTTCCAATAACTGTATGATGAGGATGCAGTAAAAACCGAAGTGTATAATACGAGCAAATGATTCCTTTTAAAAAGCTGACCTGAAGTTCTAGTTTACTAAACCAAAATGACTGGAGTCGGCATATTAGTCCTTTAACCCTTTTACTACATATATACGTGAAAACAATTAAAACTGGGATTTTTTCCAGCATATTATCATTGTCTCTTGCCCCTGGCCTTTTTCTGTCACATTGCAAAGAATGTGCATAGTATCAACTGCAGAGTCTCTCCTGCTTCCATTGTCATCCCCCCTTCCTTTCCTCTTAACAACTGTCATCTTTTTAAGGTTAGCCAACCATGGGCTATCAGACACCAGCCGTGTGGTAAGGCTGCAACAACAGCAACAAACAAAAAGTAAAAAACAAAGGAAAAGGGAGGAAAAAGTTGGGGGGGGGGCGTTTAAAGCTCCTCATAAAATTAAATCTTAGATTTCAATTCTTCCTCATATTTTATTGTCTTTTCTTTTCTTTTTCCTGTGGTAAATGGTAATTAGAGTCAATAATCTTTTGCTGAGAGAGCACCTTGTCTTCACAGTGTTTATATCATCATCATCAAAGATCTGCCTTAAGGCCTTGGCGTGTTAATAATTTAAGGTGTGCACAGCCTAGTTATAGCAGGAAGCCTAGTTATTGAGTTTGTAAACCAGCCGATGATTTATAGGAACACCTTGCGTGAGTCATGCTCATTAAATAAAATACTTCAGTTTAATAAGGAACATGGGGTAAGCAGTTCTTTCCCGTTACAAAGTGAGTGTGCAATTGGAAATTGTTGAGTTTTGTCACTGGGTTCACCAACACTATTTTGTCTTAATTGTGTTGGCAGGACGAGGGAGGGAGGGCTGCACGTCCGTGTACATCGGTAAATGCACGCACAGAGTGTCGACCCTCTCCCTCTCCACCCTGACTGCAAATCTAGAACTTTCTCTTTTCTGAGAAGCTGTATCATAGAAGCCAAATCCTCTGATACAGAGAATGTTAAATCTCTCTCTAAAGGGCTACTAATTAAGAAACCAGAAATGCTCATGGAAATAAAATTACAAGAAAAATCAATATACGGTTGTTAAATGTAGCCTGCATTTAAGAGCCATAACCATATTTTACTGTTAAACACTATGGTTTACTCATTAGGAATGCGTAAGCAGCCTGAGACAGCAAAAGCCAAACATAGCTTTCCGGTCTGTGTTAAAGAAAATGTGTACACAGGGTACACTCTTTCTTTTCAATGTCCCATATCTGAAGCTTTGAAAAATTTTCATTGGATAATGATGTGTACTGTTTCCTAACAAACACCAGTCATGTGACTGGTTGCATTTCTTTTCTACTGAATTAATCAATGTGAGCGTGAAGTTGGCACCGAAAAACGATGAACAAGTAAGCTTCTTTGGTTTCACAGGTTTCCATATAAAGTGAGCTTTGATATTTAGTTGTGCTGATTCTTGGGTGCTCTATAAATCTTTCAAAAAGAAAAAGGAAAGAATGAGGCGAGGCACACTGAACTTTTATCTGTTGCACGCGTTTAAAAAACTCCTCCAATCTCCATATGCAAGTTGTTAACCTTTAGGACATTTCTAAGCAAAACTAAAAAAAAAAAAAACTTGTAAGCAGAATCACTAAAAGAAAATCAATCGCATTCACTTAATATACCAAATATAATCAGTGATTTTTGTCAGCTTTCTTTGAAAAATGAACATATCCTGAAAAAAGAAGATTCCTCTGTGAGGCAGTCCGATGCATGAGTAGTTGTTATTTTGCGGTCTCTGTTTTACCACAGAGAAAATGGCTAATCTGAGTTTCCAATTACAGTGTTGCCATCCCAGGAATCCTACCTGTTTTTAGTCTGATGCTCAGTGTGCACTCACTGTGGACACTGTTTGGGGACGTGGCTTCAGAGCTCAGAAAAGCTGTGAGCTGCGAGCTGCTTTTAACTTCCTCAAGATGGGAGGGCACCAAATAGCCATCCACTTAAGTATCGCCTATCCAGATTGAAATCTAGTTTTACATTTTGCTTTTATAGTAGGTAATACTATATTCCCTTATGGAATAATGCAAAAATCATGCACAATAAACACTGCCATGAGGGAATTTCTGAACAATAATATCAAAACCATAGAGGTATGTCAATGGATTTTGAGTTACACTATGTATCATAAATGACCCAGTTTCCCAAATATAGCCCACTTTATCCAACCACAAAAAATTAACGAGTACTGCCTTGCTCGTTTCTCTTCTAAGACCTATTTTATACTTTTCCTCTCTGTGTGCAGAAATCTTATGCAGAAAACTATAAATAGTTTCAAGTAGAAACACTTTATTCAAAACCTTTTAAATTTCAAGTAGCCTCATGGGCATTTTAATAAGCAATACTAATTACACAGATCAGACTGGAAGCTTCCAGCAGACCAAGAGTAGGTATTTGTATTATTTTCCATATTATATTTAGCAGTGCCATGTAATAAGTTCTTACCCAATAATGATGGCATTAACAGGATCTCACGACTCCTAGGTTTGCTGGCGTTTTCTCTCCATCTAACAGCAGACAGCTCTGGTTTACACACAAGTTTTATAAATTCTGCTTTGATTTCAGAAATGTGTTTTTAACAATAAATCAAATAGCTATGAGTCAATTTTTAAAAAGTGTGTGTATGCGTGCGTGTGTGAGAGAGAGAGAGATCTAATAAACTTACTTTAAGACGAGAAGGCTGAGGCCGTTGAGATGTTAATAAATATATCCAGGATTATATCATTATTGATTATTTTGGTCCTTCTAAGAGTGAAATAGAACTATCATTCTTGGTGTTCCTACAATATGTCTCCTTCCTTTCAGGACCTTGAGGCTCTTTTCCGTTTTGTTTCCACCTGCTCACCTCAGCCTCTGTGAAGAGGGTGACCCCCTCAAAGCAGGGAGCTCCGTATCCACAATGCCTGTGACAATTCACAAAGGGCGAGGTCCCTAAACCCCACTCTGAGAAGGGCTCATGGAATAAAGCCACGTCTCATGTAACTAGCCCTGCTAGAATCCAAGACACCACTTCGCTGTAAGGTGAATAATGCTTGGGTTCCTGGAAATATTTCAGCAGTTTCTGTTCTTGCAGTTCCACTGATAACTATCCCCAAATAAGGGCAAATCATGAGCATTCTGGAAAACATTTGTTTCTCAACCTGACCACCACATTTTCCAGTAAAGCATTTGACATGTGGCCTGAGCCCACATGCCACCTGTCTTTGACGTCAGCGGGGCTTGGCCTTCTTGAAGATGGAGGCAAAGATAGTATTTGCAATGTCTGCTTACAAAATTCAGCTTTTCTCCACTCTGCCACAGATAGGATGATAAGCCCGAGACCTGTAGAACCAGCGCTTTCTTTCGTTGGAGATTCTCCTTGCAGGGCTCTCTCACAAATCTGCATAAATCAGTCCTTAAGGAAACCAGGACCCGCGGAGCTGCTCAGGAGCTGCTCATTCATTACGGTCCTGTCCACCACACCTGTCTGATAGCATCTCAGCTACTCCCTTCAAAGACAACACAGGGCGGTCATTTTTTTAAATGCCTCTGTTCCCATACAGTATCTTTCACTCACAGTGCCAAGTGGCAAGCACAATTGAAAACAGATCGTATATCCATACCCAAAGGTAAATATTTACTAGCTGGCATATACAGACCCTGCCCTAGTTAACTGGTCCCAAAGCAATCATCTAAAAGAGAGAGTCCCACTTATTATGGGTGTGTCATCAGGGTTTTCTAACCTCATACATTTTGCAAGGGGACTTGGGGACGCTGTGGTTGAAAAGAATTACCTTTTTGAGAGCTAAATAGTAGTAACTACCATGCTGGGAATCTTTTCCATCATTCCTGAAGCTGAAACAGCTTTCCTCTCTAGAAATAAAATCAGAGATAGTCTAGGGGAAAACAGTGGTGGGGAGATAAAATCTTGAAAATGGTGCATTAGGAGTCCTATTTTCTTCCCCCTACTCTGTGTGTGGACACTGACTGCTAAGGCTGCTCTCTCAGCCACCCTGACTGTATAGCTGCCTTTTGTGCCTGAGGGTTAGAGGAGATTTCTTTACTGGAGATGCAATCAGCTCTAACCAATCAGTAAGAAGGGTTAATCAGCTGATCGATTGGTCCCCGAGCAGCCAGGACCTGGCTCCTCTCTGACTGGCTCTAGCCTGGCCTTGGGGCAAGAGGTTGGGAACTTTTAATTATCCGCAGCCGCTACTGCACTGATTGAATGGTCAATGGGTTTACTACTGAGGCGGCACTGCTTGAATAATAATAGAAAACAATGTGAACGCTGGTGAGTGCAAACAGAGAGCCAGCAAAGGCACCAGGATGTGAAGAATGCACGTTAAGACGAGTTAATTATCTGGCAGAAACCAAATTTCAAAGGTCTGGAAGATGTTTTATCAAAGTGTGGTAGGTGCTGGGGAGAGAGCAGCAAGATGGCATTTTGTTGTGCTACACGCTGTTGCCCTGGGACAAAGGAGAAGTTGCTTACCCTGGTGGTTAAAAAATGATCACTGGGGGAAATTTGTATTTTGACATTTGCAGGCACTGTCAGGGTTTAATTATTTTTCATTGTGAACTTCCTTTAAAAGAAATAATCTTTCCTAGCTCCACTGAATGTGTTCATTCTGTGTGTTGTAAAGAATAAAGGGAGATTATGTCATACCAAAAAATATAGTGTTTACACGCAGGGCTTTTTTAAAGTCTTACTCAACTTTGTGGTGTATAGACCCTTCCACTTTACCTTCCCCAACAGAATAAATCATTAATCCAATAACTCACTATAATATTCTGATCTCTTCTTTCTGTGATAAAACAGTTCATTCATGGTGGCCCTTTTTTTCCCTTGAAGATAAAACTAACAAGGGCCTCAGAATAAAAATGGTATCTGTGTTCAAATCCTCTGAGGGTGTAACAGTGGAGGCAAATGCCCCAGGAGGGCAAAATAACCAGCCAACAATTCTGTGCCAGCAGGGAGGTTAACAAAAGATGTGAGCAGTATCACACAGCTGCTGAAAAGGATATGTTTGGGGTCAATTAAAAAAAAAAAAAGAACAATTAATTTGACACACAGACCAGAGTTTTGAGGGGTACTGAATAAAGCTGAACTAGAATCCCTTTGGAAGGTATCAGCCGGAATCTTGATCAAGACCCCCAAATTGTCAAAGTCAGACATCGTCCTATTGAAGCAGATTCCATGCTAAAATTTAGCCTTTCTCTAGTGATCTCACATAAACATGGAGTGCTCATCAGGCTCTGCCAGAGTCATTACTATTTATACTCCCATACCCTGGCTGTGTGCAGTCAATTCATAATTGTCCAGTTTTTCTAATTAATCACAAAAGATTTTTGTTTTGCCTGCAGCTAGTTCTGGGGTGACTCACGATGGCAAGCCAAAGCTCATACATCAAACACAGGCCCTTTCTCACTCTGGCCTTCTGCTGGGGAATGCTGCTCTACGCTTCCAGACCAAAGAGGCCCGCACTGCGCATGTGCGGCCCGGGGCAGGGGAGAAGCCGGAGATCTGTCCTCTACTGTGCGACTTGATATTTTTATCTGATGCTTGCATTCTCGGGCCAAATCAAACCCAGATAGCAAGGCCAGGTTTCTAAATTCAGAGCACTGCTACCCTCACTTCTTTCACTCCCTCTCTTCTGTCTTTCCCCTCTTCTTCTTTTTTTAACAGATCGTTCAAGACTGTAGCATTTGCAACAGAGAGATCTGAATATCATTTTTCATATTTTTCAGTCTTTTCAGTGGTGGGTGCTCTATTCTGGAGGCTACAACAAAAGAATGTCATCAGGAAAAAACAAAAACAAAACAGTTTCTGTATTTTATCCCACCCGATCCCTGTAATGACAAGGCAGCAGGAAATATCTATTTAATTTGCAGTTTATCTTATTGAAAGGCACCTGGGTGTGTTTCAGCAGGTGACCTGCTGGGAAGGTGTCTGGTGCAAATAACCTCCAGGATTGCTAGGAAGAAGGCCAGCACCACAGCTGGCCTGAGTCAGGATAGTGACTGCACCTTATACAGATGATCAGAGAGCCTGTTTGGGGAGGAGGCAGGCGGAGGCTGTCCTGTGTAGCCTGCGCTGCATGTGAAGAATTTCAAGGTAAGATTAATCTCATTGGAAAATCTCCTTTGATCACACTTTGTCTGTACTGGCACTGCACCAGCATGGTGACAGAAGAAAAGCATGCTGCAACCTTCAGGGCTCCATCAGATGCTTTGTAGATGTTAGACAACCCCTAGCCACTGATTTTCTATACCGATTAATTTTGCTAGTACCACATATTCATGAATGTTGTTGGTATAATGGTATAGTAGATACATTACAGGCAGCACCAGCGACGCACACTTCCTTGTGTAAGATACCGTTCAAAAGGCCACAGCACTGCCACCTGCCTGTCTCACCAAACTCCACTTGTCCTTTAGGTCTCACTCGATATCACCTCCTGTGGGAAGTCTTCTCTGGTCACTTGTTCCCACCCCATGCCACTTGCCCCTGCTAGACTGTTAGATGTGTCTTTATTGCACTACCGAAAAAACTTACACTGCGTCTGTGCTGCTAACACACATCACACACTAACACCCTTGCCCATGTCCCTGCCTGATTCCTCTGCGTTGCGGTGTTGCCGTGAGCACTATGAGAGGAGGATTCGGCGTGTTTACCCTCAGCTCTCCACCTGCAGCTCACTCAGAACAGAACAGATTTCTCATCAGATAGAAAGGTCACAGTAATTGTGAAGGATGACGATGACTAAACATACCTTTCTACACTTATTTCCCAAGCTACTTACCTTTTTAGGGTTCTGCTAACCTACTCACCCCTCACTGGTGACCTACTGTGTTCAGAGAATTAAGTCTCCCAAGCTAGCCCACATTCTTCACATGCCAGAATCAGCGCTGATGTTTTGTTCATTTCGAATCATAATAACAATAAAAATAAAGAATGCTGTTATTATCTCCTAATTAGGGAAGGTCAGACAAACCAAAATCTGTGTTTTGCCTTTTGGCTTTCTCCCATTCTGAAACTTATTTGCATATATGGAGGGGGACATCAAAGGGACAACTGCTTGTTTGATCTAATTAGTCTTTCTCATTCTTTACTATGAAAACACTGGGGAAGGGGCATTCCAGATTAGATCTCTGTGAGGTAAATTTGTTTTTCAGATAGAAGAACTTATCTTCTTTAACATAAAGGAAGCAAAATTTACAAAGACCCTGTGGTCACTGGGCCTTTGAACATCATATTAATTCATAAAATTTTATTGAGAACTTGCCATGAGCCAGCATATGATGGGCACCCACAACGAACAGAACAGGCATGGCTCCTGTCATTCACGCAACCGACACCAAGCTTGCTGGTTTTCTGGGCAGACTCACCTACACGGGCTATTACAGATCTGATGGGGATCATAAAAGGGTGATCACAGAGTGTCATGGAAACTTGCAATTGAGCTATTGTGGTTTGGGGTCGGGTATCTCACAAGACTTGAATGCAGAAGTTCCCTTTAAACTGAGTCAAGAAAAAAATGACTAGACTAGAAGTGCTCCAAGCAGGTGAAAACGAACGAGCTTTACTCCTTTCTCAAGTACGCAGAAGGATATCTGTAGCTGGGACCAGAAGGGAATGGAAAGCCAGTTTCCAGAGACTAGAGAGTCGCTGGGATCAGTAAATGGAGCACCTTGTAAACCATAGTGAAGACTTTTAAGTTTTGTCCTAAGAACAGCGGGAAAACATCAAAGAAGGGTTTTAAAGAGGTGTGTTAAAGACTCAAGTTTATTTTCTACAGAGCACTCTGGTTGTGGTTGTGGAGAATGACAGAGATCAGGTTGGAAAGTGAGGGAGTAACTAGGAAATCCCTGCAGAGAAGTCCTGGTGAGAAGTGATGGCAGCCTGGCCTGGGACTGTGACCCTGAGGATAGAGAGAAGTGAACGGGTTTTACAGATACTGAGGAGTTCGAAGAAAATGAAGGGAAAATGAATAGTGAGGTTTCCCTGAAGAAATACTAGGAGTAGTTTCTTCTGCATTTCAAGCACTAAAGTCCGCTTTATCTAGTGTTCCTAAAGCCAACAAGCCTGAAACTTAATTTAGGAAAAATAAATTAGGAGTGAAACTGAGGCACACCATTGTTGTTGACCGGAACACCAGGCTTCCTGACTAGAAATATTTTCTTCTTTACCCAACATCTCTTGGTAATATGAAACTACAGTTGGCCCTGAAACAACTGAAGGTTAGGGATGCCAACCTTCACAAAACTGAAAATCCTTGTATAACTTTTGACTTCACAAAAACTAAACCACTAATAGCCTGTTGTTGACTGGAAGCCTTATCAATCACATACCGTCCATTAACACATATATTGTATGTTATATGTGTGTATTATATACTATATTCTTACAATAAAGTAAGCAAGAGAAAAGAAAATGTTATTAAGAAAATCATAAGGAAAATACAGCAGCGCAGCCAAACTTTTGGAGTCTCTGGGCCACACTAGAAGGAGAGTTGTCTTGGGCCACATATTACATACATTGCGACACGTAATCACAAAAAAAATCCATAATATTTTAAGTAAATTTACAATTTTGTGTTGAGCCACATTCGCAACCCTCCTGCGTTTCATGTGGCCCACAGGACACAGATTGGACACCTCTGATTTACAGTATTATATGTATTTATTGAAAAAAAATTGTGTATAAATGGACCTGCTCAGCTCAAACCCAGATCATGCAAGGGTCAACTGTACACATTCACACATATCTGGCGCCAAAAAAGGTCTTATGCAGTAATCTGGATTTCCTCCATAATCCTGAACCATACCCACTCTATCACCTACCAAAATGTGGGACTGTTTCCCCCACCTTTCCTTCATTTAGGTTCAGCTAATATCTGACTGATGTTGTTAAAGGCCAGTCTCTTCTCCAGACTTATACTTTCTCCCTTGTTAAAATGGAGCAAACTGGAAATGATATCTATTTAGTCCTCTGTAAGTGGCACGAGAAGCTGTAGGAACAGCATTAAATAAATTGAACCCCTCAGAACACCAGCACCCTCTAGCCACAGAAAATTCTTATCAGAGAGTGGGTCAGTGGTTCTGTCTTTCTCCACCCTCACCTTAGAGACTACAACAATAACTTTATTTTAGGGGGGTTTTTTTGGAGGCAGGCCAAAGAAGTCTACTCAATAAATGGTGTTGGGAAAATGGGACAGACCTGTGCAGAAAAATGAAACCAGACCACCCCTCACTCCACACACTAGAACAAATTCAAACTGGACCAAAGACCCAAATGTCAGACCCAAAACCATAAAAGCCCTAAAAGAAAACATAGGCAGCAAAATCCCGGACACTGTGCACAGCAATATTTTTTCTGATATTCCTCCTCAGACAAGGGAAACAAAAGAAAAAATAAACAAATAGGACTACATCAAACCAAAAAGTATGTGTGTGTGTTTCTTTTTAGTTATATTTTATTGATCATGCTATTGTAGTTGCCCCAATTTTCCCCCCTTGCCCCACTCACCCAGCACCCTCCCTCTCTCAGGCAATCCCTACACCATTGTTCATGTCCATGGGTCATGGGTATAGACTCTCTGGCTACTCCATTTCCTATGTACTTTACATCCCCATGACTATTCTGTACCTACCTATTTGTACTTATTAATCCCCTCACCTCTTCATCCATTCCCCCCACAACCCCCTCTCATCCGGCAGCCATCAAAACGCTCTCCATATCCATGATTCTGTCTCCACTCTTCTTGTTTGCTGTTTGTTTTTTAGATTCAATTGTTGATAGGTATATATTTATTGCCATTTTATTCTTCATAATTTTGATCTTCTTTTTCTTAAATAAGTCCCTTTAACATTTCATATAATAATGGTTTGATGATGATGAACTCCTTTAGTTTTTTCTTGTCTGGGAAGGTCTTTACCTGCCCTTCAATTCTAAATGATATCTTTGCTGGGTAGAGCAATCTTGGTGTAGGTCCCTGCTTTTCAATGACTTTGAATATTTCTTACCAATCCCTTCTGGCCTGCAAAGTTCTTTTGAGAAATCACCTGACAGTCTTATGGGAACTCCCCTGTAGGTAACTAACTGCTTTTCTCTCACTGCTTTTAAGGTTCTCTCTTTATCTTTAACCTTTGGCATTTTAATTATGATGTATCTTGGCATGGACCTCTTTACATCCATCTTGCTTGGAAAACTCTGTGCTTCCTAGACTTGCACATCTATTTCTTTCACCAAATTAGAGAAGTTTTCTTTCATAATTTTTTCAAATAGATTTTGATTTCTTACTCTTTCTCTTCCTCTCTTGGCACACCTATGATATGAATATTGGACCTCTTAAAGTTGTCCCAGAGGCTGCTTACACTATTCTTGTTTTTTTTAATTCTTTTTTCTTCTTATTATTCTGATTGGTTGTTTTCTGCTTCCTTATGTTCCAAATCATTGACTTCATTCTCAGCTTTATCCACTCTGCTGTTGTTTCCCTGCACATTGCTCTTTACGTCAGTTAGTGTATTCTTCATTTCTGACTGGACCTTTTTTATGCTGTCCATGTCCTCTCTAAGTTCCTTGAGCACCCTAATAACCTGTGTTTTGAACTCTGCATCTGATAGATGCATTTTGTTTAGTTCTTTTTCTAGAGTTTTGATCTATTCTTTCATTTGTCTCCTCCAAATTTCCTTGTCTCCTTATTTTGAAAGCCTCCTTGTATGTTGGTTCTATGTATTAGGTAGAGCTGCTTTGACTCCATATCTTTCCAATGTGGCCTAATGTAGTAGGTGTCCTGTAGGGTCCAGCAGCACAGCCTCACCTATCACTTAAGCTGGGCACTCGCGTTGCACCCTTCGTATGGATTGACTACACGCTCTTCTTGTAGTGGAGTCTTGATTACTATTGGCAGGTCAATGGGAGGGATTTACCCAGGCCAGTCAGCTGCAAGGATTGGCTGTGATCACATACCACCAACTTCCACCCTCTGTGGAGTATCAGCTGTGCAAGTGCAGGATGGTGGTGTTCCTATGTGGTCTGTAGCTGACCACTGGATACGCAGGCCCTGGGGTTTCCTGGGTGGTGCGGACCAAGGTCAGCTCCCACCTGGGTTTTCCTGGGGCCACCCTGAGCTATAAAGTAACCTGAGATGGCTGCTACTTGTGCTGGGCTTGGAGATTCCTAGGTGAAGCCAGGCTGTGAATCTAAGCTGGCTACTGCTATGCAGGCCTGGGGCTCCCTGAGGCCTGCTGTGGCTTGTTTGAGAGGATTTAGGGACTTGTGAAGCATGAGCTAAGACCAGCCATTCATATGGAAAAGCAGCTAGTATGGTCCCCCAAACTGGGTGGGATGGAGTCTCTGGGGATCTGCAGGGTGGGGCAGACAGTGTTAGCCAGGTTGATGGAGTCTCAGATATGGCACTAGCCTGCTGACTCTGTGACTGTGGGGGGAAGATTCAGATAAGGGACAATGGCCTCTGCCTGCCTTTCTGTCTGGGAAGAAGCTGTCCCCCAGCTCTCGCTTTGATGCCAGACACTTCAGTTCCTCCCTGTGTGCCACTGGTGTTTTTCAAGCTGCTACCCTGGTGTCTGGAGCACAGAGGGAGTGAGTCTGAGTAAGTCCGTGTATGGGTTCTTTAAAAGGAGTTGCCTGGACTCCAGAAGTTTCGTCTACTGACTCAATTCCTACTGGTTTTTGCAGGCTGAAGTTGTGGGGATTTATCTTCCTGCCATTGGATCCCTGGGCTGGGGATTCCTGGTGGGGGCTGGGACTCCTCATTCCTGAGACAGCCCTCCCAAATTTTTATCCACCACACGTGGATGCGGGACCAGCCCATTCTGTGTCTCTACCCTTCCTACCAGTCTGGATGGATGTGGTTTCCTTAATTCCATAGTTGTCAGACTTCCATTCAACTCGATTTCTGACAGTTCTCAGTGATGATTTTCTATATTTTAGTTGTAATTTTGATGTGGTTATGCGAGGAGGTGAGCCGTGTTTACCTATGCCACCATCTTGACGAGAAATCCTCCAACAATAACTTCTGAACTGAGGAAATTACTGATGGCAGAGAATGCCTGATGACAAGTGGCCCTCAGAATATAATCACCAAGAAAAGGAATTTTGAATCTATTTGAAAATTATAGAACCAAAAAATATGTTATTTGAGACCAAAAGTAAGTCAGAAATTAAAAATATCAACAGCAAGAACATTTTATGTCAATAACCAAAATTATTCTAAGTACGGGTAGGTATTGTATCAAGTTTCTGATGTCATTTTTTACTTATTTATAATATCCTAAACAACCAACTTCTCCTTCCCCAGGAAAAGATTCTGGATTCTGAGTATGAGCCTTTTTTCCTAATGAAGAAAAGCTACACAAGTGACTTTTTATCTGATGCTTATATAATAGGGGTCTTGATGCTAATAACCGGCACTCTCCCAGATAGCTGGATAAAGCCCCTTCATCCCCCTCTGAAGGAGTTTTCAAAATTAAAAGAGGATAACTTCACTTTAAAAGAGCCATTTGTAATGAAAAAAAGAAATCTCTGTGCAGTAGAAGATGCCTGAACCCAACCTATCCCTTCCTTCATTGAACTGAGGTAGTATATATGGAAAAACAAAGTCCCAAATCATCAAAAGAATTTGCATGAAGTCTTCAAGCCTATTCAAGAAGGGTTAAACTCTAGGGTAAATATAAGTACCCATGCCTGGGGCAGGGCGAGAAGATGATGGAGGAAAATCTTCTTAGCTTCACTGTTGGACTTCAGACCAAAAATTTAGAAAGGAGGCAAGATAGGAAACCATTTAGGATTTGATTGGAGAGAAATTTTTGTAGGAGCATAGGCATGCTTCTTTTCCTATCACTAAAAGCATTCCTTATTTTCCTTCTTTTTTTTTAATTTTAAGATTTTATTTATGTATTTTTAGAGAGAGAGGAAGGGAGGGAGAAAGAGAGGCAGAGAAACACTGATGTGTGAGAGAAACATTGATTACATTGATCTGTTGCCTCTCACACACCCCCAGGGGACCTGGCCTGCAACTCAGTCATGTGCCCTGACCAGGAATCGAATCAGAAACCTTTTTGGTTCACAGGCCAGCACTCAGTCCACTGAGCCACACCAGCTAGACCCTATTTTTCTTCTAATTCCAATTCCAATCCTACCTCTCATGTAGGATCTGCTTCCAGCTTCTCTCCCATGGGTTGGAACCTGACCTGGGAAAATCTCACTTGTCCTGGTTGGCAAAGGTCCTAGAAAGCCTCAGGTCTAGTCCCTTGTCTGATCTCAGTACCTGAGTGCACACGGCTGGGCTTAGCTAAGTACTGGGCTCTGGATTCTAGTCCTAATTCTGAAACCATAAGTAGAGTTTGAGGAGGAGGCAGCCATTCTTTCTGGAGCTTCCCTCATTTAAGTGGAACCTCAGCCTCCTTCCTCCAGGCTGATGGACCAGGAGAGCAGAGTGAGAGCTGGGACAGGCCCTCTCACTAGCCTCACGACCTTTTCACAATGTCCAAGGACACATGACTCGCTCTGGAACAGAAGTCAAATGTACAATGGGGTCATGTTTTTCTCTGGCTTTCAGTAAGGACAAGCACAGGTTTCAAAGAGTGCTGTGATGACTAAACACCATTGAGCGGAAGGACAGAAAGGTGCCATTTTTCCATCCTCCCTCCTTCTTCCCCTTTGCTGCCATTTTTGTTACTACCTTCACTTGGAGAGTTTTAGTCAAAGGGAAGATATTTTCATGGGTTCAAGTACTTGATCTATTTGTAAAGCCCCCCAAAATAAAAATCTGTGCCAAAAACAACCTCAAAAGCTTGCTCTTTGAATGAGTCTTTTCCCAGAAAAGATAGTAGAAATTAAAACTACAACCCAAATCAAAAAGCAGTATCTCATTTAAATTTTGCCCCCTCCTGTAACTCTTAAGGAGTTACAGATGAACCCGGCTAAGGCAGGAACCTGGAAATTCAAGTCACTTCAGTTCAGACCCTGCAGTTTTTCATCCTTTGGCTAAAGCTACAATTACAGAGACGGCTCTCAATCACTCGAGTTCTGGAAGTAAGTTGCCGGGTGAAGTGTGAATGGATCTATTACTGAGCCTCTGCTCTTCAGAGACTGAGAGAAGTGGATTGAGGTGGAGTTTTTGCTGATTTATAAGCATTAAATCAGATGAGGATAATGGGCAATATGCCTATCTTTCTTATAACACCATATGAACAGCGATTATTCTCCAATACCTGGAGGAGTATCTCACAACATGCAGGTAATATAAGCAGCAGGAAAGGAGGTTGAAAGTGACTTTCTGTCATCCCCACATTAGTAGAACGGTAAGATGAATGTTGCATCTTAAAATGCCTAGCATTTTTTTGCCTGCTATTATTAACCTTGCATGCTTCTAAGCAGCACGGGGTCTTGAAGAAAAGGTTATAACAAGTGGATATTTCAGAGCAGAGATTGCTATCCAAGGTAGGCGGAATTGTATGTGCTTCCTTTAACCTTCCTTTGTGCTTGAAGTCCACTATTTTGATGCAGCCGTTTCTTTTCAGTTATCGAAACTTCACAAACACAGCAGCTAAGTGTAGTTGGGTTCAGCACACTGTTAGAATCAAATAAAGTGCCTTAAATGATTAAACCGACACTCCACTGAGAAGGTTGGGATGTTTCCCTCTGGAAAAGTGCTGACTGCCTTGTCTGCAGTGCCAGCTCCAAATATCACAGGGGGTTTCATGTTTTACAGCATCCTTTCTCTCTTGGTTTGGGTCCTATACTCTGATTTTCGTTTTTGTTAGGCTGAAGAGGATATATTTTATCATAATGACTTCATATCCAATGTGTACAGGCCAACACAAACAGGGTATTACAAGTTAAAGAACTGTACCTCAGGCACCATTTTATTAGAACTAGTGTTTACATCAAACAATACATCCTAAGTACTTTATATTAAGCGTGGACAAATCATTTGCCTGAGGATTAGGTGTTGTGCCATTGAAATGTAATCCTTCTGTTGATTTTTTTCTTAACTGCCAAACCAAACATGGTCAAAGAAGTAACTGTAAAAATGGAAACAGTAGCAATCTTATTCTACATTTCAAGCATAAAATAAAAACTAAAGCCAAAACAAGTGTACTACAGCAATGTAAATTGAAGCGTTTCATTCAAGCGCACACCTGTTACTATGATGTCTGATATCTGTCCCTCAGTTTGCTGGAATGTACCAATTATGTTTTGTTCTCAAAGAATATAAGGGTGAAAAGAGAAAGCAGTGCCCAGTAGAGTCAAACATGACCTCTTAAATTACCCCCAGCCTCATACACTCGACTCTTTATCTCCACTCATCCCCATCCCTGAAAGGGCTGACAGGAGGGGGAAAGTCCTGGAGTGCAAGACCACTGTGACAGTTGATTTTGCTCTCTCAGGCCAGGACCATATATTTTAGGATACTGTTAAAATAATATGTAAATAAACATCAGGGTTATTTTTTTAACTAAAGATATTTTTTGTATGGCATCTGAGACAATATCCTATGGAGTTCTTCTTATAGACAAGGACGCTTGTTTTTTTTAAAAAGTTCAAGTGAACTTTTAAAGTAAATTCTTGCCTTATTCTACATTCTATAAATGAAAATTTGCCAAGTACAGAGAACATATCAATTAGCATAATATGATGGTTACAAGTGGTTAAGAATGAGGTCAAGCATCCTGAGTTAGAATCTTTGTTCTGCCACCTGCTAGCTGTTTAATCCTGGGCAACTTACTTAATATCTCAAGCCCTTAATATCGCAAGTTTCCTGTAAAATGGGTTACATGAAAAAAACCTCATAGGATTACATGAGTATTAAATGAGATCACCAGGAAAAAGGACTCCTAGTCTTTTCCCTTCACTTAGCATTAGCTGTAGGGCTGCATTAGAGGCTCTGCGTCCTGTCTTCAGCTCTCTCTGTGCTCCCAGACTGTTTTTCCATCAGAGCAGAAATTGTGTGCAGAAGAACCCTGATCAGAGGAGGAAATACCTGAGCTGGCAGGAGCTCTTGTTAACAGGTTACCTTAAAGACCCAAAAAAGTAACTTCTCTTCTAGCCTAATTATAACACAGGTGCTTCTCTCTGGATCCATCTGCTTTAAAACCATGCCACCTTCACAGGTGTACTAAGCAGAAACACAGGACTGGTACCATCAGTGGACCCTCCGCAGACTGAACTATAGAAAGAGTATGACAATTAATACCTTTCATATAGTACTTTTTTTAATTGAGCAAAGATGACAATCCTAAAGGATAATTCTAAAGGGTCACAAATAATCAAATTGAATACTTAGGCAAGTTACTAAATGCTTTCTCGGGTTCATTAACTCACTGAGCACAACCTTTTACTGATTGCCTAATACATGATAGGCATTGTACTTGGTACTAGAGTTGCAAAGCCTGAGGGAACAGATAAGTAAATCCACTCAATCAATTGTTTGTGCATGCACGTGCAAATTCATTTAGTTAACTAGCATTTATGTGCCAATCACTGTGCCAGACTCTGGGGATACACCAGTAAATGGAGACAGATGCAGTCCCCTGCCTGTAAATCCTTGGTCTGCGGCTTTCTGAAAGTGACCAACACCAATACTCACTAAATACTTACTACTTGAGAAATGACGGAAAGCCTCTTAATCCGTAATATCCAGATCTTATTATTGCTGCACAGCTTTAATCCAACTGAGTCACAAACCACAGTAAACATATCGAGAACATGGACCCCCCCTTCTCAGTCTGCTGTTGACAGATTCATTTTCGTGCCTATGCTGCAATATCTGATTAAAAACATAAAGGGGAGGGGTCTTCATTTTGAAGATTCTCGAAGCACTCAAAGTGAAGAAACTGGACAGTAGTTTCTAAGCCCAGTCTTCCTGAATATATTTCTATTTTTGAAAAGAAAAGGAAGTACACGAAAGCTCAACGAGTAGGGTGTCTTCCCCACAGAACTGCCTAGAAATGTTAAAAACCAAGTCTTATCACCTGCATATTTTCCTGCACAAAGTATAGTAAAATCAACTGGTGTGAGTGATATAAAGGGGGTGAGGTGAGGGCCCTCCTCCCTCTAATTGTTAGTGTGGAAACATTCTGGAGCGCTCTTCCCCTTTCCTGCTTCCAAACTGCCTTGTTTGTGATTCCAGGTGAGTCACTTCCTCTCTCGTGCCCCATTCAGTCTGGGCTGAACTGAGGAGAATACTTTACACCAGTTTTGTGGTATTTGGGAGAGAAGAATTTGCACACATTTTTATGGACCATAATGAGTCTTCAAGAACCCTTCATTTATTTAAAAAATAACAATAATAAATGTCTCTAAGCTAGAGCGCAGAAGCATTCATGATTCTCATAGCTCCCTTAGATTTACATGTGTATTTCTAAATGTAGAGCTAATTTCTTTCACACTCAGTTTTCAACATCTTTTAGAGTAGCAGTTTCATAATGAAAGCATTTATTTGAAGGATATACCAATCATTAATAAATTAATTCCTCTAACTAGTGCTCTAAAAGAATATATAAATATATATTTGAATATATAAAACTTTATTAAGCTAAATAAAAATCAGAAATATTACAGAGTTATTTTAAATGCAAACCTTGCCTACCACCTTTGCCACAATCTTGACTCTTTTGTAGATGAATTTCCTGCATTCAGCTCTAGAAGGCTCAATATAGAGAACATCTGTTGTTCTTAACCTTAGATTTCTCCAACCATTTTCTACAAGAGAAACAGTATCATAATGAACATCATATAGTATGTTTCCTTTACACAGATAAGAGAACTTCCTAGTATTAATCTCCCATTGAGCTCTCCTAAATGTCACTAATCATTTAGGAAATAGATTTGTATATGTAGCTCTCAAATATACACCTCGTTATCCAGAAATCTGATACGCTGAAATGTACTAATATAGAATTTACAAACTAGATAGCTAACTCAATACACATAATCCCAAAACTGATCTTACATAATTTCAAGTCTGTTCAGTCATATATTCCAGTAAGTATGCCACACCCCTAGCTTCATTTACTGACACAATTAGGCTCAACCTCTGCAGTATTTCTGCATTTTATCCCGTCTAGAGGAGCCTGCTCATTCTCATGCAGTCGCCTCCTTGTTGTTTTGCGTAACAAGCTCTGAGTAATCAAAAGGAGTTGCACATTTGCTCCCAATGGAAAATAATGAAGTGTCAATTTGTTAGGAACAAATGACTCTTCAATCCAATGCAACTGTTCATTTAAGAAACTTTTTTACTTTCCTAGGAAAGAGAGGTGAAACACTAGCAGGTAATTTAATGGTTTGAAATATCAAATGTGATTTTAATGTACATAAATTCAGTTTTATAGTGAAACCGTATAGGCTTTGCTACATACAAATTCTTGTTAGAGAAATGTTTAGAAGTCCATCTGTTCTACAAGGGGCTTGCACCTGCGATCCATCAGACAACACAGACTTTGAAGTTTTATTCTAGCACAACTTACAAATTAATCCCTCCCTCCTCTGCACTACTCTGGTATTTGTATAAATTTCAATTTATGATTTTGCTACTATGTTTGTTTTCTTGCCTGTCTCCTTTGATGGACTGCGAGCTGCTTGAGCGAAGCTGTCGTGGCTTATCTTCGTACCTCCAGAGCCCGGTGTTTCACACACAGCAAACTCTAGAGCCAGCTACTGTTCGGGGTACTACCCTCATGGAGGCGTCACCTATCCACTGCTCAATAAAACATGGTAAGAGGGCCAAATTACATTTATTCCTGCCCTTGATGCTGCCATTTCATCATTCTTTCAACTTTATTTTTACCGGCTTATGTCTGAGTTCATCCGTACATTTACCAAGTTTCATCCTTTTGCAAGGATACCTGGTGACTTGAAGGCCCTTTGCCAGAGATATGTAAAAGAGGTAGAGAATCCAGTCAGAACCAGGAAAAGAGTGCCCAGCTGCCGATGGCCTCAGAGCCCTGTTGGGGGAGAGCGTTCTGAGAGAGTTTAACCCACTGGTCCTCATAACATTCTTGGGTAAACCAAAAATAGTATCCTGAGGCACAGCATTCCCTGTCCTGCGGACTAGCCTATGTGTCCGAAGTCCCATGGGGGAAACTCCAGCACTTTCCTCTCTCACCTCTGACTCACTTTCTAGGCTGAGCAAGTTGCCAGCCTTCTGCCTCCTGTTTCTTCCCCTGTGCAATGGGAAGAACGATAACCCATCAGTGGGAATGACGGCGATGATTGCCACGGCCAGCATCAATCACTGAAATGCAGACAAGATGATAGCAATTTTGTTAATCCCGTAGTGCCACAAAGAATAATTTTTAAAGAGGCCAAGTTGAAAGGAATAACATGGTAAATCCTTTCTTTCTCCCAAGACAACCCTTATGTTTGTTTCTGCCACTCCTCTGTTTCAAGGCTCAGCTATCTTGGGTCCCTTTTGAGAACATATCTCTTTTGACAAGCCAAGAACATTCAGGAGTGCAATTATCCCCACTGTGTGAAAACAGCGTAACAGAATGACAGATGGAGGAAGACCTCTTAGCTCACCTGGATTTTACATATGAATCAACTGAGAGTGGTAAAGGTTACCTGCTTTAGGAAGAGCACATGACTAATTAGTGCTGAGCTAGGAGGAATGATACCATTCTTAAGTTATTTACAGGAACCTTTCTCCTACTTCCTCTAAGGTAGAAAACTGAAGTAACCTTTCTGAAAAGTAATTTAGGCAGTCTTTTTCAATAATCTTAAATATAAACATATAAATTGAACCAGAAATTCCACTCCTAGGAATTTGCTGTAAGAAAGTGACCAGAGAAATGCATGATAATTTATCCACAAAGATTTTCACAGCGCGGTAATTTATGGTAAGAGAAAAAAAGGAAAGCAATATAAAGGTACAATAATAATGGGCTGATTAAATTTTTAAATGCTAGATATACGCAGAAAAAACTATTCACGTCCTAAAAATTGCACATGCTAGATGAAAAGGGAAGGCAGCAAACGATGTGTACATAGACTCAAACCACATAAAATATCTGAAGGGATGTGAAGAATTGCCCAGGTGACCATGATACCAGATCAGGAAAGCTAGACCGAAGGTTGTCATAAATACAGCATCTTTTAGGGACTTTAAAAAGCCTTAACTTTATGTACACTCATTTTTTTAACATTTAAGCTAAAGTCACCAACTGGAAGGAGATGTTATAACAATGATGGGAAAGGGGATAAACTAGAGGTCAGGAATGAGAATTAGTGGATAAAAGGGGAGTGGTGAGAAGGGTGTAGCCTAAAATCAGAATCCAGATAGAGATAAGAGTGGAATTGGGTGGAGCTCTGAAGATGAATAAGAGATGCCTGATAAACTCTGACCCAGCCAATTTCATAATGAGACACCTAAGAGATAACAGGGCCAGGTGGAAACCAGAGCTAAAAATGGGAGTTAAAAGTTCAAGGACGATACAGTATATCCAGGATTTAACAAAAGAGGTGAAACTAAAGAGATTACCAAGAGGGAGTAATTGAAAATTTGATTGATTAGAAATCAATTAGGAAAAGGCATTCTTTGCCAGGGATTCTCAGTGTCACCGCTTGGAATTACTATTACGGTAATTTTATATCTCCATAGCAGTATAATTAATGAAGTAAGTAATTCTTAACCAACGTATGATGTCCCAACCTTTTTCCTTTTCTTACCCAGCACAATGTCATGAAAAATATATATAAGCTAATGGAGTCAGACATATTCAGACTCAGATCCTAACTAGTCTTCCTGAGACTCAGTTTCCTCATCCACTAAATGGGGAGTAATAATAACCTACCACAGAAGATTATCAAAAGAACAAAGTGAATTAAGATATATAAAGTGCCTAGCTCATAATAGGTTTTCAGTAAATATTTACTTCTTCTCATCCACCTCTCTGTCCCACTGGCTGGCAATAAGGGTAAAAATAGAGTCCAGCAAAGAGAGGAAATAAGGCCACCAAGCTTATCCTATCTCCAGCTGGGTTTTATAATCACCGTGGTTTTAATCCCAATGCACTTGAATCTTGGCTGATTTCTTTCCTCCTGGCAAAGGCTGCCTACCGTCTCACATTGTACCCAACCGGCTCTACCACTCCAAATGGATCCGTTGGTCTTACCTAAGGTTTTACTTTCTAGAGAAGAGCCAGGGGATTAGTTGTGCTTGTCGGTAATATCTGTGTCTTCCTGACACTCCCACTTACTGATTCTAGAATATATACATCTCACACTAGTGACTATAACACAATAATCAGCCCACCCCCCAATTTTTCACCATTCTATGTACCCACTACTCACTCACCCCACAATGTCCCAGAGTGACCCCAAGGCTTTACCAAACTCTCTGGATCTATACCAGACATACTCCATGCACTATCTATATTTTTTAGCATGGCTATCTGACAAAGGCCACTTCAGGCTGTGTTCCCAATTAGTTTCTTTGAAACACTAGCCAGTGTAAGAAACATCAGTTCACAGATTTCCAGCTTAGAAGAAAATTTTGTCACAAGATTCTGCTAAGAAAGTATTTCATTCTGCCTGCTATATTCTGACTGCTACAAAGTTCTTTTTTAATGAATTGAAATCTATTCACCCATAACTTGCCTTGACTCATGTAAAACAAGCTTAAAATTTCTTCTTTTCTTTCATCTGCTCTATAGGCAGTAATAGATTCACAATAAATGGGCTTATTATTCATTTTCATAGTCTATACCTCTACCAGAAGTATGTTCCACAGGTAAAAATACTCGATAATAAAATGCCTATTCCTTATGAGCTCAGAAAACTTCCATACCCAAAATATCTGCAAGATGACTTCTAAAGAGCAAATCAAAATGGGAAAAGAAATAATGGCCAATATCAAAAGCAAAATAAGAACAAAGACTAGGAACTTCATTACTTGTTTTTTTCCTCCTTCTTATATGTGGATATTTTCACTTGAGAAATTCTCTCAGACATAAATGGTAAGCGAGGTTGCCATCATTCAATAGTGAACACTGATTCTATGTAGAAAAGAGGCAGCAGCTAGATGCTTTTCCAAGTAGTAGGGTAACCTTGGCAGAAAAACCTTCAGTCCACGAAATGTACTCCAAAAATAGATATTTTATAATTGTATCAGTATTGCTAATATTAATATTTTTATGTGTATAGTAGTTTATATTTTTTTAAGTACTTTCATAGCCAATATCCCATCAGATGGGTCATCAGAAAAAGAAATTAAAGCAAGTATTATTAACACCATATTTCAGATTAGAACCCTAAAGCCTAGGGGTAAATAACACACCCAAAATTAGAACTTAGAAAATTCATTGTTATTCTTCATGGAATCAATGTGTACTTTTTTGCTTTCCAGTTTTAGTGAGACATAATTAGCATACAGCACTACGCAAGTATAAGTTTCAGGTGTACAGCATAATGATTTGACTTATGTACATCATGAAATTATTACCATAACAAATTTGTTTAACATCCATTATCTCATGTAGATACAAAAAGAAAAAGAAAAATTTTTGTCCTTGTGATGACGACTCAGAATCTACTCTCTTAATAACTTTCTATATGTGATACAGCAGTGTTGTACATTACATCCCTACTCTTTATTTAACGTATAACTGGAAGTTTGTACCTTTGACTACATTCATTCATTCATTCCTCCTCTCACCCACTGCCTCTTGTAATCTTTTTTCTTTTTTTTTTTTGAGATTCCACATATAAGTGAGATCATACAGTATTTGTCTACCTGACTTATCTCACTTAGCATAATGCCCTGAGCATCCACCATGTTGTTGAAAATGACAGGATTACCTCTTTTTTATGGCTAAATAATTCTTCATTTGATAATTCTTTATATATGTATATAAAACATCTTCTTTATCCATTATCCATGCATCCATCAACAGACACTTTGGTTGTTTCCATGTCTTAGCTATTGTTAATAATGCTGCTAAAGATGGGGGTGCAGATATCCCTTCAATATAGTGTTTTCGTTGACTTTGGGTATATTTCCAGAAGTGGAATTACTGGATCACTATGTGGTTTTATTTCAGAACCTAAATTAGTGGATCTCTTGAGGAAGTCACCAGTTCTAAAATTCTCCAGGTGTTATGACCTTAACTGTGTCCTACAAAATTTATATGCTGCCCTGGCTGGTGTGGCTCAGTGGACTGAGCTCTGGTCTGCAAATCAAAATGTCCCTGGTTCGATTCCCAGTCAGGGCACATGCCTGGGCTGCGGACCAGGTCCCCAGTTGGGGGCGTGAGTGTGAGAGGCAACTAATCTATGTATCTCTCATGAACTGATGTTTCTCACCCTTTTTTTCCCTCCCTTCCCCTCTCTCTAAAAATAAACTAAATAAATAAAACAAAAATTTGTATGCTGAAGTTCTAATCACTAGCATCTCAGAATGTGACTATATTTGGAGGTAGGATCTTTAAAGAGATAATTAAGGTTAAATTAGGTCATTGGATGGACCCAAAACTAATCTGACTGATGTCTTAATAAGAAGAGGAGATTAGCTATAGCTGGTGTGGCTCAGTGGATTGAGTGCCAGCCTGTGAACCAAAATGTCCCCAGTTCAACTCCCAGTCAGGACACATGCCTGGGTTGCAAGCTGGGTCTCCAGTTGGGGGGCATGCAAGAGGTAGCCAATCAAAGCATCTCTTGCACATCAATGTTTTCTTCTGTTTCTCCTTCTCTTCCCCTCTCTCTAAAAGTAAACAAATGAAATCTTTAAAAACAACAATAAAATAGCTTTTGAAAAAAAGAAGAGGAGATTAGAACACAAACACATCAAGAAGGTGGCATCCACAAACCAAGGAAAGAGGCCTCAGAAGTAAGTAATTCTGCCAGTATCTTTATCTCTGACTTCCAGCCTCCAGAACTCCGAGAAAATAAATTTCGGTAATTTAAGCCACCCAATCTCTAGTACTTTGTTACGGCAGCCTGAAACAAAATAATACACCAGATATTATTGATTCCAAGCTCTCTATGGATGTAAAGATTCTCATTGGTATCATTTCATCCTGTAAGTTATAACATCACCAGCCAGCACCCTGAAACCGGTACATTTTTGTTATGATCTAGAGATATCAGAGGGATAGCAGGTCTGTGACACTTGTCAGTCTGCCATGCTCCCCAGTGTTGGGTATGGGCACATTCATGACTTCTGACTTCACCCCATCTTCCTGGAGCTCATACTTCACCAACAAGCTGAAAGGCCAAGTAGGTGTCAGTGAGGCACTGGGATGGTTTCTTACAAGAAACCCCAACCTCTAAAACAAGTCGTAAGTGCAAATCTGTGTAATGGATAGTAGTGAGAGAGAGCCAAGTGTAACATTTCAGTCTGCTATTTTTTTAATAGAGCAATCATATGCTACACTGGGGTCTGTGGCAGCAGAACCAAGCCTTTAGGATCTATCAAATCACATGATTTAAGATGATCATCGTACAGCCTAGTATTCAGGCACATCAGAGCATCTGAACTATTTTCTTCCAAAACTCAATTGCAGACACAGATGTTCTTTTTCAACAACAAAAATAAAAATGTTAGATATACTGATCAAATACCTGGTGCAAAGGAATAAAAGCATCCTGAGTCCTTCCACTTGGCATTCACCATACTTCCTAAGCTCTCCTAACTAAATGCTGGGCTTACATTCAAACTTTTTACATTGAATTGTGCCCTGAAATGCATCTTAATCATTGACAGAATTACATAATAATATGTAAAACAATTAGGACATTATGTAAAACAATGAATCCATCTGGCTGGTTTATCTGTAAGTGATTATAAATGTGTACTGTAAACGTGGGTTGTCCTTGAGGAGAGAACACATGTGCTGTTCTAGGGCCTCTTTGAATAATTAGCACAAAGTCTCTGATAAACGTGCACATCTGGTGAAGAGAAAGCTATGTTTGGTTTGAACACATGGCCACTACCTGCTAACTAACTATCCCAAAAATTTGGGGTAACCACAGTTTTGAGATCAGTGTGTTTCTTCCTACTTAGATCTGACTATCACACTTACAGCTTAGCCTTTCAAGATAATTAATTTAAACATGGGAAGGGACAAACAGGACATAGATGGTGGGTTACCAAAAATATATGGTCATAATAAACCATGGGACAAACACGAGTGATTATTAGGTCAAGAGAGCAGCCAGGAGTCCTTGACATTACTATTTCATAATTGTTCCAGGTTTTCCCATACATGATAGAGACAATACATTCAAATTTCTGTCCTTCGGGAAAATATTTCCTAGTGCCTTCTTCTCCCCACTACTTTTCCTTCAGACTTCTGAAGGGAACATCTTCAAAGTAAAAGGAACATCAATTCTTCAAGGAATCAAGTATTTATTGAGCCCCTGCTGTTGGTGTAACACAAACTCCTGTTTCTTAGGGGCTTACAGTCTTGTAGAGAAATAATCATCACATCTTATATTTTTCAGAACTTTTAACTCTTGTGAGATGCAATTTATCTGTAATATGTAGTATGTGTCAATCTGTAATAGACCATACATCCATGGGGGCACAGGTATGCATATGTATTTGCTCAAGCTTATGTTCTAGGTATTTATAACAATGAATCACCCCTGGTAGTTATTCATAAATATCTTTGAATAAACTATAGGTAATAAGATGTAACAAGAGTCCAGGGAAAGGAGACATCAATTAAGAACAGAGTTACAGGGATGATTTCATGGAGGAAATGACCTGGGTCTTTTTCAAATGCAGACATGAACAAGGGAAAAAATGAACAAAACATAAGAGAAAGAGTCCACATGAACAAATGAACAAAACATAAGAGCGAAAAGTCCACAGAACTCTTTTCAAATGGAGGCATGAACAAAGGAAACAATGAACAAAACATAAAAGAAAAAGTCCACAGGTTTTAGACCCACTTTGACCCCAAGCCTATTCACTCCACCAAATTTGTTCTCATTGTCCATCAGCCCCGCCAAGGTATGCATTTTCCTGTTTACCACACTTAAAGTCTGTGATCCATCCAGATATTCTCCCCCTTGCACATACTCTCGACTCCTCTCCCTCTCTCCTTCCCATCCAGAATCACTTGGCAAAACTCCCAAACCTGGTTAAACCCAAGCCTCCATCTGCTCAGCATCTGCCCTCCAGCTGAACGTGACCACAGGAAAGCACACAACTGTAATAACTTGTTTCATTTTTAATTTAGATTTTATTTTCAATTTATGAACAAAAATCTCAAGTGGTTTTTCAAAACTTTCTAACAATACTAATGTCCAGTCAATTCAGTTTTTCATCCTCCAAAATGACTATTTCAAGTCTTTTCTTCTCTTCCAAAAATGTTCAGATATACCCGCCTCACTCCCTCTATTCGATGACACTTCTTTATTTCTCAGAGAAAATAGAAACAATAAGAAGAGCTGAATCTTGCTTTCCCATAACCAAATTCTACAAACCTACCTGTACCTCTAATTTTCCTTTTCCTAGGTCCTACCTTCTAAGGTCATTGTTAACTTGTTCTTTTGAGTCCATGCTGTTTACCTACTTAGGAGTTTAGCAACTTTTACCTCCTTTTTCTTCTGACCACCTTTTTTTTTCTTTCTTTCTTCTACACCACTTCCATCTATATTTTTAAGTGTTTTATAGTTTCCCTCTTTAAAAAATTCTACCATGACCCCACATTTCCATATTTTTCTCCCTTTTGCAGTAAAACTTGAAAGAATGATTTATAGTCGGTGGCTCCATTTCTTTACTTCCCATTCTCTTTTTAACCATTTCGTTCAGAATTTCATCTTTACCATTCAAATGTAGCTGCTCTTGCTAACATCATGATGTCAAATCCAGTAGTCAATTTCCTATCTTTATTTTACTGAAGCTCTCTACAGGATTTGGCACAACTAAGCACCTGTTGCTTCTAGAAACATTATGGTTTTCAGGGCACCCTATTCATGTGGGTTTCTTCCCTTTTCATTGGCTATGCCTTCTCAGTCTTCTGTGCTGGCTCTTCATTATGCAACTGTCCATTAAATATTTGGGCGTGTAAGCTCAGTCCCAACCTCAGGGTGAACACCTCCCTCCCCAGGTGATTTCCTCTTGATCCATGGCTTTAAATGCCATCTATACACTGGTGACTCCCAAAGTGCATCTCCAGCTCTGACCTTTCTCTTCAGTTCCAGGCTACTATATCTCTATCCAATACTCAATGTCTTCACTTAAAATTATAAAAACAGAGCTCTTAATTTCCCAGTCTAAATCACCTCCTCCCTTGATTTCCTTAGCTCAGAAAATGACCCCATAAACCACCCAGCTGCTCAGACCACACACCTAGGAGTCATTCTTAACTCCTCTTTTGCCCTTTTACAGCACATGCAACCCCTTATCGGGTCCTCTGTCAATCCCGTAAAACACATACTGATGCAGACCACCTTCCACCACTTCCACTGCCATCTCCATATTTCAGACCACCATCAGCCTTCACTTCTACTCTACAATAGCAAACAGCTGGTCTTCCTATCTCCCTCTTTCTCATCAACGGAATGTTGTCCATAGAGCAGTCAGGGTAATTTTTTAAAACCATAAATCAGGTCACCTTGCTCCCCTGCTCAACTCCCTCCGATAGTTTCCCTCTGCACTTGGAACAAAATTCAAGGTCCTTATAGCCTACAAGTCCCTAGTGATCTAGCTACTGGCTACTTCTCCTTATCCCACCCTTCACCCCTTGATCACTCCTCTCCAGCTACACAGATCTGTGCACTGGCACCCTTCGTTTCCTGGTTCAAAGCTTTTACTCTGTCATCCCTAAACTAAGAATGTTCTGTAATGTCCATTTCTCAGACCAACCTTCATCTGTCTCTGTCCCATCCCTAAGAAGATCCTCCTTCTCACCATCCCCACCCACCTTCACCTAAAACCACAGCCAGCCTTGCATTACTACTGACACCATTCCCACACATGTTCCTCTGCCAATGCATCTGTGAGCAACTGGAGAATGACCCCTGTGTTTCTCAGTTCTTTACATGAGGTGTATTCTGAAGGACCACACTTGGAATAAATTTTCTATAAATATTTTAGTTGACTCACTTCACAAAACAGGAATTTGAAGAACTATTGCAGTAATCACCAAAGTCTTTATTATTGATACAAATTTCACTTAGACTTAGTATAACCAAATATTTACAATTTTCAGAAGACATAGCGCTGAACTGTGTGGCTACCCATAGCAAATGCTAATTGAATGAAAATTACCACTTAGAAATTGCCTAAAGTGTGGGCACCTGTTCCAGAGCTCCCACAAGCAAAGCTGCAGAAGTTTGCAGGGTGACTGTGAGAAGAACACAATAACTTTATTGGCCAAATTAAGAATTTAAGCAGTTTGGACTTGACTTTGTAGAGTACCAGAGAACCCATGGGGGTTTTAAGGACTTCGATTTTGAATAAATTACACTAACAACAGATTGAAGAATGGACTGGAAGGTGAGAGGTCAATGGAGGGAAGACACCATCTGGACAGGTGCAAAAGTTGAGGAGCTGACCGAAGACAGTCAGTGGAAGGGGAACTAGGAATTCAGATTTGAAAAACATGTCTAAGAGGAATCAACAAGTGCGAGCTGTGAATTATCTTCCAGTAAAATCTTTTGTGACTCATTAGATGTGGAGGTTGAGGGAAAGAATGAATAAGGATGATACTGAGGGTTCTGGTCAGAGAGACTGCCTTGGTGGTGACGGTATTATCCAAAATGGAAGAGGGGACAGGAGGAAGGCAAGCTGGTTGGGGAAAGAAAAATGAGCTCCACTGAGGACAAATGAAACCGGAGGTGCTGTAGAACTTCAGGAGGAGGTAACAAGAAGAAGCCGTAACCGGAGACGTAGATATTGGTCAAAGCCATCGAAACTGATAAAATCACGCAGAAAAGCACACCGAGCAAGAAGAGAAAAGATGTCCTCTTTCATAAAATTTAGCAATGTATAGAAGGGAGAGAAATAGTAGTGTCTGGAAATAGGACTTTCGGGGTGGGGTGGAAGATAATTTTAGGTTTAAAGAGACATGGACACTTTCTTTGGTTAAGTAGAAGAAGCTAGAGGAGAGGAACAGTAGACTATTTGGAAAGGAGGGCTACAACCATAAACATAAGGAGGGTGTGAAGGCGGCAGATGAGGTGAATAGGACAGGGATGCAGGACCCAGTTAGTGGAGAGTCTGCCTCAGAGATGAGGGGACACACCATTTCTCTCATGCATAAGGGACAAATGGATTAACAAGTATTATGATAGCATGGGAAAGCCAGGTTTGAAAGTTGGGGCACCAAATAGTTAGCCCGATGGTCCTCCTGTCCTCTCTAAAGGACATTGATAGAATCTGTAAGAGTGGAGCGGGCAGTGAGGGCAACAGATTTGAAGGAGTTGAAGAGATTTTGAAATTACATCCCTGGGAGAGGTAAAAGGAAACCAAATGAGAAGTGACGATAAAGGAGATAACGGCCCAGGGTGGAATTATTAAACACCTTCTCTCTTCAGCAGTGTTTTAGTGAGCTTAAAAACATTGTTAACCTGTTGGTGTTTTATTGCTTCATCACTAATAATCTTTGAGCTCCTCGGGATTATGACTGAAGGAGCCGTCTCCTTGCTTCTTCCGCATTGGCTGCAGCAAACAAGAACAATGATTGCAGCTGTGACTTACCCTGTGTAGGAGGGTAGAGTTGAATTTATCATAACTTCCTGCTATCACATCACACTTTTGCTTCCTCCTTCTCTACCCTGCTGTCCCACCCAGTTCCCATCAATAAGGAATGTGATTATTGGGGTAAAAGGCTGAAGGTGCCCCACTAGTTACTACCAGGAGGAAGAAGAGGGTTCAGAGTAATTTCTATGGGGGAGAAGGCGTGTTAAACAGTTAATAATAACAGCTAACATTTATCAGTCACAAACCCTGGGCCAGGTGTTGTTCTATGCACTCTGCATGTATTAACTTATTTCTTACTAAAAAAAGAGAGAGGGGGACAGAAAAGAAAAGAAAAAAACCAGCCATGAGATAAGGCAGGTTAGCTTCCATGAAATAAGTACTACTATTATCATACCTATTTTACAGATGAGAAAACAGAGGCACAGGGTTTTGCCTAAGGTTACACAACATAGGCTATGTGTAACAGAATTCAAATCCAGAAAACCTGGCTGCAGCCTCTGCTTTTTATCAGTGTACCACACTGCCTTGCTATAAGAACTAAATGTAAGAAAATCTTAGGCTTACATTTACAGAAGACCTTATAAACAATCTATTCCAGTCTTTCACATCAAACAGGAACCCATCTGCTTGACACTCCATCACCTTGGACAATTTCAGACTAGATAGGCTGCCTGTTCCACTACTGTATAGCTCTAATTGGAACAAAAACTGGCCCAAATCCTGTTACTGGCCCTCCCTCCTTCAGGAAGCCCAGAGAAAATATTATCAAGGTAGTGAACCTCATGATCCTCCTGGCATATGCACATCATTACCCACCCCTGAACAAGCAAGAGAAAGGCTATTTCCTAAGCTGAATAGAAAAAGAGACCAACACGAACCTAGACTATGGGGCTTCACATGTGGCCTCAGTGAGGGGGTTAGAAGAGGGGAACTGTGGCTCTTCTGTGAGTTGAGTCCCTGCAGCCCATTATCCCAGTTCCCTACCTTGAACCACCCAGAGGGAAGACACTTACGCCTAACCCTTGGGGTGTTCCAGTACCAAATCAGAAAATGCCTGTAGATCAACATTTGTTTAGGTTCAGAAGTGGACATAAAAATAGACTTTACTTACCCTCTAAAGCACAACTCTTCAAACAATAATTCATATTTCCTTCTGAAAGTGAAGGATAACTTTGAAAATGGTTTCCTCACCCCCTATTAATTAAGCATAGATCTCTAATTCCTGACTTTCCCTTCAAGCTAATAGATTGACTCACTGTGCCCTTCAAAGCTTGGCCTTCTGTCAACTTTCTCTAGGTCCCTTTGGAATCTCAGTGGGCCTGTTCCCATTTTGCTTTCCCACCATACAGGCTGAGCTCACCTGAGGAGAGAGAGGGCGTTTGGCCAGACGGACAGCAGCAGAGTGTCTCTGGAGGAAAGGCCCGGGCTGCAGGCTGAGCAGTCCACCTCCACTGGCCTGAAGATGGCGGCCGGGGACGACTATCCAGAAACCAGGGCAATTCTTTCAAGAATTCATGTATTGAGGCTGCGCCCATCAGCACATTGCCTTTTCACACTCCTAAGCAGGGCACAGGATGTGCATGGGAAAGAGAACAAGCAAGCAGGGACAGGACTGAAAACTCAGGAAACTATAAATTAAAAAGAAAGTATGAGCCAAATCTTTTCACACTACAGCAAATAAGCATATGGAATAAGTTATTGGAACAAGCAGCTAGACCGAAGGGCATAAATGAGTCCAACAGATACCTGCTTTATTTGCTTCAAGAGGAAAAAACCAAAAAGAAATTGAATAAGCAGGGAGTAATTAGGGGTGTTTCTCCTTCTTATAATTCACTAATTTAACAAAAATTTTGCTGAGCGCCTAGTAGACACTAGACACTGTGCTAGGTCCCTGCTCTTAAATTTCTCACAGACTAGTGTTTGAGTTGCTGAAAGTTTTCCTGGTTTAGAGTCCTATTAAAATTTCATCAGAATGAGGGTTTTAGGCATCTCAAGACAGATAAGACTTTGGTACTAAGACTAATTTTCATCTCCTTCATGCTTTGATGCATCGTTTCTAGACCAAGACCACTACCACTCTAAGATGGGAGAGACCCAAAAAGCTAACAGTAGTGGGCGTTTTATAGCTGGTCAAGCACAGTGGGATATGGCCCAAGTTTTGCAACCAGGAAGAATCCAGACTCAGCCATTTACTGGCCATGAGACCTTCATCAAGGTATAATTTTCAAAATTTAAAAATTTGACTAGTGAGAAACAATTTTCCCCGGCCTCTTGAGTTCCTACACATCTTACAAGGCACAAATTGTTCTTTGTTCCAGACTCTGATGCAAGGATGTTTCCACGGCAAACAGCCTTGGAAAATAGAGATAGTGTCTCCCTCTGGAGAAAAGGGAAGGCAGATTTACTGAACATTATAAAAGGTTCGGGTTCCATATGCTTAGTGTAGCACATGTTATTTCTGTGGGACTGGAGGCAAGGGTAACTACTGGCACAAATATACTGATACATGCTGCTTGCTATATCATAATCATAAAGTCCTTTTTTTTTTTCTGAAACGGGAATCTTGTATCTTCTGTCAGCATCCATGAAACTTTTGCAGGCTAACTGGTTAGTTTGCAAGTCAGAGGAAATCCTAGGCCTTTCATGGGTTCTTCATGGACTCTTATATAAACATATAGTGAGCACATATCAAAGACTGATTTAACCCACTAATGCAGGAACCAACAAGATGGTAAAGGTAGTTCTGAGCATATTTGTAAATAGACATTTATTTAGCCCTTCAGGAAAGAAATGCTGCAAAAAGTTTCTTAAAATAAATACAAAATTAGGTAGTATCCTACTGGTCAATAAAACCACAACCTTTGGGATTATCTTTTATAATAGAAACAACTCATTTGCATCTCTACTGGACAAAAACAAGTTGTAATGACTTTGCTTATATGAAAAATCTAAAAACTAAAACAAACAAAACAAAACAGAAACAGACTCATAGACACAATAACTGATGGAAGAAGGGAGAAATAGGTAAAGCAAATTAAAAGGTACAGATTTTCAGTTATACAATAAATAAATCATAAGGATATAATATACAGCATAGGGAATATAGTTACTAATATCATAACAACTTCGTATGGTGACACATAGGAACTAGACTTATAATGGGTATTACTTTGTAATGTATGTAAATATCGATTCACTAAGATGCACATCTGAAACTAATATGACATTGTAGTCAACTATACATCAACTTTTTTAAAGCTGTAATTTAGCAATCTACGATTTAACCAATTGAACTCTGTAATTTCACAAATTTGGGCCTTAATCCTAAGGGTCAATCGAAGTTACCTTTCTCTAGAGAATTAAGTAATCTCTAGGTGGGCCTGTTAGGCAATACTTCCAATGATACTGAAAAGACATACAAATATTCATTCTTTTTCTTATTTCCAAATCTCAGATTATTTTTTCTCACCTCCTTGAACAAGTTATCTAAGTTCTCTGGAGTTTGGTGTCTTCATCTGTAAAATGGAGGTCATGCTCACCTCTAAGGGCAGTGGTGTAGAGGAGAACTATGAAGTACCTGGCACAGAGCGTGGATGAAATTAAAAGTAGCCATTAGGAGCAGTATCATAAACAATTAGATTTCCCTCAATCTTTTTCCCCAGCCCACTATAATTTATTACTTGTGTTCTGAGGCCAAAAAGAAAAAAAAAATGTGTATGTGTCATAACTTTGAGAAGCTGATTGGGAGTAAGGATTTATTAAGAAATAGCACATTTATTTATATAAAGATGTCATCTTTAACCCCCTGGGTTTACTTTTACCTATTCCCCCCACCCAGTAGCCTACCATGATCCAAGTGGTAGCACAAGAAGATCTTATAACTCTCAGTTCCCAGCAAAAAGTCCCCACCCACGCTGGAAAAGCCAACCCCTGCTAGTAACCTAGTATTATTTCTTGCCTGATGAGAAATGTTTGTTTTTCCATTACAGTAACATGCATAGTTCCCATGGATGCTAATGGGACTTCCCCTCAGACACATAAAAGAGAATAGCACCTTGAATGTAGACAGATAGAACCTTCTACTGAAGTCAGACATTATCTCATTAACTGCCTTTACAACTCTATGAAGTAACTGGGGGCCGAGTATTATGATGCTTACTATCCAGATAAAGAAATCAAGAAGCATGTCATTATGTGTGACATAAAAGTAGGCATTTTACAAAGGGAACTGAGTTGAAATCTCCTACCCTCCAAAAATTTAGAACTGTTCTGTCAACATGGCATTCACTGGCCACAGGTGGTTATTAAGCACTGAAAATGCGATTTCATCCAAACGTTCTATAAGTGTAAAATACACATCAGATTTTGAAGATTCGGTATGAAAAAGTAAAATATTTCATTAATAATTTTATATTAATTACATGTTGAAATGTAATACTATTTTTGATATATGGTTTAAATAAAATAGATTATTAAAATTCATTTCATCTCTTTTTTTAACTTTTTCATGTAGCTACTAAAAATTGGCACATCTATAGCTTGCATTACCACACTTTGCTGCATAGAATGAGTATTTTTTTGCCCAAATTTTTAAGGGAGAAATAAGGATGCACCTTATACTGGGTAGTACTAATTCCATATCTATATAAATGTTTTTAATTCTTTCATTTATGCTTATTTGTTAAAAGTATAACTCTAGAAAGCAATAACACTATCCATATGCAAGATAATACCTTGGAATATGATGATCAGTTTTGTTTCTAAATATAAATAAATAATTGAATTTAAAAATTAAAGTGAAAGATTTTTTTTTCCTGAAAGCTTGGGCCAAAAACGTGGGTGCACATTATACACGGCAAAATACGGTATATTCTGTTGTCAGAGCCGACTTAGACTCCAGTGGGCCCTTTTTTATAAATAGTCCCTGATTACACAGAAAAAAAATGTAGTCTAGGGCCCCTCTACCACTAACTAGCAAGCTATACGGCCTTGCTTAAACCGCGCCCCGCCTTTCTGTGACCTTTGATCTCCTTCTTGGTAACATTAAAGTTTTGGATGATTCATTCCAAGGATCCTTTCCAGTTCTTAAAACTAGCAACTTTAAAATCACTCTCACTTCTAGACCCTGACCAAATTCCAGACACGTCCTCAAACATTTGCCTCCAGAGTTAGGTGACAAGACTTACCGTTGTTCAGGTGCCTGTGCCTGTTCTGTTCTGAGTAGACGAGAAAACTGCTGGACAGTTTAGGGAGGGCGTTGGATTAACTTTCAACGACGCAATTGCACAGGGGAAATGAAAGAAAGTTTGGTTGCATAACATTCTGTGATTGTCATGGATCATTAATCTATCCGTCACTCTCTATGATCAGGTTTCTGTATCAATCAGGACAAGTTTATTATGCTGCATAGCACACAACCATGAAATCTCTATCAATCGCTCAGAAGGGGATTTATTCCTTGATCATGATCCACTTCTGGTCATCAGGAGGGCTCTTTTTATTGTGATCACTCGGGAATTCAGGTTAATGATGAAGTCACCATCTCAAATAGTGTCAGCGGCTATTCCCGAGGAACTGTGAACATGAGGGGCTATCACACAGGTAATTAATTATATGGTCCAGCTCAGAAGCGACTCAGGTCGCTTTCGCTCCATCCCTTGGCCAGAATTGGTCATATGGCCCTAACCTGGAAAGAGGCCAAGGAGTACAATCCTACTGTGTGTCCAGAAGGTGAAGAGCCAGAAATGTTTGATGCCCAGACCCTATGATCACCGCTTGTCCCAAGATTGATCCTAAACTTACTCAGTCTCCATAAACATGACCCAGGATGAAATATGGCCCTGAGGTCCATACAGACTGGCGGGAACCCCTTAAATCACAATCAGGTATTTGAGTAGTATCAGGCTAGCCTCTAGGCCATAGGGAGATGGAAAGCTGGAATATACAGCAAACATCAAGTCACCTTATTTCACCTTTTTCCACCAAAAATGAATTTCTCACTAATTATCATTCAGTTTTTTATTTACTGGGTATTTGTGCTTTTTTAAAAAAGATTTTATTTTTATTTAATTTTAGAGAGAGAAGGGAGGGAGAAAGAGATAGAGAGAAACAAGGATGGGTTGCCTGTCACAAGCGCCCCAGTGAGAGACCTGGCTACAACCCAGGCATATGCCGTGACCGGGAATCAGACCAGTGACCTTTCACTTTGTGGGACGAAGCTCAACCAACTGAGCCACACTGGCCAAGGCAGGGCATTTATGCTTTTCAAGGCATTTGGGAAAGAGAACAAATGATTTGTGGCTCTGCTTCCTATTTTTTCCAAGTTAATCTCTATTATATAAAACCATCCTCAAAAAATTAAACCTGTTGTTTCATCCATTCCTTTCCCAGGGATCAACAGCCTCGCTGATTCTATATTCAAGCAACCTTAAACAAATAACACCACCATAAAAAACAACCAACGAGTCCTTCCAGGGTTATGCTAATCATCGGGCACGTATTCAGGGGCAGCACTGAGCTGCTTCCTTACATGTTCTCTCTGAGGAGAGCTCCATTCCAACCAAATCACTATACTCTGTACGAATGCACACCTGTGGCCTGCCCAGAGGGGTGTCGATCTCTCCAGTGGCCTCCACCAGGAATGGCACAGCACTGGGTATTATAGGCTGGACACTGGGCTTTTTCATTCAGCTAATTTACACCATACAGACCTTTCTGTACATCCAGGCATATACACAAACAAATGCAGCATGATTACCAACTAAAAATGCTGAATGGCTGAACACAGCACATAATATTGATGAGTACCTCTGTAAAGCAGTTCATTTTTGCCAAGGACCCACCACTGGTAAGTAACTGAATGTATCCTGAGCCCAATGCTGTTTAGGATGCCTCATCTTGCTTCCTGGGGTAACACAGTGTTTTGATTCAAACAGAACCCCAGTATGCATCCTGAGTCCCGGGTCACTGTAGTAATCTCTCTGGGGTTGCTCCTCCCCAGTGACCAGTGTCCATATCCAGACTATGCTTCCTAGAATCCCTTCCTCAGCGCATTTGGGGATGACCTACTTTGCTGGTTAAGTAGCAGCCGCAGAACAATCCTGTGACTCTTCATATGGCTGATAGAAAGTGCTAGGTCAAAGGTACTTTTAAAAACAAACATGATGATTTTTTTCCCCCCAGAAAATCTCAGGCAATCATGATGTACAATTTTATATTGCCATGCCTCAGACAAATTAATTTGAGGCAAAAAAAAATTTTTTTTAATGTTTAACTAAAAATAGAATAGGAGACTGAGCTTTTAATTCATGCTAGGCACTTTGCCTTAATTCATTCACTCATTTAATCCTCCCAACAACCCTATGAAGGAATTACAATCATTATCTCATTTTGCATGTGTAGAGACCAGTACATGGCAAGTCAAAGAATTTGTCTGAAGTCCTACAGCTTACGGCTATGAAGTATGGGAGTCATGCTTCAAACACAGACTTCAACCCTGGTGTATCAGCCAAGGTTCTCCAGGGAAACAGGACTAGTAAGATTAGACAGGTGATGATAGACAGGTAGGTAAGTAGGTAGATAGAGATGATAGATAGATAGATGATAGATAGATGATAGATAGATAGATAGATAGATAGATAGATAGATAGATAGATAATAGATAGGTGATAGGAAAAATTTATTTTAAGGAATTGTGGGGTCTGACAAGTCTGAAACCTAGTTAGTAGGCTGGAAATTCAGGCAGAAGTTGATGCTACGGACTTGGGTCAGAATTTCTTCTTTCCTGGGAGACCTCAATTTTGCTCTTAAGGTCATCAAATAATTCCCAAGGGCAATCTCCTTTCCTTAGAGTTAACTGATTGGAGATGTTAGCCACATCTACAAAACACCTGCATGGCAGCACCTAGGCTCGTGTTTGATTACATAACTGGATACCATGGCCTAGCCAATTTGACACATAAAATGAACTATCACAGCTGGTCATTAGACCAACAAACTGCATTCTTAATCCCTGTCTTATGCTGCCTGCCATGGCACTAGTCTTCAAGCTGATGAAATTTACTGTCATTTTTGCAGCTGGAAAAAAATTCAAAAGATTGGTTGCTTCACACAAGTTGGATATTTTAATCATTCTTCTATCACTGGCAAAGTACATTTAAACTTTCAAAACCCAATTCACATATCACCTCCTCCTTTGCTATCCCCAGCAGTAAGACAAGTTCCAAAAGACAATCCAGAAATTGAATTAAGGTGGATGTCCAATAAGGAAGTATGTTCTTTCTTAAGCCATGGCAGTACTGTACCAATAGTCCCACTGAAGCGCCGCAAGGATACCAAACCAGGAGGACAGTGCCTCGAAGGGAAAGGACTCTTATGATTCTTGTCTCGCCATGATCCAGCAAATGCTTAAAGTAAGAGGTAATCAATAAATGTATGCCAAGTCACTAAAAGGATGAATAAAATCTTTAAAAGTAGCAGGGTTACTGACACAAAGTAAATGACAGGCTTTCCAAATCAGAGATTTTAAGCCTTTGGTCTCTCCCTCTAACACAACACAACTGAGTCCCTGGCTTGGTTTTCAGGAGTCTCCATGAAACATTAAAGCTTATATGCACAAGTTTGCAAGCATGTGCATGTGTGAGTTATTATTTAGAGGAGGTTCAGAACTTTCAAATTTCATACTTTCTAGGACAGCTCCAGTTTGTTCCTATTGTAATTCAATGCATTTTTAAAAATTGTTTTTACTCTCTCCTTTCACTCTCAAAGGATTCTGGCTTGTGCATAGGTTTATCTACTCATCTACTTTCACAGCCAGGTGAAGTCAAGACTTGTAAGGCAAGAAGAAAAGCTGTCCTGGCCTATTCCTGCATTGTTGTGTGCAGCCAACATCTCTGTTTTGCACAGAGGCTATTGCAAATTAGGTCAAAGTTATAGCTTGGTAGTAGGGACCTCACTTAGCTTCTCACCCAAAGCTTCAGATCCCAGACTCCAGCTGTACCCTTGATACTATGGGCCATTGATCATAAATGAAACCAGATCAGCAAAAAAAAAACAACATCCCTGGGAACAACTGAAAATACATGTCTTGTTGACAGGACATCAGTAAAAACCAATGCAGTAGCACTTTTTTTTTTAAGGGAGGTGACCTCAGGCTTTTTTTGATGGAAACTTACCTTGATAGATGATAATGAGAAAGTAATTTGCCGACAAGGAAAAGAGGGACCAGTGTGAACCATTGTGCTTGCTTCTCCCATGGGAGGAGGGTTTTGGCTATGACAACTGACTTAGAAATTGTTCAGTGATCATCCCCTTGATAAAGACTGGAATATTGGAGAAATTACTAGAATGAGGTACCATAGTCATATTTTCTGAATCAAAAACTGGGACTTACATGCATTCATGGAAGAAAATTGGGACTGTCTCAGATCATCAAGAACCTAGAATTTCCAGGGATGACATATAGAAAAATCAAATATGTATTCCTTTATTCCTATTTGTGAAAGGCACTGAAAGGAAGACATAACAACAAAAATTAAATTAAAACATAGTCCCTACTGGTGAACTGACTGTGGAAGATGAGACATGGAGAGAGACAAACTACTCGTAGATAAATAACCAAGGTGAAGGGTACCATGAGACTTAGTTTTAAAGATCAAACTATGGGAAGATTAATGGATTTTAAATATTCAGGGAAGAGGCTATGCAGTTGGGGGTATCTTTAGAAACAGGCACAACTTGTACAGGCAGAGGGAAAAAGGGCACACCAAGCAGAGGGCACTGCTTCATATACAACAGCCATATCACAGGACCTCATGTTATACAAGCAGTTAAGAGTGCTGTAGGTGCACCTAAAGAACCAATGAAGTTGAGGAGGGGAGGCATTTCTCCATTGTCAGAAAAAGTTGAAACAACCCAATCACCCTCTGCCCAAGTTCAGGAAATGGGTCTCGTTGTCTGTCTATGTTTCCCAAGGCTCTGAGTAGCTCATCCATCGAGATCCTAAACTCCTCTAACAGGTCTTGGGGCATGTGATTCATGTCATTTCTGATTCACCCAGGGATGACGTCTGTCCTTTCCATTGCTCCTGTGGTATTTAGCCCCATAACAACAGACTTGAAAAGCTTTCTTCTTTAGAGCCTAGAAGAGAGTGATACATTCCACCAATGAAAATTTAAGTACAGAAACATCAGCGTTGATTGCTGTGAACTGGCACTGGTATGTCAGGCAGGAGGTTACTTCAAAGTTTATTCCTCAGAAACTCGGTGTTTTATTTTACCCTTCTGCATGATAAATACTTTACGTCTTTTACAACATAAGGGCATGGTGCCAGAAAATGTTTGCTATTTCAGTAGCTCATATCCACACTAAAAAAAAAAAATTCTGGTCCATTTTACTGGTTCCTCGATCCCATCTTTCTAGAGATTTTTAGGTCAAGATCATTGACCCTAAAGATAATGATTTATTAGAAAATCTTGCAACTTTCTTATCTGATAGTTTTCCAAAGTCGTTACTGCTGTTGTACCCTAGAGAGTAAACTTTGTGATTCAAAAGTGTTCTTTATAAGGAAAACATTGAGGAGATCTGTTTTGTGGCTAAAAAAAAAAAAAGAAAGATATTGAACTTCAAGGACTGAAACAGTAAGGCAACAGATTTTCATGAGAAGGTCAATGGTAGCCTTTAAAGAGTTGAAATCAGATAATATTCTGCAAAATTTTACATCATTGAATCTGCTATCTTTTACTGGTAAATTCCAGAAAAGTAAACACAGGAAGAAAAAAGCTTATGAACCCAGGGAAAAGAAGATTAGATCACAGCAAACCAGTAAGTGTTCACCAAGGACACCCATGAGAGTTCATTTCTTTTCCATGTAAGATTACCAGCCGAAAGAAAATTTCCACAGCAATACCTCAACTTTTTAAAAAATTTAGATAAAATCTATTTTACCGCTTTGGTGCTGATGGAGAAATGTAAGCTGGATGCTAATATAGTTCTAGGTAAATCAAACTTAGTCGAACAGCTTTCCCCAAGAATACTCTTTTCCTGTGAGTAGATTTTCCTTAGATGCGCTTTATGCTGTGGGCTGCTGCTGCCCAACCTCGATTTCTTCTGGGCTCAATATTGTTGTCCAAGAGGAGGCTTTTTGGCTCAAGTCTTACCCAGGCTGCCTCTGCTACCGCATTCAGAGATGCTCTCACCTCATGAGATAAACTCGGCATAAAAATTCCTCCATTATCTTAAGCCTTAGGACCTAAGGTATTGATAACTATAACCCTGTATGGGACAGAAGCACATTGCACTGACAACATGAAATGTTGCTTAATATAAAAGGGTGTTTTAACAATATATTATATAAATACCTAAAATTTCTCAGAGATGACAGTAGCTTTTCCTCATATAGCTATCATTCTTGAGAAACCTAGCACAGACAATCAATGGTTGCATAAATGGTGCTGCTCATTCTACTATAGCTCTTTCCCTGAGTTGAGTTTTCTAAATATGTGAAAAGGACTCTTATCCTGAAAGAAATTCAAGGAGAGCTTTTGTATAAGGATTTCTGAGAGTTTGAACTCTGATTACATTTAACTTTAATGGGGATTGTGCATTGAAACTCTTAAGTGATGCTTTTGACAATCTCTACGGGTAGATATTGTGAATTCAATAGCTCCCCAGTCACTTGGCTGGTGTGATGTAAAAGGCAACATTTTACGTAGGTATTAAGTGCTACATTACCAGTTCTAGGCAATAAGGAAGTTTACAAAGATATGAACAAAGAATAAGAATGAAGATAATTGCTGCAACTGACAAAGTTGTCAGTGGATGGTGGGAACAAAATGGTTTGGAGGTGATGGAACAACATGGGACATCAAAGATCAAGTGTCCCACCATAATGTAGATGCCATGGTCACAAAAAGCAACCAATAATCATTACAGAAAATAATTGGTATTTATTTGCATATAATTCCTTATATGTTTGATAAGCTAACTGAGATCAAAATGAACACAAATTCCCCTTGGCCTGTGTATTTCCACCTTATACATTGCCAGTTAACTCCAGCCTCTGCTGAAGCAAGTGAGGATAACCTATTCAGATTTAAAAAAAAAAAAAGAAAGAAAGAAAACAAAAAAACAAACCTGTCCTTTGTCCCACATAAGCCAGCGGATCTCGCAGTTTTCATCCTGTGGCATTAACTCGCTCCATCAGCTCTGGCCTCACCCTCATCTTCTTATCACCATCTTAACTGAAAGTGTCAGGCAAAGTATTAGCATTCAGGCCAATGAAAACCTTTACTCCTCATAATAATCTTCGTTTTGCAAATGATGAATCTGAAATACAAAAAGGTTTAGTAACTAAGCCAAGTCACCCAAATGGTAACAGGAATTCAAATCTAAGCATCTGATTCCAAAGTCAGTGTTTTTAACTAACTCCCATACTTTATTGTCTCCTTTCCTCTCAAACCAGAAATCTGAAACCCATCATAACCAGATGGAAGAGATGTGGATGCCTGGCTCCCTGTGAGCACCCCACCTGACCATGAAGACTACCAGGAGATAGTAGACACACAGAAGGCCAGCTCATTCACACTCACCCATTTACTGCTACCAACCCCAAGGGGCTACTTGGCACCTGGAAACTTGAGTCTCAAGGTATGCTGACTTCCTTAAATCTATAACTTCCAATGTGAGGAGCAGTGCTCTAAGCATTCCAGCCTTGACTGACACATGTCTTCTACAACTTAGGAGCCCATAAGCGCAGACACTAGAGTGTCAGCACAGTTTGGATGTTAAAACAGAAGGTGCCCCTAACTAAGGCCATGCTTTCCTCTCTCCGTAACCATGAAGCAGTAACAACAATCAGCTTCCATGCCAAGGAAATTTTACCTGGAAAATTGTTGGAAAGTACTCTTCTTATCAGAAAACAAAAGGCAAAGTAAAGAACAATGGTGCAGGCTGGCTGGTGTGGCTCAGTGGATTGACTGCCAGCCTGTAAACAGAAAGGTTGCCGGTTCAGTTCCCAGTCAGGGCGCATGCTTGGGTTGTGGGTCAGGTCCCCAGTTAGGAGTGTGTGAGAGACAACCAATTGATGTATCTCTCACACATTGATGTTACTCTCCCTCTTTATTTCCCTCTCTAAAAGTAAATAAATAAAATTTAAAAAAATAATAATGGTATAATAGAGTCCTTCTCTATAAGGGGGAAATAAAAATCTACCATACGTATGTGTATAAATTAACTAATAAAATGAATGAGCATGGTGGAGAGACAGGGTGAGGCACAATGGGAAGTGGGTATATGAAAGATGGAATATAAAAGAGACTTTCTTCACTTCATAACTTTCTGTGTATTTTTGACTCATGTGAAGGTACTATCCTAAAATCAAACACATTGATTTTTAAATTAAAATCAAGTACTATCAGCAGGTGTTAATATTAAGTGCCTCTGGACAGAGAGACCAACAGGAGGTAAAATGGAATATTACTTTCCTAAGGCTGCCATAACAAAATACCACAAACTGAATGGCTTAAAACAACAGAAATTTATTCTCTTACAGTTCTAGAGGCTAGATGTCCAAAACCAAGGTGCCAGCAGGGCCTTGCTCCCACTGAAACTCCGGATAGGTCCTTTCATGCTCCTTCTCAGCTTCAAACGGTGGCTGGCAGCCCTTGGTGTTACTTGGTTTGCAGCTGCATCACTCCAAGCTCTACCCCTGTCATCACATAGCACTCCCCCTCTCTACGTGGGTCCAGATGTTCTTGCTTCTCTAAGGACATCAGTCATACTGCACTGACGTCCCATCCTACCCCAGTATGACCTTAATTTAACTAATCACGTTTGCAATGACCCTATTTCCAAATAAGGACATACTCTGAGGTACTGGTGCTAGGACTTCAACATGTCTTTTGAGGGGAGATCGTGTCGCCCAGAACAGATGGGATGGAGAGAAATTTTCATAGTGTCTCTTTTCATACTGTTTTATTTTTTTTTTCATGTGCAAAAGAGAAATCCATAGCATTAAAAAAATTTTTAAGGACTACTATCACAAATTAACCAGGGTACTGCTGGAGAAGGGGTCTTCTCCATTTAGTCTGCATCCTGAAACTTCACTGTGTGAGAGTTCTACCTACACTTGTGCTCGCTTGGAGGTTGTTTTGGTTTTGGTGTTTTATTTTTCCCAATATCCTAAAAGAAAAGTTAAAAGGAAAAAAGTACATGCATGCTAGGGAAGTGTATGTGTGTTTACACAAACACTCCGAAGCCCCAGTCTTTTCATTACCTTGGTGCCCTCATAGCAGGACCCTACTGGTCAGGACTCACTTTAGTATAGCTGACCCAAAACATCCTTCACTTCAGTTTCTGTTCCTCTCCTGTAAATACAGGAAGAAATAAATATGTGTCACCAGGATTCTCCTCCCCACCATGTATTAATTACACAATAAAATCAAACAGCTTCGTCATTAATTCAGATGACTCCCATTCACCTAGAATGGCATGGGAAATTTCAGGCATGGGAAAAAAAGACCACGGGCCTCACAACAGCTGATATTTCAACAGCAATATCCTGGAGAAGTTTGTCTGTCAAAATGAAAAAAGCAGTTAAATTGTTTGCTGGTAACAATTCAGAGTTGCAGGAGGTTTCACGGAGATGGGGAGGTTCCCTGTCAGTATTCTACTCCCAGGAAACCCCACATGGAAAATTAGCACAGCCTTCTCTTACAAAAGAAGTCAACACAGGGACTTCTTTTAAAAGCTCTCCCATTAAATTGAAAAATCAGAGCCAATTTTCACATGCCAAAAAAATCAAACTTAGTCACATATTTTCAGAAACACATCTTCTCTCAAAGTATACTCATTACTAAATCACATTTGGTTATTGCCCTTTGTTTAAGATTTTCACAGTAAAAGATGCAAGCCTTCATGAAAAGGACCTTAACCCAACACTTTTTTAATGAATATATGCAAGGTTCTTTGCCAGTCACTATAAAGATCACAGATACCAATAAAGCACAAGGCCTGCCTCCAACATACTTATCATCTACTCAAGAAAACAGACATTAACAGCTAACCAAACACAAGGTAGAAGGAGAGTATTCTTCATGCCCTTATTAAACAGGGCCTCACTGTACCTGAAGCATGCACAGCGTTACATTTATAAATTTTATGATAAAGACATAGATGTTAAATAATTAATGATGATCATAGGCTCACAGCAAGGGGTTTTAAACAGAATTAAGGCAGGGTTAAATAAAGTTACAAGAATTATGCTATAAGAAATCAGGAGAACTGTTTCTAACTAAGGAAATTAGAAATGTTTAATGAGATGAATTTGTAATCTGGGATTTAAAAGATAAGGGTTTTTTGTTTGTTTTTGTTTTGTTTTTTCATTTTCTGAGTGGGAGAAATGGCATTCTAGTCTGAGCAAAGGCCAGGAGGACTCCTGTTAGACCCTCATATTGTCAAGGCAAGGTGAGAAGATTGGCACAGCCAAAGCATGGGTTTTGGAAACACTTAATGAACAAAAGTCTGGAAAAGTAGTTTGGGGTTGGATCAAGGAAGATCTACCCGCCAGCCTAAGAATTTTAAAAGTTAATCTTTACAAAAAGGAAACTGTTGCAGTTTTATGGAGAGGAAATTGATACCATTAGACCTAAGTTTAGGAATATAAATCTAGGGTACGATAAAATACTCAACATTAATCCAGTGTGGCAGATGAACCAGGTAGGAGAAAAAAAACTGTATATGAGGATCTTAGAGAGAAAGTCTTAGATTTAGCTCATTCCCAGCATAATTATAAAGCCAGCTTACATTTTCAAAACACTCTGCAGTTTTACAGTATCCATTATTTTATCTAATTCACCCAATATTCCTATAAGTTATCAATTATTGTGCCCATTTTGCAGATGAATAAATGAAAATTCATCTATATTAAGTGGTTTGCTCACGGCTAAAAACTCTCAGTTCCTCTGCCTCCCAATCCACTCTTCTTTCCACTAAACACAGCTAACTCCAAATATGTCCATCTTTATTTTACAGTGAAGATTATTTTCTCAAATGTATTTAGTGTTGTGAATAAAAAGATGGACATATTTGGGAATTTAAAAACTAGCTTCATTCTTCAGTCATGTTTGTGCCTGAACACACTCATGCACTCCCCAAAAACTTTAACACCAAGATTTAAAATGAAGCAAATGTAAACCGTCAACTTTTAAACTTTTGAAAATGGTGTCATTAAAGGAATAACAGCCACAATAACAAGACTACAATAAAACAGTCAATACTAATATGGTGTGAATGAGAAGAATTGTTTGTTACATTCCCTTAGGAATGTGGGTCAACCTTCTCATGCTTCCCCTTCAGCCTTGTCTGAAACATTAACAAATGGCTTTTGTGTCCCTGTCTGTGTGACTATGGTATGTGACTGGACAAGCAGCTACTTCTACAAGAAGGTTTATATATAAAGGTTTATATCTACAGTAGCCCCTTCTGACCGAGATGGATTGAAATGCTATCTGAGAAGCACTGTGTGGCGGTCCCACCCTCCTGCCCGCTTGGCCTTGTTTAGGAAAGGCGCTAACTCCAGCTGACTGACTCTGTCCTTTGTTGTCAATGAGTCCTAAGCCAGGTTTGCTACAGCGCCCCCTAAGGTGTTCATCAACTCCTTAGGATTACTCAGAATGTTTGTGGGTAGTTAGGGCTTTTTATTCCTTAAACTTTGGTAGGAGAGGGAATAGAAAGCTCTTTTATTCTTTTTAAATGAGGTCATTTCATGTAAAGGTATTTTTGTGATGGGCTTCATCCCTCCTTCCCCCTTCAGGCCATCATTCTTCCTCCCCTTTCACTAAAGTTGTCAATAATTATTATCCCACCTGCTTTCATGATTGTGAAGAGACCTGTTCTTAGTACATTTCCCAACTTGTATTATGTTCTACTACTTAAATATCTTTACATAGTGAAAAATTTCTTCCAAAGCTGTCTCCAAAAAACTCAGATTTTGGGTTCAGCAACTTCTTAGGTTAAACTTTGGGCAAGGTATAGAAGAAATAATTATACTTTGCCCAAAGGATAAAAACTGCAAACCAAAAGAATAAATTATTTACAGCCTTGCAAAGAGATTTTATTGTTTTTTCTATGTATTAAAATTTGATGTCTTAACTTCCACATGAACAAGACGAAACATGTTTACAAATTCAACAATCATCTATATGTAATTTATAATATGGAATGTCATCTCTCCAAAACTTTCCCCCTTCTAGAGGGGACAGCACTTCATCTAGCAACCGTATTTTGCAGCAGGAAAATGGAGGTCGAAAGTTGGTTTTCTGTGCTTCTCCAGGGTTAACTAAGTTCTCAGGTTAACTAGAGGAATATTTGAGAATTTATTTTCTTACTTTATGAGGCTTGGAGTGGGGGGTTGTCTCTCTTTATCAAGCCATGAATCAGGAGGGTTGTGTTTTTTTTTATCAGTAAAATAATGCCAGATTTTTGGACAAATTAACCAAGTTAATTGTTGCTTTTTAACTAACTGACCAAAGCAGCCACAATAGCTGACGTGGTACTCTGAGATAGACAGTCTGACTTAGGGAGACAAATTCATCTGTCTAGCCCAGTGGTTACCAGCCCCTCCCCCTTCGCCCTTTTTTTCATGATTACTCCCTCTAAGGGGAAAAATAAATTTAACTTAAAGTCTATCTAACAAGAGAAAATAAATACAAAGGAATAAGATTTTGTCAAGTAGGGCTGACCTTAGAGGGTCACAAACCATTGTAATATGTAAAATATGTAAACCAATGTTTACTCCTTTAAGGGCAGTATCACCCCAATTGAGACTGCATACTCTGACCTAATTTCTGTATCCAAATGATTAACTGATCCAGTCGCACTGTATCTATAAACCTCTATAAGAACTTACACCCCTATTCTGCAATTACATTTTTATTCATCTGCCTCCCCACCAGCTTGGAAGCTTCTCAATGAAATTTTTGAATTCCCAGAAAAGAACTCAAAACAGTTGAATAAATGAATGAATGAAATATAAAGGCTGACTACTATAACAATTAAGAAGCCACTGTGCACTTAATAGCTCTGCCTCTTTATTCTTTGACAGACTGACCCTAGTTTTAAATATTAAAGAATTCCCCAGGTACTGCCCCAGGCAAGTGACTAGTATGAAAAAGTATTCAAGGTTTTCAAACACACACCAGTTTTTGTCCACTTTTTGGAGGACAACAGGTGCAGTAGGTGGTGACAGAGACTTGATGCTCATTTGATGTCTTTGTGACCAGTTCTCTACCAGACACAATAAGGTATGGAAAGTAGTAATTATGTTGTCTCAAAGCAGTATTACAAATTTACTCACAAAAATTAACACTTACCCTTTCTTGCTGTTGTTCTGGGGTTGGTTCCTAAGAGTGATGGCCCACAGGCGGGGCTAATGACCCAGACAAGGCAGAGCAGAGCACCATGCAATTACCCTTGGGAGCGTGGCCTCAGACACCCACTCCTGGAAGAACCTGAGATCCCATAGGATGCAGGGAGACTCATCAGGAAGAGCCCAATCATCTCCCATGGTGTTTTCCCCCTTCAGCCAGCACAGTCTCTCTATCTCATTTCACCAGGTTCATCACTAGCTGCATCCCAAGGCAATCACTCAGCTAAAGCTCAACCAGTTTTAGTGACTACTACTGGACAGTAGGTCATTGGAGATACTAGCAAGTATGGAGAAGAAAGTGCACACAATAACAAAAAAACTGCCATATTCACGCAACATTTTAACATTCACAACGTGTTTTTATAAATGGATCAGATTTTATGTTTACCACACTGTGAACAATACAGACTAGGCAGGTATTAGCTGCATTTTATAGATAAGAAAGATGAGGGCAGTTGGTTTGCCCTTGATCACAATGACTGTAAGTCCTATGGCAGTGCATTCTCCATTCTAGTATCCTGGGTTCTAGATCAGGCATTAGCAGTTACTCACCAGTAACCTAAAATATATTACTTACCCTCTCTGAGCCTTGGTTCCTTCAGTTAACCCCCCCCCAAAAAAACCCAAAAAAACCAACAATAGCACCTATCTCAAAGGGTTGTTGAGAGTTTAAACAGAGTAAAGTCCATAAGGCACTGAACACAGAGCTGGCAAAAGATAAGGGCTAAAAAAGTGGTAATTATTATTAGCATCGGGACCCATATTTAGACATAAAATATTAAGCAATGTGTTGCAAAGCCAAAATGACTTTATTTTAGCAGCTCTCAAGGGAACAGGACAATGTTCTCCTTGAGATAAAGTCATAAAAAAAAATCCCATTAAAGAAGTATAAAACATCTTCCTTCAAAACATTCTAGTGGAATATTATTTAGCCTTTAAAAAAAAGGAAATCTTGTCATTTGTGACAACAGACAAAATGGAGGACATTATGCTAACTAAAATAAGCCAGACACAGAGAAACAAAACTGCCTGAGCTCACTTATTTGAGCAATCTAATATAGTTGAATTCATAGAAGCAAAAAGTAGAATGGTATGTTGTCAGGGGCTGAGAGGAGCGGGAAATTGAGGAAATGTTAGTCAAATGCTGCAAAGTTTCAGTTATGAATAAGTTTTTGAGATCCAATATACATCTTAGTGACTACAGCTAATAATACTGTATTGCATACTTGAAATTTGCTAAAAGGATAGATATTACATATTTACAAACAGACAAAACAAAACAAAAATTAAGGTAACTATGTGAGGTGATGGATATGTTAATTAGCTTCAGTGTGCTAATCATTACACAATATACATACATATATCTCAAAACATCAAATTGTACACCTTAAATATATACAATTTCTACTTGTCAATTATATATCAGTAAAGCTGGGGAAAAAAGTATATTCTTTATACAATTACTTTCACTAGTAAATCTCACATTTCTTCTCCTAAACTCAATCTAGTAAAGAAGAAACTGGAAGGTGAAAAATTAAAGCATTTTCCCAAAGTCTGATAGGAAGCCATTTGCCCAACCATGTAAAACAATACAACTACCAAAAAACCCAAATCAAAATATAAACTTCATGAAGGGAGGAATTTTTGTCTACTTTGTTTGTTTGCTGTGTTCCCATTGCCAAAAACATTTCCTGCACACAGTAAGTTACCAAAAAATATTTGTTGGATATTGAAAATATCGAGAGCTTTTGATCATCTCAGTCCACCTTCAGATGTGATCAAGAAGATTGTCCATGGAGTTATTTAACTTTCTGTTATTGGTCCATTCAATCATTTACATATTTACCGCACACCTGTCGTGCACCTACTATGTGCCAAACATTGGGCTCAGTGCTAAGCATAGAAATGACACTTGAAATAGAATAAGATCTCTTGCTCTAAGAGTTTACAGTCTGGTACATGGAGAGGAAGGAAAAAGAAATCACATCCTTCAGGTCGTGAAGGACAATGAACTTGCTGTCTCACTCTTCTCTTGGGCACTTCCATTGCGCTCCTTTTTCTGCATGAATTCTGAAGACGTTTAAGTCAATAGCAAGCATTATGTTGTAAAAGAAAAGAAACAGAGGAGCATTTCGTTTTTATTTTCACTCTGATACATCAGGTTTTACACCTCTACATTTTGGGTTGGGTGGTTCCTGCTGCTGCCGCTGAGCTGTAGTTGTTCCTGTCCAATGAAACAAGCAGTGGGCAACCCGTATCAGATAAAATGGCGTGACGCTGGACTGGGCCTCCATCCACATTAGCCATAGGCCGCACTGTTGCTGCCGCTGCTGTTATTTTAATTATGATTGTACCTTAACCACCACCTTCCTTCCTCTGCCTCCCTTCAGCTGCAATGATGTATGTTACTTTTTGGTAACTGGATTTCATTAACATTTATGAACTCTCATAAAGTAGTAGAAAAAGCAATTTGTGTGGAAGAATTTTCCACCTCATTAAACAGTGTTCTTTTGGGGGTCAAGCTGATATTTTTTTGTTGCATTTTTTTATAGGTCCTTTGTCTTTCTCTGAGCCCAGGGTGGGGGGGTGGGGGATGAAAGAACAGCCGTCCCCACTCGGCGAGGCTCGTGAGCCCTATAGAGGGCGCTAGACCCAGCGCGGGCTTCTCGCTCGCTTTGCCCTCCGAATTTTCAGGTTCCCCAAGTGCCAGGTACCCACTCTGAGTTGCTATGGCCTCTTCCTTCCTTGGCCAAGTATGACTTTTTTACCGCCTGTGGACGGTGTCTCCTGGCTACGGGGAGCGAGCGGCTGGTCCCCGGGCCTGATGCAGTTCACACCTGGTGCTTGAGGGGATGCTCCGGGCTTTCTCCTAAGCGAGGGTACGCTACATCCCCGCGTCTGGAGAGAACGGTCCCTGGATCAGTTCTCTCCCTTCGACGCCCCCTTGGCAAAAGCACACTAGCTCCCCTCCCCCCGCCTTTCCCCCCAACTCCAAGCCCCTCGCCTTTAAGGTAGTCAGGCTCCAACCCCGGGAAGAAAGGCCTGGGGGAAGTGGGAGGAGAGATTCGAATACAGAGGCCCCAGCTTAGTCTTTTTAAAGCCCTTCCCCGTGTTTCAAGCTGAGTTACATCTTCTAGCCACGATCTCCTGGCCCAAGCTGATTGGGTTTGTTTTCACGCCCGGACTGCAGTCAGAGCCTTAGCGGGCAATGAATGCGAGCTGGAAGTCGGGCAAATCTCAGCCCCAACGCGGGCGACGCCTCTTCTTCCCACCTGCCCCTCAAATCCTGCATCCACCTTCCGGGTCTGAGCCCTGGGACGAACCGGAGGACAAGCTGGAGGCACTGAAGAGGGAACGGGGGAGCAATGCGGGAAGAGCAGCACCCAGCCCTCTCAAGACTTGTCCAAGGGAAGTAGGCAATGTGGCACCTATTGCGATGGGCCTTGGTTAGAGACGCGCTCGGTCCTAAGCTGGGCCTAATATCCCGCCTCCAGGTCCCAGGGAAGAAGTAAAAAGGGCTCGGCGGACTTGACACTTGGGGGAGTAAAGTAAAGCCAAACCCGAAGACGCCGCGGCCTGAGCGCTGTAAAGTAAACGAGAAACCAGGTGACAGGTGCTGGGGAAAAGTTATATGTAAGGACCGCCTTTGTAAAACTATCGTTCAAACCCAAGAATCTGTGAGTACCTTGATTGAAAAACTAAACTTGGCTCTCCAACAAGCCGGTTATTTTGTCCTTATGATGTGTTTATCTGCCAGACAATTCCCAAATTAAATTTTATGAAAGGAGAACTCTTAAGACCTGTTAGCAGGTGACCCAGGCAGAAGCAGAAGCGCATCTGCAGTCCAGCCTCCGGAGAGGTAGTTCGCCTGGGCGGGTGTGGACGCGGTCCAGGGGCTTTTCCGATTTGCTGAGTCAGCCGCGGGTGCCTCTGGTTTTGCTGTTTCCAACCCAGGCAACTGTGCCTCGCTGGCTGGTGTGTCGACTTGGTGGTGTAATTATTGTTTTGTTTTCTAATATGTAATTACTCTTTGTCGTCGCTATTATGAATTCGCCGAGCCTGACTAGGGCAGCAAGAAGAATTCAAGTTTGGGGTTAGGATTCGATGCGTGGGAAATATTGTTTTCTCCCCACGCTGAGGACAAGAGGCCCATGTTTCTCCCCTCCTCCCCCCACCCACCCCCGCCTCGGCCCATTCAGAAAGAGCGTCTGGGGTCTCCTCGCTGACCAGGGTCTATTAAGCCTAGTTCCCATAGGGCACATTCACTCGCAGCTATTGCTGAGGCTCGTTTTCCCTTTAGCACATTTGTAAAAAGGGTGAAAGAGGGAGAGAGAAAAGAAAGAGAAACACAGAGAGACGGGCTGGAGAGTTGAAGACAAGCGAAAAACAGGAAAGAGAGAGAGAGGGAGAGAGGCGGGGGGTGAGGGAGGGAGGGAGAGAGAGAGAGAGAGATCCTAGCTTATTTTCAAATGTTCCCTTCTTATATTTAAAATAAGATACTGGAAAGTTCCCTCCATTTCCCACTTGCTTTACCACTCTCTGCCCTAGGAAATCCCCCACCCCATCTCAAGTGGCCGCCTAGTCCCAACACTAGCTCCTCCAATCTTGCTTCCCGCTCAGAGCCCGGCCCGCACAGTCGGATTCCCCCACCGACCAAGCGTCCCGTCGCGTCTCCCTGGGGATGCCTCACTGGAAGCCCTGAAAGGGTCACAACAAAGAACTGACGCTGGCAGCGCTTCCCCTAGTGGTTGGCCTCCCCGAGCCCCGCCCGCAGAGTCTGACCCCTAGGCTGAGCTCTGCTGCGAAGACCCCCAACTCCAAGGTGGGGAGAAGTTCGCGGTTGGTATGGGCACCGTGGAACCCTCCCGGGTGCAGCTCGCCCGGGTCCTGCCCGCCGCCCTCTGCGGCCTGCGGGGCAAGCGGAGCGGTCAGCCTTGCAGAGGGACCGGCTGCCCAAGGCGGGGAACTGGGGTCCCTGGCCTAGGAAAGCGATCCATTTTCTCTAACCACTTGCCCGAGAGCTGTCAGTTTAGCGCTGCCTCCTCGGCCGCCTAGAGAAGAATGTGTTAAGATTCTTTGCACGGGAGTCTCCCCAGACCCAAATATACCACCCGGTGGCATTCGCAGCTCCGACCGCTGGTCCCTACCCTCGGCCACCTTCTCCCGTTGAAATATGCACATCGCTCGTCAATAATTTAGACACCTGGGAGACCGGACAAGTATAATTTTTTTTTTCCAAACACACGCGCATCCGGGTTGCCATCAATCATGCTTTTGTTTTATGTGCGATGGGCTTTGTGTGTTTAGCTGCCCTGCTCCAACCTATTTGCATGCGGCTATTTAATGGGCATTTATTTTAGCTTTGAAGATCTGCTCAAAAATCTAAACCCAGAAAAGGGGGAGGGGCGCCCCTCTTGTGATTCGGGTGGATTTGCCTGGGGGCCGGGGTGGGGGAGGGGTCCGGGGGAGGCCTTCCTTTGAGGAGATGAGCCTGCGGGTCTCGATTACAGATGAATTTTGATTCCGAGGTGGGACACGTAATGGAACGGAAAAGATGTGTCCTTTTTCCTAAATCTCAGGGTTTCTTTCTAGCAAACAATGCTCCAGTCAGTATTTGTGTATGAGACAAGTAATTGTGTTCCAAATGCTTAAATAAATCATTGATGGGTGAAATTACACATGCTCACTTAAAGTGTAATGTGATTAAGAGATTATGAGATTGAAGCTAATATCTTGTCTCCCAGCTCCTGGCCTCAAATCTTGACACCAGAAATTTATCAACCACAACTGACCTGAAATTTACAGATACAATAGGTTTCTACTGCAGACGAATCAAAAACAACCTCTTAAAAATAAAAATGTCTACGTGTGTATCAATATTGTATTGGTGGTGGTTTTGTTATAAAAGGAAAAGAGAAGGGAAGAGAAAAAGACTGAGATGACAGTCAGAGGGTGTTTGTTTGTTTTTCCTTATTTTTAAAAAGTCAGTGGCAGGGGGCGGGGGACCCCGGCGGGAGCTACGTCTGGGAGCTGATTACTCCTCGCCTGCAACCCGCTCCATTTCCCGCACCCTGGGTAAGTCCTTTATCGGGAAAAGCCCCGGCCTCGCCCGCAGCCATCCGACGCCTGGAGGCGCGCGCGGGGCCGGGGCGCGGGAGCTGCTCTGCGACTCCGTAATGACCTGGGTTCGCCGCAGCTGCGCCCTGACCCTTTGTGATGGCGCCGATAGCGCTCGGATGAAATTATGTCTTTCTCCGGGTGTGAAATTACCATGTTTATTAATTGAGCCAGACATTAGCTTTACCTTTTCTTTTTAAGCCGTGAAAATTTGCGATTCAGGGCAAATGATTCTCCGACAGACGCTTCGCTCCGCATCCCCTCCCTTCGCAGCCCGCGCCCCCTCCCATCCCGTCGCTCCCCTCCCCCCCACGTCCGGGGCAGCTCAGGAAAGCTTTCTAGGTTTCCTTGCTGGAGAGTCCAAGGAGAGAAAGCTAGCGGGCCTCTGAGTGTGCGAGCGCGTGTGTGTGCCAGTGCGCACGCGGGGTTTTTCCTCCTCAGCAAGTGTTATTAAACAATATAACAACCCCCGACTCTGAATTACAGCATTTCCCCCAGAATTCTTGATCAGTAAAACCTAAATCGTTTTCAAGACAAAGAAGCATCAATCAGCGACAAAGACAGATTTAACGTATTAAATCTTTATTAAAGTGAAGTCATTCTTATTGAAATGATGTATTGGGTATACAGAAAGACTGGATTTTTTTCTTTTTCTTTTTCTTTTTTTTTTCTTTTTTTTTTTTTTACAATGCTTATGGTGGAGATGGTGGTGGAGAACAAGTGCTCTGTCTTGCCCGTATTGTTCTAGGCACGGGTTGGGTTACTGGGGCTTTGCCCAGGGTCCAGTGTCGGGGAACACGTCTTGGACCACGAAGAAAGGCTGATCCTCATTCTCCTGCCGGCCCGTAGTTTGATTTCCCGAAGAACAAGTGCCCTAGGCCTCCTCAGGAACTTCCCGCCTTAGTCACCGCAGTAGGGAAGCTGATGGGCAAGTAAGGCTGCGCATAAGTTCGCTAAGTCATCGACTCCCAAGTCCTTGAGAGGAAGAGGAACGCCCAGAGTGTCCCCGGGTGTTCGGTGTAGAGACTGAGTTCTGAGTTCTCTTGATAGCCTAAAGAAAATCCTTGCCCCCAAAGTCTGAAGAAGGGGAGCGGGTGTGTGTGTGTGTGTGTGTGTGTGTGTTTTCCTCTGGGCATTCTCTTCAATCCTTCCTTCCTCTGGGCCAGATTGGAGGTAGGAGCTGACTGTTTTCCGGCCTGGGATGGACTATCAATTAAAATCGCCCGTCGGACCTCGGGTCCTGTCAACACTGGGGAAACCTAACTGAGAGGGAGTTCAGAGGACCGTCCTCTGTACTAGGGACCGGCTGCCCAGAATTTTCGGCGTTGCATCTTAAATCGCTCAAAGTCTTATCTCCCCAGGAAGGGAGGGGAGGTCTAAAGCCATGGGCTGCTTCTCAGAATGGCAGTCACAACTTTAACAAGATGTATTTGTGTCTCCCTCTTCAGACACACAGACATCCACATCGACTGAAAATGAACTGTTGGAATCAATTTCCTTGGAATATTCAACTTTTTTTTCTATCATATTTCAGCAATGGAACGCTATAGCCAGTTGATTCAATTTAGTATTTGCATAACCAGGAGAAGAAGGTGGCTTTGCAGCCTCAATGAATAGGTCTCTTGTTTGTTGTGTGTATGTTGTGGGGTTGGATTTTTAAATCCATGTAGGGGAGGAGAGCAATAGGAAGGTTTCTTCAGGACCGTGTTGCTGCCCCAGGAGTCAGAAATAGAGAAGTCGCTGCTGGGGTGGTGACAGACTGTTGTTGCTTTGCTCCTCTGGGTTCTCACTCTTTTCTCAATTCCACCTATAGCCTCTACCTTCAAATATCCACTAATTTGTTTGTTCCAGGCAGTCCTGCTTTTAAAGATAAATTCCTTTGGTAAACTGTTTGAAACAATTCAGTGTCAAGGAGAGATGGCAATGTTGTTTTATACTCTGCACATAGAAAAGGAACAAGCTGATTTTCAGGGCAGTCTTCAGAAATAGAGCCAGTTTTAATAGGATCCCAACCAGTGCACTAATTAAATATTTCACAGCTTCCCAAGTTAATGTGCTAACATTGGGATTTTTTTCCCACCAAATCAAACAAATTGGCCTTCTGCAACACCATCCCCCACCTCAACTACCCCCTCCCATACCCACCCACACACATACACACTCCCTGCCACAAACTCCTACCAACCATTTTCTGAATGGCATTACAAAGAATTTTGTTAAAGAAAAGTCAGACTAATTGCTGCCAGAAGACCCGTCTCTCAGAGAAGTCTGGTTTTCATAAGCCAAATTCAGTAAGGGTTGTGGTTAAATCTTCAGGAAGGTTCTTAAGATTTTCTCAGCAAAGGAGGGAAATACAAAGAAACACTAAGTTCAGCCAAAATACTCAGTGGGGAGAGAGGGAAAGAAGATGGGTTGGAAGGGAAATTCAAGAGAATTCTCTGAACTCCTGTTTCCTTCCCTTAGAAGAGCTTTCTCCAAACTTACTGACACTCATTGAGATAGTTTTCCTCAGCAGCTCTAGCTTCTCAGAGACACAGACCAATGACTTGATTCTTTTGATGTGGCACTAACTTCCAAGGACTGGGAGTTATACCAGAGGGTATAACAAGGGATTTTCCATGCCAAGATTCTCTGAGGCAACTCCCTGCTCCAGCCTCCCGCTCAGACCTCCTAACTGAGTTAGTGATAGAAGTTCCCTTCAGAAACAAACAGGTCCTTCCTCCCCTTTCTAAGCCATGTCGCTGAGGAACACAAGGCTTTCCTAGGGCTTGAAGGACCAGTGCCAGTCCAAGCTTCCCAGCCTCATAACAGAGTTAGATATCAGTGGTCTACATAGAGTCTGGATAGATCAATACCTCTTTGAGTGTTAAAAACAAAAACAAAAAACAAAACTCTAAGAATGGTCTCATTATTAATGAGCTAGTTTAATTTTAGGTTTCCCTCTTCAGTACTTCTCTCTATTCTGTTGTTCCTGGAACCTTTATAGGTACAGTGCCAGGAGTGGTTAGAAGTCCCCTGGAATTTATCAGCTCCTTATAATGGGCCTCCCCACCCCCACCTTGTGTCAGGCAACTCAAGAAGCAGGAACCACCTGTTTCTGTCTCCTGATGCATGAGGAGAAACCCACTCAGATCCCAACCTTCCAACTTCATGAGTATCTTCAAGGCCATTTTGGCTTGGAGAAATATCCTCAAGGTTAAGACTTATCACTTCCATACTCCTGATATTCCAGGAAACAGTTTCCCTACTTGGAACCCATCATCTCAGTCCCTTCTGTTCAGCTGGGTGGGGTGAGTGTGGATGAGAAATAAAGAGAATATGCAAGGCTATATTTACTAAGTATGGTATCCCCCACTAGGGTGTTCTCACAGTCCTTGCCATCCTGGTGTTTAGTATTTAACTGTTTTCTCCTTCCTAAGATTACTGCTTCCTATTGAATCCCTACCCACATCTTACTGCAGGAATGAAAAAAGGATTGGAGGTGACATTAGTGCTACTGTGTCTTTCTTTTGTTCTATAATTACAAAAAATTATATAAGCAAGTGAGTAAAAATTTCAAAATCACACTCTTTCCCCTGAAAATCCCCTGATGAGGTTTAGGTTTTGAAGAATTTCATCCATTCTTTACTATTTCATAACCATAACAAAGTAATTTCTCGTTCTCAAGCTATGAAGTTCATATGAGTCTCATTTTCCAGTTTCCAGGATGAGTCAGGACAGCTTTCTCCCCAAATTCCTATCTCTTCCAATCTCACAGCCTGAACATTTTAGAATAACTAAAGCAGCCCATATCCAATCACCTATTAAAATTGTGGTCATAGAGGATCTGAGTTAAAATAATACCTGGACCTTGACATTATAGCAAACTTGGCTCATCTACTTGGTTAATCCAGGAGACCTCAAGGACTTCATCTGATTCTGGAAGTGGACCAAGGATAGTGGGACTGGCATTGAAGGGCCCATGTGAGTAGGAGGAATTTATCGCTTTCAAGCACTTCATAATCTTCCTTAGTCTGGATGTGCGACGAATAAGGGGAAGCACCAAAAAGCCCCACGGAGTTTTATGTCGTAAAGGCCTGCTGTATTCTGGGGCTTGTAACAAGTGCTGTTTAGGCTGACTTTCTTCTCCTTGATCATCATGAAATAAATTGTTGCAGAAGGAAAACTACCTAAGTCCCTAAGATCGGTCTCAATATGAGGTGATTTGAGATCTGAAGAAAACTGTTCATAACTCTGACGTTCTCATTTTATAAACAAGCAGCAAAGCTGTGTTTCTATAATAGAACTACAATCTTTTCTGTTTGTGTGTATTTACATAATAATTGCTACACAAAATCAAACCTCATGCTTCATCTTTTGCATTTGGCTTCATTACTTTTTTCAACAGCATCAAAAATATTTTGTAATATCAGCTTCTAAGGTCTTTTTCAGAGTTTGTCTCTCACTCTGACATCGCTCTTTTATTCTCCTAATCAATAAAAGCTTTTTCTCCTGAAGCTAGGAATCCAGTCAAAATATTAAATAAGGAGTGTGTAAGACTTCCATATTCACCAAGAGGGTATTATCATAAAACAGAGATCTTAAGATTCAACTTTTACTTATTCCAGTCACAGGCCACAAGAGAGAGAATGGTTATGTACATGAGAATTAGTGCTGGAGTTTATTTTGTTTTTTGTTTTTTTCATCAGAGCTGTTTGCTATACTATCAATAATGTCCTTTCCACATAATCCTTCCCAGTTTCTACCCATTTCGCTGAGCTTGTTTCTGCCTGTCTTTTTATCCCACTGGACTGCCCAAACACTCCATAGAGGCAATCAATTCTGTAATTTCAAAGAAAAAAAAATAACCGAGATGAAATATGTTTTCTCTTTAAGGGTGACATTTGACCTTTCCTTTCCATACACCTGACCACCTGACACCAAAGGCTTTAAAAAAAGAGACATGTTCGGGGTCTGAGATGCTGATGTTTCTTTCTCTCTCTCTCTCTCTCTCTCTCTCTCTCTCTCTCTCTCTCTCTCTTTCTCTCTCTCTCTCTCTCTCTTCCTGTCCCCACCCCATCCCCCCAGCCCCACCACCCACACACCCCTCTCAAACGCTGAACTCAATGAAAAGTTGTTGCAATAATCGCAGCTCGCTGCTCCGCCTGGGCTGAGGGAGAGGCAGGCTGCGAAGAAGGAGAGCGTTTTGTTAAATGCTCCCGTCGTTCGCAAGGGCTGGGACTTGATAAAAGGAGACAGTTTTCTGAAAAGATTTGATTGAAATGGCGTGTGCCAGGGCTGATGGGAGCCAGCGAGGGACAAAGCGCCGTGAATCCATGGACACTCGAGCAATTATGCCTCCACGCTGAAGGTGGATTAGCGCACTGGAAAGAAGCATATGTTTGGCCCGGGGCGACACTTCCCCCCGGCTGAGCTTAGAGAATGGGAGCGCGGAGAGCGGCTGGACCCAGAATATCAACTATCTGCGAAGCCCCCCTCCCCAACCCAGCCCAGCCCAGCCCTGCCAGTCTCCCCATCCCCGCCCCAAAGTCGGAGTGCGTTTTTACAAAGGGAAGAAGGGGGAGGAGGGAGGGAAGGGGGCTGGGAAGTGAGAGCCAGGAAGAGGGAGGAAGGGAAGCCTAGAGGTGCAAATGGGCCTGGGATTGGCCAGGAGCGCCACCCAAGGCTTTCTTCTCGGGTCATCTTAATGTCTGTGCTTGGGTCACATAAATGCTCTCCCCATAAAATTTCACACTGCTAAGGTAGTTCGGCCCTGGTTGTTTCCTCTGAAGAGTATTGGAAGGTCAACCAAATTGTTGCAATAAAACAAGGTGTTAATGACTTTTCAAAGACTCAAGTGGCTAACGGTCAATGTTGCGGTGGGCAGGCGGAGCTGGGCAACTGCCCGGGTTCCCTGCGGCGTCTTGGGTCTAGGTGAAGGGAAGGCCTCACCTCGGCAGAGGTGTCCCGCAGTTAAACGTTTGGTAAAATGGGTGAGGAGTGAAAAGCTCGGGAAGGCCTGGTGGGAGGGACAGGGTGCGCGTGCACAGAGTAGCCCCACGCGGCTCTATCTGTTTAGACGCCCGGGACAGAGATGCTGAAATTTCGTGCAGCCTCGGGACGCTTGAAACCAGAAAGTTTCCCGGATCCTTCCTCCAGTCATTAATTAAAGTGCTGTTCCCGTGACAAAAGGCCCTTAAAACTCTGACCTGGAGCCTCCCGGCTCCCGCTCACTGGCCCTGCAAGCGCGCAAAGGGAGGCAGGAGGCGCAGGGAAGTCCCAAACCTCTTTCCCAGGAATTACTGCAGCTTAATTGGGTCAAATCCTGACGCGAGCGCCGGTGACCGCCTCCCAGGCCTCCCACACCTTCCCCAGCTGCCCTCCAGGCCCCTGCACCTCCAACCTCCGTCCAACCCCAAGCTCAAACCTCATGTCCCCCATTCCACCTTCACCGCGCCCACCTCCCACCTCCAATGTCAGGTCGTCAAAATCAAGTTGCGAATTGCTTCTAATCCAAATGGGGAGCGTGGGAGATTTGTTTCGGGGAATTTAGCTAGATCCGCGCCTGGGCGGCCGGGTGGGGTCTGGGTGGGCCGAATTGGACGCAGTGAGGGGTGCGGACGGCGTTGCCTCCTCCTGGGCTGGGATCCTGGCTCCCGGAGCTGAGATCAGGCGCTGGGACCGACTCCATGCTGTGGACAAAGGCTCAGACCAGACTTGGGGACTCCAAAAAAGACAGAGGAGGGGGGATCCTGAAATAGGATTTGGTAGCTGACAAAGCAAACGGAAATTTGATCCTAGCATGAACTCAGCGCCTCAGGGGCGAAAAATCTTTTAAGCTATATTAACTAAATTTGGTTTGACCAAACGCTTCAAATATAAATATAAATCTATACATATATATGTGCTCACTTCCCTAGGATAGGCCGGATTTTAAAGGGTGATGAGAGGGAACAACACAGGATAGAGCTTGGAGAGATGGTATGCCCAGATGAAACAGGGCACACACCCTGCTTTTTCACTTGTAAAAGCTGAGAGTTGTGATGCCAAGATCACACAGAGAGGCTAAACCAGGAGACTCCACCTTCGGTTTCAGGGCCTGTGTTTAGGGTTGTTATTGGAATTTAATGAATATAATATTTATTTCTATAGTTAAATCACATGCAGCAAAAGCATATCATGAAATTGGGCTACTTAAAAAATTCCCCGCCTTGCTGTTGAAAATATTCCCACCTCTAAATGGACGTCAGTATGGAAAGTCAAACTAATCAGGAAGTTTGCCCTGAGATGTCAGATTAATTCCTGTGTTTAAAAAAGAGACAGAGAGGAGAGGAAGGAGAGGAGAGGAAGGAAAGAGGGAAGGAAGAGGGGGGGAAGGGGGAGAGAGAAACGGGGGGAAGGGGGAGAGAGAAACGGGGGGAGAATGTGAGAGAGAGGGAGGGAAGAAGAGAAGGAAGGAAAGAAAAGAGAAATTCCTCTTGTAAGTATTCTCAGGTGTTCACTATAGAAAGGTCATCTCCCTAAGCTTCCTTTTTAACATTTCTCCAGCAATATTGTGTTGCTCTTTTGTTAAGAAATAAATCTCTGTGAAATCAAAGTTAGTGCTGCACTTTTTCAGGCATCAAAGAAGAAAAAAAATAGTTTTACACATGAATAATACTTAAAGTTTAGTTATAAGTCCCCAGGTTCAGCCTAAAATCTCCTGTATTCCCTCCTTTCTTCTTTTCAATTATGATCCTAAAGAACAGAATATTATTTTTTAAACACAGAAACTGCCCATAAACATACATTACACAGTTTTCCATCCCAATATTCTTCTCTCTTTTCACTCTGATGGCTGCCTCGCTGCACTCCATGGGAACCACCAGTTACTTTTTTGTGTGGAGACCTAACTTATGTTCGAGATTTGATTGAGAAAGTTTTTCATCTATGTCCATATGGACAAACATGAGTTTGGGCTATTGCTTTTATAGAAAGAAATCCATGTCTTGTCCAATCATACAGCTGCTCTCTGTCTGAGTCCACCTCGGACTAATTCATCCCTGCTTTCAGAAAAACAGTTGAGTAAACGCTGATCATTAATGGGGTATTTCGTTCTAACTCATGATTAACTTACAAATAACATTTTTAAAGATGAGCTTCTAAAGAGGCGTCCATAATGAGTCAAACTTTCTCAGTTTCTCTTTCATGGTGTATCACAAGTATCATTAAGAGTAATAACAACAATAGGAAGCTGAGATGGCATACTTGTGCAGCCACCAAGTTTGATATAAAAAAGTCGTCCATTGAAGTTCACAAGGAAAAATATCCCTAAGCATCCTAAGAGGTGATGCAGAGGTATAAGAACTGCTATTACCTGCTGTGTTCTGTAGTTTCATCCCTCTGAGATGGGTGGTTGGGTGACATTTGGAGTTAACTTGGGTTGTCTGTGGTGTCTGTGGGTTTTCTTCTCCTCCTTCTCCTCTTCCCTTTCCTCCCCCTCCTGCCCCTCCTCTCTGCCCACCTCCTCCTCCTCCTTCTCTCCTTGCATTTTAGGTATCTGCTTACTATATAGCACCAAGTGATAGGGAAACATGGATGTGTTTCTTCAAATGCCCAACTTGGATAATAAAGCCAATTAAAGGACAAATGTTAGTACTCTTGCCTCAGGACCGCTGCCATCTCTGCACCTGTAACTCAGAATGAAAATGCTAGTTATTTATGTTGTACTTTCTGCCTCTTGGATCTCTAGTGAGTTGACCTGATTTTTATAGCCCTTTTACCCAAGCAATGAGGATTCTTCCCCTCACTTCATTGCCCCCCTCCCCCACATCTCAACCCCCTACCCCGCCCCACCTCATAACTGGGTGGCTTAGGAGGAGATCTGTAACTGGGATGAAGCAGCTGTTGGCTTCATGCCGTCCTCTAACTTGATTATTCTTTGGACACGTTAGGCAAGCATTAGTGATTGATAATGACGCTAATTAACCCCTTTCCTTTCCAAACAGTAAACTGCTGCCAGCAGGATGCTACAAACAATAAATATAAAACACTGCATACATCAATATCTGTTTAAAGCACAACTTCATTTGGGCACATTTAACCGTACTGCTTTCGGTTAACAATTCACTATTTATTCAAGCACTTCTCAAAAAGCCGAAGGTGGGGGTGGTGGGGAGCAGAGGAAGAGAGAGGGTTAAGAAAAGGGGCCTGTGGCTTTAAGACCACAAAAAGCTGTCATACCTGTCAGCTGCAGCAAAGTTAAGCTCTAATGGAAACCACGCATACTTTTTTTAAAATTTCAGGTCAATACTTTTTAAAAACTTAATTAATCCAGCTCTGTTCTTAACCTATTTAAACTTAACGCAAGGCCGATGGCCACATGATTTTTTTCTTTGTGGAGGAAAACAGCTCTCCTACCCGACATGGAATTATTATAAATTTATTTTTGATTGAGAAAGGAATGGGAGACATTGTTTCATAAAGATTGGTGAAAATTAGATTTTAAGCAGGATTTGGGGAAAACCAGGGCAAATTTGATCTGATTGTACAGACTAACGTAACCTGAGTTGTAAAGAAATGTACATTAAATTTGGAATTTTGATAAATGAATATTCCTAGCAAGTGAATAAAATGTATTCAATTAACTAAAACCCTGTGCACTTCTGAACTGAAGTGGAATCGACTGTAATTGATTTATTTGAAACCAGAGGTTAAGGACTGAATTAGCTAAGTACAACTGGGTATTTCAAGCCACTGACTTCTCAAATGTCAAATCCCTTCTATTTTAAATATTATTTCAGCTGCGGGGCATTGCAGCCCTGATGGTAGTTCCATCAAGAACTCAAATTATATTAATATTCGATTTTGGGGAGGAATGGGTTGGATCATGATTTTTAAAGGGTGCAGGAGACTAGAAGGGGCAATGAAGAAGCATTGTGTTTCTGTAGAAATTGGGTGTGGTAATTAGCATAGCCTAGCAAGCATTCTTATAATTCAACTATGTATCCTAATTTGACTTAATTCAAAGATAATCACTGCTGTTAGTATATAAACATGTGACCTGTCCAATAATCACCACGTGTTTTAGAAAATACACATTGGTTGCAACAGAGAAAGCCAAAATCCATGTAGCCTTTGGTTAGTCCCATAAAAATTATTTTTAATAATAACCCCTCTAATCTTCCCACCTCTTAAAATATACATAACTTCTTTTAAATTTTTGTTAAAGAAAAAGGAGTGGCAATATCATAGTCCTCAAAATATCCAACTATAGAATAAAAATAATTAATTCTGTGCCTTTGGAAACCATTGTTTATAATGACCTTGTAATGTTCTAACCCACTATTTCCTTTCTGTCTTTCTCAGGATGCAAGGATTATATTGGGCTCTGGTTTTCCAACATAACAAGCATCTGTAAATCCAGATATGAATGAATGGTATTTAATAAGATTGTTTTCGTTTTAAAATGAGTATTTATGTGTCGTTGGAGAAAGAGCAGCAATGTATGGCTGTTTATGAATGCTATTGTGCCTGAGGTTAGGATCCCCCCACACAATCTGAGATGCAGCCAAGAAAAACAGCCCTGATAGACAATGCTTCACTTCACCTGCTACGATGCTGTGTGCATTTCATTTCTGTCAAGAGTATGTACAGTTAGGGTTCATTCGCCTCATTATTTTGTTACATCTACGTTACAGTTAAACAGTCTCTCTAGGAAATAATAAATAACCGCTTTAAAAAACAATTGCCGCCTTGCGTTCTGAGGATACATTCTCCATTTGAATTTAAAAAAAAAACCCACCATTGTTATGAATTCTCTGGCTTTGGAAAATAGAATTTAGACTCCACCAACTCTGTTTCATCTGTCGGGACCGATTTTACACTGCCTTCCATAAGGAGATTAGAATGCAAAAAGCTGCAAAATGGACACTGCCTAATGCTTTGCTTCCTTAGTCCTTCGGAATGTCAAACCGGATGAACAAATGTTAAATCTCCTCCAGTAGGTAGATTATACCTATACCTAGATACTTTTCCTATGACTTTTCCTATAAGCCCTCCAGTTAGCCAACTCCATTTTCTTCTGAAAAATCACTAGAAATCCTCCTCACTTCCAAAGCAGACTTTTCAAGTCAGTTTAAAAAGCTTTGAATTCGCCATTTTTATGTACAGGAAGTCCTTCCTCTGTAACAGCTAAGCACACAGTCCTGTTATTGTGGAAGACAGATAGGAGAGGTCTGCAGAGGCCCTCCCCCAGCCTCTCCACCGCACCTCAACCTCAGAGAACATTTTATATTTCTAAAAGGTTCTAGGAGGAGCCCTGTGGTGATAGAAAGGGGTGGGTCGGCATTTAGGAGAAGGCAGAAACAATTCTGGGAATCAGCATAATTTCCTACTCCCCTCTGCTACCAGAATAGCTACTAAGAACAGCACAGGAGTGAATTTATCTCCAAATAAAATATTAAAATAAATGGGAGACAGTTTGCCTTCTCTTTCTCTGCCCCACATACATTTCTGCCACTATTCCTTTTCCTCTCAGGGAACTAGAGCTAGTTTTTAGCTCATTTACATGTCTCAGTCACTGGGAAGTCTGGGCTAGCAAGTGAAGGCTGAAGTGGGTATTTTCTTTGTGTTAATGAACTAACAATTTAAATTTCAGTTATCTTCTGAGACAGATTACAAAGTAGGTGGGGAGGGGGGCGGGGGGGAGAATCTTCTGTTCTCCATCTTCCTTGCCATGCTTAATGTTTAGTTTTGAAGGTTTATATTTTGGTTTCCAAAACACAAATGAAAACCTAAAGGATCAACATAAATAAAATAAAACTTTATTTTTAATAATAAAATTAATGTTTCTAGTAAGGAAAAGATAGTGTCATTCCTTCAGCAGTACAAACAATCTTTTATCCAAAAGAATACATTGGGTTTTATTGTGTCATTTGTCTGAATACAGACTCAGTGGAATATCTAAATGATACCCTGCTCTGAACTCCAAGTTGAAAGTAAGTTTTTATTATACTTGAGGGAAACAATGGGTTCAGCTGCTTATTGCAAGGAGCAATTGCCAAGGGAGAGTTAAACTCAATTACTGTAACCATACTGAATAAAAAATACTGCCAAGAACAAAAATACGCCTGGGTAAAGACAGCCACTGAATAAAAAAAAAATCGACATAAAGCGTATCAAATATTTATTTATCTGGGCAACAAAGGACTATGATACATTGACAGGCATGGAAACTACTGCCAGCACAACTCAATACAATACAACCAGAACTGCTTCCAAAATGGCCAGTGAAAATACAGAATACCAGGTGGTCCCAAATGTTTGAAGTTCTTTGAACAAAAAGAGAGAAAGAGAGGAAAAATCCCTAAACCTTGGTTTAAAGACAATGCTCATTTATTGCTCAAATAATGCTTTTAAGGGAGGAGAGTGAAATAAAATTAACTTTTTTCCCCTCCTCACAATACATTAAAGGGTTATGAAACCACTCAAGTTTAAAAATCTTTCCAGGGTCCAATATCAATTTTTCTTTCAGTTCAATGAAAAGCTAAATGTAATTCTAATTGTATATAAAATTTTTATTTTACTTATTTTTTATTTGTTGAGCTGTTTCATTGTCATCTTTAACATGCTAAATTCATGAATCCCAGAGGAAAAACAGAATCCCCTAAACCTTGAATTTCTAAATAAGTACCATGAACCACATGAAGAACTAATGGGGAAGATTCAAAACCCACTAAACAAGAGGTAAACAAGATCACCAGATAAATAAAAAAAAAAAAAAAAGGCTTAAAACAGACTCACCATATTTACACTTCCCATTAAATTACACATAAATAAATATATACAGAGACATGAACACTGATTCCCTTATATAACTGAATCGTGTTGCCAGAGAAAGTTCAAGTTGGTTGCTTTACCTTGAAGAGGAAAAACTTCTACAACTGAGACATGATATGGAACTTCGTATTTGTGTTCAAGTTTATTCACAATACTGATAAAAGTGTCATTATCCTTTTGCCTTTTTTTTAAGTATGGCTACAATCTGAACTGAAGTATGTAAGGGAAGGTGGTGATTCAGTCCCATGAAGCTCATATAGTTTTTTTTTAATTTTTACTTTCTTTTTTTAGAAAAAAAAGTTTTTGTGTTTGTTGTTGTTGTTGTCATTGTTGATTTGTGGGGGGGGGGGTTATTTTAAAAAAAGGTTCACAAATCCAGACAGAACTTTTCTTTGCTGGCTTCACAACCGGCCTGTTCTGTTCTCTTGGGCTCCACAGGAGGGCAAAGGGGAGTTTGTTCTGATGGGGGAAGTTGAGGCAGGGGCCGGAGTCAGCTGGGGCTGCCCCACTGACCGTGGAGAGCAGTCCCCAGACTCCCAGACTGGAGGACTGAAGGCGGCAGCGGCGGCGGCGGCGGCGGCAGCAGCAGTAGGGGGTTGCTGATCCCGGAGCTGTCACCTGCCCATGGTGGTTGGTGGGGGGGAAGACTGAGCGGGTGAGCACTTGGGGGAGAAGGGGGCTGGTGAGGCAAGGGAGGGGGCAGGGCGGGAGGACAGCCTCACTTTCTGTGTTTCTCCTCTTTGTCACTGCTTTTGGCGCTGTTGTCCGTGTGGCTGTTGGGGTTGTTGCTGAGGTACATTTTGTCCATGGCCTTGAGGGCCTCGGTGAGATAGTTCTGCAGGGCCGTGACGGCTGCGCACACAGCCGGGCTGCCGAAGCCGTGGGAGATGAGGTTGAAGTGGGTCAAGCAGCTCTGGATGCCGGGCTCCAGGATGGGATTGGGCCGGGAGTTCCCCAGGGGAGATCGGTCCTGAGCCAGCAGGTCGGTGAACTCTTTGCATATCTGTCTGCAGCACAAGTGAAGGAGAGAGAAAGAGGGAGACGTGAGGCTCCTCTGCGGCACCACTACCAGCAGCAGAGAGAACCTTTCTCCCTGCAGTTACTGCTGCCGGGATCCAGCGGACACTGACCTGATCCACCCAAGGCCCCAGCCCCAGAGACAGCCTTGCAGTGGCCACATGCTGGGAAATCCAGCAGTGTCAACTAGAACACCTCTCCTCCCTTAAGTATTTCCACCAGTTCGTGTTTCTCTCCCCCCTTCTCCTCTCAGCTGCAATGTACTTCTAACCCCCTCCTCTCTCCGCTCACACCAAACATCATAGACACCAGAAAACATTTCACACATGAGAAGAGCAACAAATGAGAGTAAGAGGGACAAGTCAAACACAAGCCCCCTTTCAATAGCCAACAGCAAGCAGCCAGCAGCTGTCCAGTCCTTTTCTGATCTTTCGGAGAGACCTCAGCAGCAGTCTGTGGGATGAAGTCTCCACTCACTCACCTTCAAATCAATTGCATGTGAACAGAAAGGCAAAACTTTTCTTGGGATTATATTGCCTTTTTTAAAAAAGGCACGAAAAACCTGTTACTTGGGCATAATTCAGAATGGTTTTGGGAAAAAGAAACAGACATTTCAACTTCCCATTCCACATCTTTTCTTACACATCAAAACAAAATAAGGTAAAACTCTCTAGGGAAACTGTAAATATGGGCATGCTTACGAAGCTAAGGGAAGAGAAAAAGTTGAAATGCAGTCAGATGAGGCCTGCACACTGGAAGTTCTGTCTCTGAATGGAAAGTAAGGACTAGCTGGGGCTTTGGGGATGAGGGTGTAGGGAGAAGAGGGAATGGGGAACGCTGGTGGACTGCCTTCCCCAAAGCCAGCTGATGTCTCCAGGTGAGAAACTGTCCCGCCTGAGGCCTCAGTCTCTGCCCTCTGGTTCCATGCCCTCTTGTGACATGGACTTTGATAATTAAGGGCTTTCAAACAAGCCTTTTAATTTCCAGAAAACATATCAGGACAGTCATTTTCTTTTCACACACCACCTGGAGACTATTCAGCCCAGGCACCCATGGGAATATAACTTGGGGCCATTTTGAGACCTATTTGACATCTCACCTGTGGGCTAAAACTTGCGGGGAATGTGTGCGCACACGCGTGTGTGTAGATATGTTTGTGTGTGGCACTTTCCAGGAAGGAGGAGAAAGGAAGGCAAGAAATGGGATAAGGGATTAGGGTTGAAACTAGGACAGCTTCTGGCTTGCATATTTTGTAGGCCACTACTTAATCCTTGCCCTGGGAGAACCTTGATAGAAGACAAAATCTGACCTGACAAGACAAAAACTGATATAGGCAAGCCTGTTGCCCCTTTAGGGGCTTGATTCTGGCGTTTCTGAAACAACATAGTCATAAATCCACACTCAGCTTCCATGGAACTCCTACTATATATTTTTTTAATGGGAAGGTGAGGCAGGAGAGAGGAAAAAGATTGAAATACACGAGCAATCCTACTTGTAGCTCCCCTTTAAAGTAGATATGATTCATCAGGTTGTGTTGTAATTTCAATATTTACAACAAACTGATTAACGCAAAAGGAAAAGAAAAGTGAGAGCATAAGACCATTTTGATTTTTGTTTCTCTTCACAATGAGACATAGAGACCCCGAAGAGGTAAATGCCTTACTTTGTAGCCAGAAGCATGTTTTTTCTTGTCACTTGCTCATTGGGATCGGAATGTTGTCGGTTGAGAAATTCAGCTACTGCTTTGGCAGGAAATTCGGTTTCACACACGTACCCAAAGTCCCTGGCTAGATGGACGGCTTCTCCTGGCAAGAGGTGAAAGGAGGGAGGCGGGTGCAAGAGAATGTAGTTGGGATCAAAACTTCCTCCCAACTCCCTTATTTTCTTAAACCAGATGTTGAAGGAAACACAAAAATACTTGTTTTCTCATTTCGGGCATTGTATTTCCTTCTCTGTAGGATCTGGTGGATGTAGTTATCAGAAAAAATGGTCACTTATCTTTGAAGGCTGAGATGATTTCAAATGTAAATCCCATCCACTACCCTCCAGTCTCATCCCCCACCCTGATAACATTTTCCCAACTTCTCTTTTTAAAATGTTTCTTGTATTCCAACCTCACACCTATCAACACATTCATAAATGGTATTCATAATTACTCCTCGAGCTTTTCTGCAAGGTAACGACTTAGGGTTTACATTTTAACTTGATCGCATATAATTATCTGTTCATCCAAACCGATTAACCAAGAGGATTTGAGGGTCACTCCACTGAGTCTGTCTGTGTTGTTGATTTTCAAATCTTTGGTTTTAATTTCCTGAACCAGTTGGTTTTTACTGCAGGGCTTCCTGCCATTAGCTCCAGCTCCGGAAGAACGCATGCGCCAATTAGAGCATCAAAGCCCTCTCCGCAGAGCTTGTTTCCATAAAATGGAGCGGATCACAAACAATAACAGTTCTCCAGAAACTGCCTCCCTGCTACAGGACTCAGTCCCCAAACCCATACACACTCTCACACTACACCTGAAGCCACTACTACCATTTTCTTGGGGTATAGTTCTTTTGGAATATGGATAGAGGGTTCTCTATGTATTGGTATTGTTTTTAATATAATGAATGTAATGCTACTGTAGATAGTTTCTGGCACTGAACAACTGCTTATTATTTAACAGTTATATTATTGTCATCTTTGACGCCATTCACAAATGGTTCATAGGATTCCTCTTCAAATTTATGGTTTTAAACATTTTTAGTTATTTACAAAGCCAGAAGTTGAATTTTACTGTATTTTATCTCCCCAAATAAAAAATGTAAATAAGATAAAATGCCTTCTTTAAACATAAATGCAGTTTTGAAATCTGCCTGATAATTTAAATGCCTTTTTTCCTATAGCCATAAGGCACTTCCAAGAGAACACAAGGGAAGATGCAAGAAAGCTACACATTTATTTAAACACATTCAAACTTAAGCCAATTTAGTATCAGAAAAACTTAACAGATATCTAGAGGAAGCAGGAATATGAGAAGATTCTGGTGACAGTACATCTAGAGCAGGGAGCGAGTACAGGGTTGACCTTTGTTCTGAGGGGTTTAGAAGCATGTATGTGTGTGTTATGTGTGCATGCATGTGTGTGTTTGTGCGTGTGTGTTTAAAACTGCCAGGAGAAACTTTGTGCAATGCTTATATTTCTCTTTTTTTTCCCCATCCAAACAATTCAAAGTCTAAAATCACTCACTTTTCTTCCCCTCCAGTAAAGAAGCACAATTAAAGGACAGATAAGGAAGCATATGTTTGGAAAACAAAAACTCAAAGGGCATATAACCCTGAGCTTTCAGGACGGTCTTAAATCAGGATGCAGGTCAAAGATTCCCAAATTAATTCAGGAAGTAATGGTCACGCATTTCTCAAATGCAGATGTCAGAATACCTTAAGTGATTTACTGCTGAGCTCTATAAAGGAGACAGGAACTTGGAGAATATGCAGTTCTTAAATTTTCACATTGTTTAGGTCAAAATTGGGCTAGCGAGGTATAATTTTGTGGCAGAGGGGAAGAGGAAAAGAGGACAGGAATAAATGCAAGTACTTTTTTGACATGCAAGAATTCTGCTCACTTCCTGCTTTATTCTCTGGAAAAAATGAAACTGCCCATTTACACAAAATACAACTAAACATCTGGTCACTAAGTGTTATCCATTTTCCCAGAAGAAAGTTCCCTTCTTGTCAGAAGTAGACTCGCTTACCCTCCACTAGTGATGTGAGCAGGGTGACATTGGCAGCTTTACGTCTCCCTGCCGGCAGATTTAATCCTATTTTGTCCAGTTTTTCTCTTAAAGATCTTCCTCCATTTTTAGACTTCGCCCTGTTTCACAAATATAGGTGAGAAAGGGGTTTAGAAAACATTGGGTTGCTCTGCATCACATTATAGTCATTTTGACAAGTTCCTAAAACGTGCTTTTAAAAATTAAGATTCATGGCCCAGACACATTTAAGGGAGGGAAATCTAGGATGGAATGGTACAGAAAGATTATAGGAGATAAGTGCTTATTAAACTGTGAAGCACCCCTGTGTTGTTATTATTGCAACTATTGTGGCAGGTTGGAAGGTTTTCATTCCCAACTCTCCAAAGAACCACAAACAAAAACAGCTCTCACCTCTAGGGTTTGAGGTATTTTTTAGTTCAACTGATTACTGTATATTTTCCCTGTTGTTACAATCACATAAATCCCAGTGGGGTCTTTAAATTGTCTTTGTAAGATCTGCTGTTAGGTTGTTCAGAGTAACCAAAGTTATCATCACTCTCACGTTTCTTGCTCTGGCTTTAGCGCCAATGGGGAATTCATTTCACCAACTGTTTACATGCCATGTCACCAGCCTAACTGGAAATGTCAAAAGCTGATATCAGCCTTTAAAAATTTCACTGATTTCAGAGACAATGGAGGCAGCTCTAAATAGATGTCTAAATAGACTCCCATAATCAGAAAGTGGTTAAGATAAATTGTTTAAATAAAACAGCAAATTAATTAATTTCAGATTTTATTCCCTACTCAAGTGCTCTTTAATTGTGTGGATTAGATTATACTCCCCTAGGTAAACAGTCTCCAATATTGGGGATGGGGGAAGGGGAGGAAAAGGCAGAGGGCGGATTCAGATCTGTGACAGTGAAAGATTACAAAGGGACAGCAAAGTGACTGTGAAGGAAGGAGAAAAGATTAAAATAGCCGACGTTAAAACCTTCCAAAAATGTCTTTATAGGCTTTGTATGGGATATGCCCATTAGAGCAGGTATCTCATAGGTAGGTAAATAAATAAATATCAAAAGAATAAAGTTTTGGTCTACTTTAATTTTTTTTTTTTTAAGGAAGAAGAAAATAATATCTGGGAAAACTCAACACAATACCCACTACTCACAACACTGGGTGGAACCCTGCGAGGAAGGATCCCCCAGGAGGGGAAAAGCTGCCCCGAGGGAAGATGCTTCACCTCGTTGACCCTTATAAAATCTTATCTACGAAATGAATCATTCTGACCTCGTGGAGATATTAGAATCCCTGGCCACGTATGCAACACGCGTCCGTCAGTACACTACGCGTAATGCACTTAAACGTGCCTTGCATGTTGTCCGGCCCACATTGGGGCCGCCTTACATCGCAACCATTTCTGTGAGTGCCTTGCGCACTCAGAGTCGCCGTCTGGTCGAGGTGGCGACGACCGGCGGGCGTGGCGTACAGGCTCAAGAGAAAGCCACTGTCTTCTACATAAACTCCTATTTAAGAAACGACGGGTTACCGTCGGAGACCCTACACGGAGGTAAAGAAAAGTGAAGAGCCCGAGAAGTTTTCCAGGGCCGGCAAGGTGTGAACAAGAAGGTAAAAGGCAGCTTCACGGCGCCCCGCTGCTGCAGCTGCCGGGACTGAGAGCACGGCGAAACAAGCTGCGCATGCGCATAAAGCAGGGCGGGTGGGGCCGGGTGCTCCAGTGAGCGCGCCGCCGCTACCTACGCGAGCGCGCGCCAGGCCCCACCCCCGCGCGCGGGAAGCCGGCGGAGAGCGCAGGCGCGCGCCGCCTCGCTCCACCTCCAGCTCCCTTCCACCCAGTTCCACGCCCTCCCCCCGCCCCTTTCTTTTCCCGCGAAAGGAGGGCCGTGGCGCGAATCCTGTACGCGTCGCCGCTCCGGCGCAGGCGCAGTGTTTTCCCCCAGTCGCGGGGCGGGGAGGGGAGGGGAGGGGAGGGGAGGGCCGCGTTGGGCCTCACCTCCGCAGCACTCCGCCCAGCAGCGAAGCGTTGAGACACTCCGGCGGTGAGAGGCGCCGCTGTACTTCCGCCACCGTGACCTTGTACTTCGAGGTGGAGCTGAGGAGCGAGAGGCGACCCGGAACTGAACAGAAGACTTCGTTGGGGTTCACGACACCACCGAAGAGGTTGTCCTTATTAATGGGTATGGCGGAGACGGCGTTGCTGTTGGACTTGGACAGGGACACGGGGCCTGCGGAGACAGACCGGGAGGCCGTGTGTGGGCGTCGAGGATCCCTCCCAAGTCCTACTGGACACGGCTCTCTTCCCTAGCCAGGGCAGGCGCCCGAGGCTTGCACTGCAACCGCGACTTTTCCAGCCCTGAAAATTCCATACTCTTTCCCCATCTCCTACTCTTTTCCGTCCTGGGGATCAAGACTGCTCCTCAGCGTGCTTCACCTCTCGGCCTGGAGTTGTGCCCACCCAGCCCCAACAGCCAGGCCTGTGCTTCTGCCTGGACCCTTTCCTTTTAGCCTCAAGGGTGCTGTCGAGAGGTGGTGGTGAAACTGTGACCCTCTGAGCTCTCAGCATCCGAGCAGAGTGGGCCCCAGATAAGGTGCCTGAGCACGGGTTTCGGGTGTAGGGGAGAAGTTACGTTTGCAGACCAAGAGCAAACTGTCTACTTTGGAGTTTTGTGGAGTGAGGGGTTTAGTGTTGGGAAGAAATTGCTTTATAGACCTATAATTAAAATCAGCCCAGATTTAGATGACAAATCAGCCTGTAAATGAGCATTTTCAGTTACGACATCAAGTGGGAAGTGCTGGATTCTGTTGCCATACACCACACATGCCCCATCCTTTTGACAAATAGGCACCTTTCCTATGTTTAGTTTTGAGACAGACTCGAGTTTTGGAGAACCATTCCAAGCCCCGTTTTGTACTGGGAAAAGGAAGGATAAACAGGCCTATCATAGATTACTAGTAACACGTTTTTCTTTTGAGCAAATAGTTAATAGTCCTAGGCTTAAGCGTCTTCCTTGAGAAGGGGTGGTGGGGGTGGGGGTGGATATATTAGTAGTAAGAAAAAATTCAAGTCCTGCAGAAAGTGTACTAATGTTACATTTCTCAACACCAGTATAATTCAGATGCATTGGCAGCCATTTAAGTACAGTATGCATTTGTATTTTTTAATTCCACGTTGAGACATATATATTAAGCATACATTTTTATCACCATACTCCTCCCTCTTTAATGGGAATATTCTAGATGTATGGGGAGGTGGGGGCTCTAGGTTTTGGATAGATCACTTGTGACATTAATAGCTCTGGGGAGGCTAATAGAGACAATAGGAGTTAAACGAACTCTTGAGAGATTACTAATAAAAGAGCCAATTATCATGTCGACTTGGAAAGAGCATCTCTTAAGATTTATCCCTTGCACTTCTAATTTGACATGACAAAGACTTCACAGATGTAAAAATGAAACTTTAAACTAGCTAACAATATACTGATTGGGGTTAGAAATGAGAACAGTTTTATATAGCACCGTCCTCTGGTGGTGCCTAGAATCCTGAAATGTAACATTGCCACCATAACAACAAAAAAGCTGCTGTGAATATCATTTAATCCAGTAAACTTTATTTCTACTCACTAAATACAAGTTATAAATCCATCAACATCACTGCACACTTTAAACAACTTTTGCCATGAACAATTATGCTAACAATCCTGACATCTCCAAGATGTTAATTTTAAACAAAAGCCAACATTTTGTTAACCTAATTCACAAACTTTAAAAACCCTTAAAGAACTAATGAGAAATTAAATTTAAAAACATGGAAGGTTTTTTCCCCTCTGCTAAGGAGTGCTACATCTTTTTATCATCTGCCCTTATATTAATATTAAATTATTTGCATTCTTTAAGCATGTTGCACTTTTTAACACTTAATGGCCACTTACACAATGGATTAGCTAAACTATTAAAACGTTTCAGAATTGAAATGTCACTTCCAAATCAGTACAACTATTCCACGTGTATGTGTTTGTCCAGATAGCATTAAATTAAATGGTCAAATCACGAATCAGAACAAAGCTAGCCTGTTGCCATTGCTAACCCACTGAAAGCCAATCATTTAGGCATTGCTATTCTGTGCCTATCTATTTGCTAATTCTGAGTCTTTAGGAAAATCGTATTTGAAAAAATAAATACAGCTCTGCAAGTTCTTTTAAATAGCACTGTGCCTGTACAGACATGCTTGGAATGCAAAAGGAAATGGCTTACCTTTCTTAATTACAGTTTGATCTGGGATGTTAATACCCGGGTCTTCTACATGCTGCAACAAAAGGATACACATGGATGTAAGTGTATAATCAAAACAAAAGGAAATGAATATTCCGTGCAAGAGCGGGGGAGGGGAAGGTGTAGAATCGAAATTCCCCCCCCCTTATAGTGACATTTATATATAAACATTTCATCTTGGCTTATTGGAATTTGGGGCTTTGCAACTCAAGAGGTTTCACTGCACACCGAAGGCCAATTTCTCCTCCCCCAGCAAATAATTCACGTTTGAAAGAGGTGGGGGTGGGGGATAAAACTTTCTTCAGAAATTAAAATCAAGTTTTGGAGCACCTAATCTTTTTCATAATCGGTTCAACCTTTTAAAATGCACCTAGCATTACTTTGGCGCCTCAGCAGCTTCGGACTTTTAGTGATTCCAGTGCTCAGGCAGCAAAAGCCAGAAAAACACAATAGAGATGACAGAGGTGGGAGTAACAGGGAAGTGCTGGACATGCTTTAGGTAATGTGATAAACAGCAAAGGCATACACACATCTTCACACTTATGGGAAAGTGAAAATAATTTGTTTTTTAAAAAAAAGGACTACTGCCTAAATTGGGTATTAGATAGGAATATGAATGATAAAAAACAACAACAAAACCTTTGACGTTGTTTTCCTGTTGTCCAGTAGATTTGTTGGGGTGGGATTTTTTTCTTTTTTTTTTCTTTCTTTCTTTCTTTCTTTCTTTTTCTTTCTTTCTTTTTTTTTTTTTTTTTTTTGCAGACGGATGGGTATATGTGTGTGCCAGAGTCAAAACGTGATTAGAAAGTAAAATGAAATCATGTTTTTTCTAATGCAGAAACTGACAGGCAATATAATGTCTGGCTGTGTTTACAAATTAGCACCAGGGCTGCTGAGATAGAAGATTTCGCAATCGTTACCAAACACAGGCATTACCATTTAAAAAACTATTACTTCCTTCTCTAGTCTTTGTCCAACAATAATACTGATTCAAACATTTTCCATTCTGTCTTGGATTTATGCTCCTGTTAATTGTGCCTGATCGCAATGATTCCGGGTGGATGGTACTAAGTTGCTTTATTACAGGTTTTATTATACTCAATGCTCTCATTTGTAACTTGCCTAAAGTGCTTCTGGATTTAAGTATAATTAAATTGAGAAATGTTCAGAAATGAGTACTGCTGCAGTTCTTGTGTTTTAACTATATGGGGAAATATGATCCCTTTATGCATGCACCCTAAACTCATAAAGTAAATGTAGTGTGGCATAATACTTTTATTTGTGTTATTTCTAGACCTTGTTCATACAGGGAAGACTGTTAAGTTTAAAACCCCACTGAGATATTAATGATTAAATAATTTCCACCACCGATTTGATTTTCTTAAATATTTAGCAGTCATTCTTATTAAAGGTTAACTGTTGCAGCAATGGGAAAATTGAAAACAACCATTTTCCTGACCCAAATTCCTTCGAAAGAATTTTTTTTAAGGTGGGGGAGGGAGAGGGAGAGCAGGAACTGGGTTTCCTTGTTTTTATTTAATCTTTTGGTTAATTTCCCCCCCTGACCAATTTCACCGCAAAGAGTGACTATACAGGTGTTAAGAATTCACACCAGTCACTTTGGAATTTTTGCAAAGTAGAGCGATTCTAATTCACAGTAATCCCAAAAGCTTGCAACGTTATCTTGCAATTCAAATATTTCCGAAGACCAGGCTAGGAAAAGGATTCAGAGAATCTTTGGGAAGAACTCCAATGATCACAACTTCTAGGCTTGTTTTTTAATTGCTCTTTCCCCAACTATTATTCTTATTTTCCTTCCCAAGAAAAGCACTGTTTAGTATTAGTTTCTAAAATCATGTTCGAACACCCACACACACACCCACACACCCACACACACACACTGCTTACTAAACCCCACATTGGGTCCAGTTCTTACTTTCCTGCTTTCCATGCAAGGCTGCTAAATATAACCAACAAATTTCAGTGATTAACTGAGCTAAATGAGAGATGTAATAAATTTTCTATTTTCCTATGTGACTTAAATAAAGTTTTAAATTCACCAAGCAAGCAGGTAAGTCCATCTGACCATTTTCTTTGCAATCTAATGCAGTAATCATTAAACTGTCAACGGACATATTGCTGCAATATTTGATGCAGTAATTTGAAATAGCATTTTAGCAAAAATCACATCCAGATACATTTCCTCTCCAAAGAAAAGCAGCATTAACAGAGCCTTTACAGCTTTAATAAAATTATTGGCTTGTTCTAATTCCATTTCAGGATGGTTGTGAGGAAACCATAAATATGCAGAATTGAAGCAGAGATGGTGGTTTAAATTTAATTTCAGAAAGTATTTTCAAATTATCAATAGCTGGTTTACATTGTAAATCGTAAATGTGCTAATACCATGCTTATTAAGAGATCATTTTAAACCACATTCATTGATAACTGAATTCAAACTCAAGTAATGTTCCCCAATAGTCTCAAAACATTTAATGTAATATGGGGTGTAGCAGGTTCTGAGAGGCGTTGGGAACCTAGCTAATGATTTATGAGGTCAGCACTTAGCACCCCCAGGAAGAGAAGAAGGCTGCATTTTAATGTCCCTCTGCTCAGATTTGCTATTTATTCTTTAATCAGGGTAGGGGATACACATAACTAAATCCGGCAAAAATAATCTTTCAGTATGTCATTTACACTTTCTTTTAAATTGCCAGGGCATTTAATAAGCTCTTTCGGTTGAATTTAACATCTTTTTCGGACAGGGAGAAGTCTCCACGCCAGACTCAGCAATGGAATTAGAGTCTCTCCCAATCGAAACAGTTTACAGTCCTGGAGAGGGAAAGCTATTGTGACATTCGTCTGATTTATTTGAGTTGGTGGAAATTGTAATGCGGGCATTGTTTGAAGTAGTTCCAGGAACCATTGTTCTAGGGGCAGAACTCTCAACTTCTAATTAATTTTAAAAATTCGGTTCTCTATGTGGGTCCTTAAAGCGCCCGCCTTCCCCCCCAGTGAAATTTTGAAATAGTAAACACCACTGAGGAAAAACCGGGCCCACCGGCTATGTGCGCCTGGCATCTTCTCTGGGAGTGGGTGAGCAGGCACTGCACTGCCTCTCACACCATCCGCGCGCGGCCTCTTACCGGGACGTCCTCGATGGCGTGAGGTAAGGAGTGGATCGGGAGGTCTCCGAGTCCTGAGCCAAGCCCGTGTGGGCCGTGCAGGAGGTCCTCGTGCCGTCGGTAGTCCCTGCGAGGATCCAGGCCCGGCAGCTGGTGGGGCAGCCCCCGGTGCGTGTGCAGGAGCCCAGACTCCTGGCTCTGCCTCTGGCCGGGCCAGCCCGGGTGCTGCGGCTGTGGCTGGGCGTGCAGGGGGTTCAGGCTGTAGGGGTCGTTGACGTGGGAGTAAGGATCTTGCGACTGGGGGTAGATAGGCTGGTAGGGCGGGGGGAAGTAGGGGGGCTGGAAGTCGGCATTGGGGGTATGGGACAGCGGCGGGGCGCTCGTGTAGGGAGATTGACCTACAGTGCCCAGCTGGGGCAACCGTGCCGTCCCGTTGCTGGTGCCGTCGTGACGGTCCTAGAAAAGAGCGAGAGGAAGGGGAACGAACAAGAAATCAGGCGTCGAGTTACAGCTGTCCACACTAAATCCACACCTCAAGGCTGCGTGGGAAACTGTCCCTTCCCGTCGGCAGGCCGCAGAAAAATGAGCTCCAAGTTGTTCGTTTCGGAAAATACCCCAGAAGTGAACCGGGCCCTTCCAAAAATGCAGGGAATTAGTGTGCAAATGCGGGGGCATGAGAGACTCCTTAGCCGGTTCTTTCAAAAGTGTGTGTTGGGGGTGGGGGGCGGGTAGAAAAGGACCTCCCAGAATAGAGCCGGTTAAGCTGCGGCGTGAAATCTCCCTTAAGCAAAATTAAAATTCCTACTAAATATTAAACAGTAGAAACGGCCTTTTCTTTTCCCCTGGATTTGAACCTGCCTGCCACTGCGTTATTGTTTACTCTGTTCCATTTATTTGGAGGGGGAAATCATACACGTTCAAAGATTACTGGCATTTCATGACTATTTAATAGAAACATTTCGTAGGAGGACTATAACGAAAGCACACGTTTAAATTGCCAGCTTAAAGGTTGAAACTGCAGGGGTGGGGGCGTCTGTATTCTCTGCTTTCTCAGTTAGGAGCCCTTTTCGCCACAGGGTCGATTTACGATATGGATGAGGAGAAGGGGACGTCAAGTCAAGGTTTAAAATAGACAGATTCCGCCTTATTGGGTTTAAAAGAGAAGTGCACCCCGGGGCGGAGACCCCCACCCCTTTCACCCCAGCCCCAAAGGGCAGAAGAAACGCCAGACTTTCTGTTCCTATATTGAAATTAGCTTGCAAAACAAGCTAAAAGAGTTGATTCCAGGGAATTCGAACCTTCGGAGGTTCAGCCCCATCCTCGAGGGCAGGGGGCATATTGGGCTGCGTTCTTTTCAGCAAACGGATTTAGAATCAAATGTTGAGTACATCTCGGGAACAAGTGAAGACGCAAAGAAATAAAGATGAACGTGGCGAGAAACACGCCTTGGGAAGTAGCGGCGAGGTAGGTTTGCGCGTTGGGAGATGTCGAGCAGGGACGAAGGCATTTGAGAATGGAAAAGAGGAAAGAGGGAAATGCAAATAGGGGTGCCCTGATGGAAACCTGGGCGTGAAACCCGAGGTCTCTCAGAATAGAATTCCTAAGGAAATAGGAATGGGGGTTGGGGATGGGACTCACCATAGCTGAAAAACTGTGAACTAACATCTGCGAAGAGTCTGGGGTAACGAGTCAGGGTGGAAAAAAAACAACACAAGCAAGCCTGGAGACACCGGCTGCCCCGCCGCCCGAGTACGCCCCACACAAAAGGCGCCGGGAGCCCCGAGCCACCCTGGATTCCAGTCACCGCGCCGACGCTCCCCCGAGCGCAGTAGCCCCGCTCTGGTCCATCCGAACTTGAACCACCGATTCGAGCGGCGCCTTCAGCTGGTCGAACCCACGGTCTCTATCCTGCCGTGATCGGTTATGATTCAAAGTTCCTTAGAAAATGAAAAGCCCCCAAAAAGAAAAAGTGTGTGTGTGTCTGTGTGTGTGTGCGCGCGTGTTCCTTAATCCGTGTCTCCCCTCTTTTCTTAGCGGCGGCTTCGCTTGAGCTTCTAATAACCGCGCTGGGCAGCGTTCCTGGAGCCTCCTAATAGCAGATATTCATGACTATTAATATTACACGAATACTTAATAAGGGAAGAATGCCTGGAAATCGAGCGTGAAGCGGAGAGGCAACTCGCGCTGGAACCGGCTCTCAATGCAGTCCATTGACGGGAGCCTCAGTGTAGCAAATCGGAGGTGGGGAGCGGGAGCGCCAGAGACAAAAAGCGGGCGAGAGAGGGAGCGGGCGAGCGCGCGGGGGGCCGCGGCGCAGCGTCTGGCGAATCACAGGGAAGGGGCAACATTTTAAAAGGTTGCAGGGCATGCAAAAGTGAAAGAGAAAGAGAGAGAGGGAGACAGAAGGAGAGAGTGCAGAGAGGGAGAATGTGTCTGCGTGCGTGTGTGAGAAAGAAAGTGTGGGCGAGGGAGAGGAGCCCGGAGTGGGAAGAGAGGAGGGAGAGCCCAAGAAGAGGAAGGGAGGGAGGGAGAGAGGGAGGGAGGGAGGG